>CP092881.1:32620042-33093173 GCA_030710605.1 Cordylochernes scorpioides | reverse complement strand
CCAGTCAGAAACCCATTTTAATTATTAAAATTATTTGTGTATCTTCTCCTTTTTGAAACAGAATAAAAACTGATCCAAAATATAATTTCGGAACTAAATTATCCTATATATAAATATTTTGTTTTCTTTTTGTATATGTTAGATTTGATAAAATGTAACAATGGTTCAAATGTTCAAAAGAAAATGTTCAAAAATAGATTTGATATTTCTTTCTTAATATGCTTTAAAAATTCTTGATATTGATTATAAACAAATCAAATCACGAATAAAAACATGTCGAAATTTCAATCAACTAATATTTTTATTTCGAAGGTGGACAAGAACAAGAAATAAGGTGAAGGTAGAAAATGGATTTTCACAAATACCTTTTACCAAGTCAGAAAGCGAAAATCATTGATAAATTGTAAAATTATCTGATATAAAGATTTGAGAAAATTTGACCATACGAAAAACGATTCTCCACAGCGATTCATGGCGAAAAAATCATATAGGTTTACAAAAGATGAATTTAGAACACATAGAAAAAAACAATAATTATGATTAATTGAAGATTTGAAGATCTGACGAAGAAATTAATATGAATATATTTCTGATTTTTGAATTTATTATTTTTCATATATATAATGTGAAAATAAGAAAACCTCAAGAAATTTGCTAAAATTTACTATTTATTGCTATCTCTACACGATGCTTCCTCTCTATAACTCAAATTTAGGAGAATATTAGCGAAAAGAAACAAGATGATTCAAACATACAATTAACTTCAGCAGGAAATCATAGATTGAAGGTAAGGGATTTATTTTCGCACTACTTGTTTTTTACCAAAGACATTGCTCCCGTAACTAAACCAGAGGAATCTACCAATGTAACATACTAGTATAGGAAAAATATAAAAGATATATTAATTATTGAGTAAAATTAATCAGACCTCTAGGGAAAAGTATCTTTTCAAAACATTTTTATTCTCTAGCTTTCGGGCACGGACGCCCTTCTACAGGAGAAAACATGGTATAATAATAATACCATAATTACCATATTGTATATTATGTACCATATATTAGACGCGTATGATTCTTTTAAAAATTAAACAATTTCAACTGCCATTACTGCAATGGAAAATTATATATATATAATAATATAAGAGGGCAGTAGAAATTGTTTAATTTTTTAAAAGAATCATACGTCTCTAAAATAGTTTCGAATTTTCATAACAGATGGCGCGCTAATGAATCATAATATATAGTATTTGTTAATATATATAGTTTAAGAGTTAAATACTTTTGAAAGGCACCAGTGCAAAACAACCAATAGTATTCAATAATATACCTGTATATAAGGATTTTATAAAAATATATGCTAAGTGTATCTACACATAATATGAAGATGAAGTAATAGAATTAAGCAGTTTATAACATTTTTATCAAAGTGAAAATTAAATTATCCAGAGGAATGTGTTTCTCTTTTAAGAATATATATTTAATATATCTAAGCTCTTTCTATCACGCTTAAAGATTTTTTTTTCTACAGGAAAACTCTATTGATATTGAATTTGAAATAATAAATAAATCTTTTAACTTTGTTTGAAAGTTGATTTCTCGTGAGGGCACATTATGTGAGAGGGCCCACCAACAACCCCAGATAACAGTTTTGTGGCTTATAGTTAAAATTTCGCATAATATTGTGGATAGTGTCTGATATTCTTTCCACAGTAAGAGTGCCTCCTGTTTCACCGTAGACCATTGGAGATTATTTACTATAAAGATAATTCGGGCTTGGGCTGTGGAAAATTTGTTTTATAGACTTTTGGTGGGGAGAGTACAGCCTGCACCACACTGACGGGGCCCAACATCCTGATATGCGCACGAATTGTATTTGTAAGTATTGAGATTAAATAGATTTATGTATGTTACAATTTTATATTGAGAGGACAGAGATTATGTTCATGTGTAAAAAATTGAATTTCTTCTTTAGAAATACATAAAAGAATTCACTTTCTTGAATAATGTGAATGTAAATACGCCACAACACTAGTTTTCAAAATGCGAACAAAAGTCAACGGTCAAAAGTCAATGGTTTTAAGGCATGGAACTAATCAGTAGTGGGCGTTTTCAATTCCGTAAGACTTATTTATCTAGTGAATTGTTATTAATAAGAGGACTGTCTTCAGGTGAAAAATGACGACTGTATAAAATTCATGAATGTATTTCAAATATCAATTATATATATTTAGTAAATTGTGTAAAATTAGCTTCTGATAAAATAGGAAAATCCAACTTAGATATAGAGAGTCCACTATAAGGTGAATTAGAGAAGTGTTCACAGTATGTCACCTCGTGGGACAGGGGAAGTCCAGGTCTCTACTCCTCCACGTAGTCCCGGCAGTCCGTGCCGTAGGGGGCAGGGAGGAGTCGGGTCTCCACCTTAAGTAACCTCTACTTACTACTGAGATATACTATTAGTGAATAGTTAGAAATAGTGAAGTCGGGGTGAGGTCTATCTATACCTAACTATATTTTGAAATACATCCCCATCGACAAAACTTAACCAAGTTTCATATATTTGATGTCGCTGGTCATCTGTTTTTGTGAGGTAGGCAGAGGAAATTTGTTCACACTTGGTTATTATCTTTTGTGCCTTCAATAAAGGTCACTGTATATCAAATATATTTCCGAGTTATTGTCTGAATCTCGTTATACATGCTAAAAGGCTCAACTCACTTAAGTTTTGTCCAAGAGTGTATATATGATTGACTAAAGCGATAACTAATCTTTATTGGAAGTTTGCTTTTAAAGAGATTTATTTGGAATGACCCAGAATACATATCGTTTTCAAGAGTTTCGTTGAGCTTACTATATATTCCACGATTTGAAGGCAATTATATATTTTATAAAAAATTTGTTTTGTAAATTAATAAAAATATTATTCGAATTTCTTTCTAAATCATTATAGCCACGGTAAATTAAGCAAAAACAAAAACAAATATATTTTTCTGTAATATTTTTTGCCTACAATATATTCTTAAATATAAAAGTCCATGTCTGTTGTCTGTTTCGCGATAAACTCAAAAACTACTGAATCAACAATTGGTACCAAATTTTGCATGTCGCTTTTTATTTCCCCGAGGAAAATTTTCGGCTATATTTTGATTAGTATTTTTGACTATTTATTTTTTTCATTTGAAGAAATTTTTTTTTAAGCGAGATAAATACGAGGGAAAATAACAACACCAGGTCAATTAATCGACCAATGAGCGTCCTTCTTCTCTTTTTTTTTCCAAGTTGTTGGAGTACTTTTTTGAAATATATTTTTATTCGAATGTGACTTTTTTTAACAAAAGTATTGAATATTGAAAGAGAAATTTATATTACTAAGTTACGGTAAGTGCAAACAATGCATTAAAAAACTATACAAAATTAGCGTTACTGTATGTAAATATTGGCTTTCGTATTTTTTATTAATTTTTGTTCTGGCCTTTGTTTTTTTATCTCTTAAAAAATCGTTTAAAATGCAGTCGCAGTCATCAGCAAACACATATGTTTGCCAAATTTCAATGTGCTCTTTTAATTTTTACAGAAAATATTTACACGCCTGTATTTTGAATTTATTTTTTTTTTATAAACCTATTTTTTATTAATCTTACTGAGAAGTTGGGCATCGCAGTCAAGATCCATCGCAGTCACTCACTCAACTTAGCCAATTTCAAGGGTTAATGCGCTGGGGCGGGTACCTCGGGGATTGGGTGGAAAAGCTGCTATCTATTTAAACTATATTGATTTTGAAACAACTAAATGGATTGCAAAAAATAATTAAATACCTAAACACTAATATAATACAATTTTTGCCACCACACACTGGTTTATGTGTTACTTCTGTATTTCTATTATATGGCACTTCTATTTATTATTAATGTACTTTCAGTATGAAGGAAATTGCACTCGGGGAATTCTCGGGCGAAGCCGGGTCATTAGTCTAGTATATATATATATATATATATATATATATATATATATATACAAGGTATGTCCCATAAGTTCCCGGTCTGGGCTCATAAAAAAAAAAAAGGTAAGATATATATATTTTTTTATTATTAAAACTTTTCAAAGTAATCCCCCCTTGCTTCAACGCACCAGCGCCATCGTTTCTCCCAATTGTCGAAACAGCTTTTATAGGCCTCTTTTGGAATGCTATTCAATGCCAACAGCGATTTTTCTATTAGGCCATCCCTGATGTCAAATTTCTTCCTTTTATAACTGATTTAAGTTTGGGGAACAGGAAAAAGTCATTTGATGCGATGTCTGGGGGATAGGGTGGTTGAGGTAGGATTTGTGTCCCGTTTTTCGGCAAAAAACTCGTCACCAAGTGCGCTGTGTGAGGGCGGGCATTGTCATGGTGCAGGATCCAGTCACCATTAGTCCATTTTTCTGGCTTTTTTTTTTCAAATCGCTTCCCTTAGACGGCGAAGAATGCCCAAATACATATCCTTGATAACTGTTTGGCCTGCAGGAAGATTATCGTGATGAACAATGCCCTTGTTATCCAAAAAAGCGACCAGCAACACCTTGTTTCTGGATTTCAATATCCTGGATTTTTTGGGTCTAGGCTCACCCTGACCTCTCCACTCGGCAGATTGACGCTTGGTTTCAGGATCATTGCCATAGACCCATGTCTCGTAGCCTGTGATTATCTTGTCTTTCCATTCCCGATCCGTTCTTGTGATTTCCAACATGTCCTCACAGGTTGCAAGCCGACACAGTTTTTGCTCATTAGTGAGAAATCTTGGAATGAATTTTTCAGGAGTCTTTTAGAGGTTCAAATCTTCAGTTACGATCCTTCCAATCGTTGTTTTAGAGATGCCTGTGTCTTGCTCTACTCCAGCAATGTGGTTCGAGGATTTTCTTTTATCAAATCGGTGATTTTTTGCACATTTTCATCAGTCCTTTGAAATTTGGTCGTCCTTGACGAGGATCATCTTCAATGGAAATTCTCCCAGCTTTAAATCTAGAATGTCATTCAAAAACAATTGTTCTCTTTGGGGCGTCATTGGGGAATGCTTTATTAAGCATTTAAAAATTTCGGTTGCTGATATTTGAAGTTTCACACAAAATTCTATGCAAATCCTCTGCTTCAATTTTTGTTCCATCGTAAAATCGCCACAGCGCTATGTGTAACCTTTAAATAAATTAGAATAACCTTGGGGCGCGTGCACGTACCGCCTCGATATTGGTACCACCGTGTTGCCAGATATTATTTCTATAATAAACAGTCAAATTTATTTACATTATTCATTTATTTATTTTTTTTATGGATCCAGTCCGGGAACTTATGGGACATACCTTGTATATATATATAAATTAAGAAAAAGGCATCTCCTTATCGTGCAACTGAAAGTTGCTGATGGCTTGCGCCATCTATCGCCTTTTTCTTAATTTATGCACCTTATCCCAGTACAATGTTACATTTGTACTATTTTTTCATATATATATATATAGTGTTATGTATTCATAAAGTTAATATAAATATCTTTAATTTCATTGTGTAAATAACAGAGTAACATCATCACTGATTATAGTATTCAATTTATCATCATAGATATGTAAATAGTAGAGCTGAAAAGACTATGCAGATTGATACGAAAAAGAAAAAAATCAAATCTTCAATATAGGACCAAGGAGCAAACAATTCCTTCTCTTCACATAAAAACTTAACACATAGTCTGTTGTCTGTTTAACGATAAACTCAAAAACTACTGAATCAATTGGTACCAAATTTTGCGTGTCGCTTTTTATAAACCTGAGTAAAATTTTCGGCTGCATTTTGATTAGTATTTTTGGCTATTTATTTTTTCATTTGAACATTTTTTACGCGGAGTAAATACGAGGCGAAGTAACAACACCATGCCAATTAATATATATATATATAGATACTGTTATTCAATGTTCCTTCAAATTGATAATTCTCTTATTGTGAACTTAATGCACCCTAACAGTTTAATGGTATCATCAGAATTCTTTAACGATGCCATCAACATACCGTCACGGTGCTGTTATTTTACTTTAGCCGTTCTATTAATGAATCATCACTTTGGTAATAAATGTAGCTTCATGTCAAAGTATCATAACCTTTCTTATATTAATGTACCTTTGAGGTATTATCGATGTATCTTCATTTTAAACTAATGCATCAAAATATCATCAATGTATCCTTGACAGTGTTATCAATATATCTTCACGTACTCTCCATCAATCACAGAACCTTCGCGAAACCGTCGACGACATTCACGAAACCTTCAAATAACCTTCACTAAATCTCTTCAAATAACTTTCACGAAACCTTCGACGACCTTCACGAAACCTTAAAATAACCTTCACTAAATCTCTTCAAATAACTTTCACGAAACCTTCGACGACCTTCACGAAACCTTCAAATAACCTTCACTAAATTTCTTCAAATAACTTTCACGAAACCAAATAAAATTCACGAAACCTTCAGTTACCCTTCAAGAAACCTTTAGATACCCTTCAAGAAACCTTCAGATACCCTTCACGAAATCTTCAAATAACTTTCACGAAACCAAATAAACTTCACGAAACCTTCAGTTACCCTTCAAGAAACCTTCAGATACCCTTCACGAAATCTTCAAATAACCTTCACGAAACCATCAACAAACAATTCACATAACCTTCAACGAACTTCCTCAATCTGTAATTTATAACCAGATTTTTGCTTTGGTGAGGAGATGATCTTACGTAAATTGATAATTTTGTACAATATCGACGTTTTAAATTTATAGATTTGAAATACAAAATTTGTTCCAATTTATTTTATATTCTTAGAATATAAAACCACATAGCTATAAATACATCTTTAGCTTAATTACAATATCTATTCTATCTTTGAAAAATTAGACACTTCTAGATTGTTGTTTCTTATTGGAAATATTAACGAATCACTCGTTAAAGCAGAGTGCCAATTGATTTATTGGAAATATTAGTTTAGAGAAAAAATCAAAAGAGAGATAGAAGTTGTAAACAGCCAGCAGCTTGGCAAGGCAGGGGTAGGTAGGTAGGTAGTGACGTCACATGGTATCAGGTGCCGCCGCCGGGCTGTACACGTGTCAAGGTCGACTTGGGATGAAAACAGCGACTCTATAAATTTCACAATTTCTAACACTCCCTCTTGAAATTTATAACGTTCAAGTTTTCCAGGAGCCGCCTGAAGTGTTTCGGTCCCAAAGGTTTCGTCAGGAGGTCAGCCGTCTGCTGAAGAGTGCTGACATATCTTGTGATCAGCTCACCATCTTCCTGTTTAGTACGAATGTAGTGATATCGTACATCAATGTGCTTCGTTCTCTTATGGAACTCGGGATTCTGCACTAGCTTTATGGCTGCTTGATTATCCATGTTGAGTACTGTGGGTCTGTCCATCTTAATCCCGATATCCTTAAGAAGTCTGCGTAGCCAGACCATTTCTTTAGTAGCAGCACAGGCAGCAATATATTCACTTTCTGTTGTCGAGAGGGCAACTGTCGATTGCTTTTGGCTTGACCATGAAACAGCACCATGGTTTAACATGAAGATGTAACCTGTAGTACTTTTCCTTGAATCAATGTCCCTAGCATAATCGCTATCTGAGTAACCTGTTAATTCTTGATGGTTAGCGTACAATATTCCTAATTGTGGTGTTGCTTTCAAGTAGCGAAATACATTTTTAATTGCTGTCCAGTGTGTCTGTCCTGGGTTGTCAAGGTATTTACTTAACTGTGATGTTGCAAAAGCTATGTCCGGTCTAGAAACAGAAGAGGCAAACATTAGTGAGCCTACGGCTTCTCTGTAAGGAAATTTTGGTGAATTTCCATTTTTATCTAAGTCTGGGCAATCAGCTTTAGTTAGGACTGTACTCGGGTCCATGGGTACTGCTGCGGGTTTGCAATCAATCATGTTGAATTTATCTAAAATCTTGTTTATGTATGAAGATTGGTGGATATAGATCTTCGATCTATCCTCTGATTGTTCAATCTGAAGTCCTACGAAATAATCTGCATCTCTAGACGTTATATTGAACTCGTGAGATAGTTCCTGGACGATAGAATAGATATCGTCTTTGTTCCGAGACATGAGAAGTCCATCATCGACGTAAAGAGCAAGGATCATTTGAGTGTCGTTAATAGTTCCGGTGAAAACACATTGATCTGCATTAGATTGGAAAAAATTGTGTTTCTCTAAGAAAGATTTAAACTTCCTATTCCAATTTCTGGACGATTGTTTCAGTCCATATAGACTCTTTTGTAGTTTACAAACAAAATTGTGTCCTTGAGAGAAACCTTCTGGTTGTTCTAAGTATATGACTTCGTCTAAGTCACCATATAAAAATGCAGTCTTTACGTCAAATTGTTTTAAGAACATTCTTTCTGATGCCGCGTTTGCTAGTAACACTCGAAGTGAATCATATCTGACAACAGGACTGAAGGTGTCGAAATAGTCTACGTTCTTCCTTTGTGTGTAACCCTTAGCTACAAGTCTAGCCTTAAATTTAGGTGCCGTAGAGTTGGGATGGGATTTTAGCTTATAAACCCATTTACTTCCTATTGGCTTATATCCGTCTGGTAGGGTTTCGAGTGACCATGTGTTATTAGATTCTAACGCTTTTATTTCTTCTTTCATTGCATCCAACCATTTTTCGGCATTTGGACTTTCCATAGCATCTTTATAGGTTGAAGGCTCATCGACAAAATGGTAGTTACAAGAATCTGCTTTCTTTTTAGATCGAGTTATCATCGGGTGGAATCCCGATGGCGTGGGAAACCCTAGCGCTGCAGGTGATTCATCCTCGGTTGTTTGTGCTGCCGGCGGGTCAAAGTCAATATTAACTGGGATGAAATTTTCTCCCTCTAGTTCGCAATGTCGGAGCTTTGTCTCGTTAAAAGTAACATCTTTAGAGATAGAAATCTTTCTAGTAGAAGGGTTCCAGAGTCGAAAGTTAGTGCATGTTTTATCGTACCCTAAGAAAATCATCTTTTGTGATTTCTTATCCCATTTCCTTCTACGTTCTTTGGGTGTATGCAACCATGCTTCACAGCCGAAAATCTTTAGATTATACAAACTAACTTTTCTTCCGAAAAAGAGTTCATAGGGTGTGGTATTGGGAGCTTGTTTAGTGAATGTTCGGTTTAGAATGAAGGTTGCAGTATTGCAAGCTTCTGCCCAAAGTTCTTCGGGAAGATTTCGTGCGCACAGCATCGATCGAGCTGCTTCGACAATAGTTCTATTGTCTCGTTCTACGCACCCTATCTGTTCGTGAACATATGGAGCTGACAATTCATGCACTATTCCGAACTTTCTGCAAGTATTTGTGAAATCTTTACTGGTATATTCTAGTGCATTATCGGTTCTAATCACTTTAATTTTATTGCCTGTTTGATTATAACTGAATCTAGCAAAGTTTTCAAATTTGTGTAAAATATCGGATTTGTGTCTAATGAAATCTATATGGCGAAAGCCACTGGAATAATCTTTGAATAAAATGAAATAAAGTGATCCTCCTATTGATTGTGTTGGCATAGGGCCGCAGATATCACTTAGAATGAACTCACCAGGATTGTACTCCTTTGTTTCAGACAAATGACTAGGCTTTCTGTGAGCTTTTCCTTCTTGGCAGCCTTGACAGAAGAAATCGTCTTCTTTTATGTCCTCGGGTTGCAAACCGTTGATCAATCCTTTCTTGGCCATTTCTCGAATAGTGGTGAGTGAGATGTGTGCTAGTCTTTCGTGCCACAGTTGGAGGTTGTTGATCTTTGCAGAAAATCCTTGTGAAGATGAAGTAACTCGGAACATCATCTTGTAGAGCCCATCTTGGCGTTGTCCAACTGCTTTCAGATCTTTTCTTGAGTAGATGCGCAGCTCATCCTTGTCGATGTCTACTCGGTATCCCTTTTCAGTGCACACTCCCAGGCTGAACAAATTTTTCTTGAGCTTCGAAGAGTAGAGCACATTCCTGATTGATGTTGCAATCCATTCTCCATTCACCATGGAAAGGATTTCAATGTCACCTGTACCTTCTGCAAGGACGGAAGTGTTGTCTCCAAGGTATATTCTATGATCGTTGTGGATCGGAGTGAAGGACTTGAACCAATCACGTCGGAAGGTCATACTGCAGCTAGCTCCGCTGTCTGCCCACCATATGTCGCAATCATTCCACTTTAGGATGGTATCAGCGTTGAAACCTTTATGATCATAATCTCCTGCTTGGTTCTTCCGCTTCTCGTTTTTCTTCTGCTGGTCGGCAATCCGTTTCCGACATTCCCGTGACCAATGACCAATCTTGTGACAATAATGGCATTCAGTCTTTTTCTTTAGTTCTGATATCTTTCCTGAATCAGTCTTCTTTATGTTGTCTTCTTTGATTCTTGGTTTAGTCTGTTGGTAGAAAGCTGTACCTTGCGAGGAATCGGCCTGCTGGTTTCTACATTCTTCAATCAGAAGACGTGCTGATAAGTTCTCTAGAGTCTGCGTAATCGGCGCTTGAGACTCCCATGCTGGAATGAAATACCGCATGCTCGAAGGAAGAGAGTTTATTATCTTTGCCACTTTCTGGTCATCTGTAATCGTTCCTCCTGCATCCTGAATTCTTGCACTAAGATTTTCAATCTTGGCGATATAGCTGCTGACATCCTCTGATGACGACATTCGGGCGTCAAAAAATTGTTGCCACAACATGCCAATTGCGATCTCTGATCTCTGTTCGTGGATGGACATGAGCTTTGTCCACATTTGAGCGGCAGTTTTACAGGACATCAAAGGTTCTAGAAATCTTAATTCAAGTGCCTGTGATATAAGCATTCGGGCTTTGATATCTTTGGCGTGCCATGCATCCTGTATAGCAGAGGTAGCGTCACTTACCTCTGGTTTGATGTCTTTGCCGTCCACGATATCCAAAAGTTGATTTTGCTCTAATAGTAGTCGGAACTGAAATTTCCAAAGGGAGAAGTTTTCGCCTTTGAACTGGCGGACTTGATTCTCAAGGTGCGTCATATTTACCACGAGTTAGGCTTAGCAGTTTCACTTTAGGTTTGCTTCTTCAAATTTGGGGCGTAGTCAGGACCCATAACCTATTGGAAATATTAACGAATCACTCGTTAAAGCAGAGTGCCAATTGATTTATTGGAAATATTAGTTTAGAGAAAAATTCAAAAGAGAGATAGAAGTTGTAAACAGCCAGCAGCTTGGCAAGGCAGGGGTAGGTAGGTAGGTAGTGACGTCACATGGTATCAGGTGCCGCCGCCGGGCTGTACACGTGTCAAGGTCGACTTGGGATGAAAACAGCGACTCTATAAATTTCACAATTTCTAACATTTCTCACTTTGAGAACATTGAAAATTATTGCGCATCACAAATTTGAAATTAATTTTAAAAATTGGATTATTATAAAAAATATTTGAAATTTCGCACTTTTATGGAAGAATATAAAGAAAAATTCTCACCTTTGTGGCCTCCATGTAAGATTATGGTGTGTTCGTGTATTGACCGAGGACTAAGTTTTTTTTTTTCAAAAACTACTGTGGATTTAACAACTGTATAATCAGATAGTTGACAAAGAGTTAATTAACATTTTGAACACATTGATGTGGTGTCAATATCGGTAACACAGACAGCATAAAGGTTAAAAAAATTACAAAAAAGACCAACATTTTGAAATCCAATAGGAGATATCTCTCGTTCTCTAAAAAATGTTTCAACAATTTTTTTTTAAAAGCATAGAAATTTAAATGTGAAAATATATTTTTTAAATTGACAGGTTCACGTTTTAAATAAAAATATTTTACTGATTAAAAAGTAGCAACAATGTGTTTATCTAGTTTTAAAAAATCTCTAAATATTTGGAGAGCTTTTTTAATCAATGAAATTATGCAGTATGTAAGTATTCAGTGTACAGTCAATCATAAGTTAATCATAGGGTCATATCTTATATAAATATCTGTTTTCCTTCTTTCTCTCTTAGTATAAGAACTGATTCGAGTAATTTTAAACTCTACACATCGACTTTCAAAACAACATTTATCTTTTGATTATGTCTTGGAATTGCACCAATTCCGTATACTGTATAGAAAGTAGAATGTTTTGCGTAATGATGTGTGTGTTTATTATAAGTGCATTATATATCTTCAGATAATATATATATATAGCTAGTGCTTAGAAAATATACAAACCTTATATCTAATGGAAGGATTTAAGCACGAATGTTCATTTTATATACAATACAAAATTATACTGTCCACCCTGCGATGAAAAAATATATTGGGAGGGCTTGGCTCATCAGTGGTGAACCCTCCCAGTGTTTCGCCAATTTAATCTACCAGACCGCTTCTTAGAGCTCTAACACTGCATTGGATGATTCTGCTTATATACGCAGCACTGAAGGGTAGAATATCAGAAATGGTTTTCAAGAAAATTATGGACATATTCTGAGATCCTACCCTTCAGTGCTGCGTATATAAGCATAATCGTCCAATACAGTATTAGAGCTCTAAGAAGTGGTCTGGTGGATTAAATTGGCGAAACCGCTGGTAGGGTTTACCACTGATAAGCCAACCCTCCCAATATATTTTTTCATCGCAGTAAGGACAGTAGAAGTTTGTATTGTGCATAAAATGTACATTCGTGCTTAAATCCTTTCATTATATACATACTAGACGAATGGCCCGGGCAACGCCCGGGGTTTACCCGAGTGCGAATATATTTTAAACACGTTGTCTTGGGTGGTCGCTATAGACAGGGTGGTCTGTATAGACAGGTGTATGTATTACACAGCCGATAACAGGGTTGTCTAGGGTGGCCGCTATAGACAGGGTGGTCTGTATAGACAGGTGTATGTATCACACTGCTGATAACAGGGTTGCCTGAAGTGACCGCTATAGACAGGGTGGTCTGTATAGACAGGTGATTGTAACACACTGATGATAACAGGGTTGCCTAAAGTGACCGCTATAGACAGGGTGGTCTGTATAGACAGGTGGATGTAACACACTGCTGATAACAGGGTTGCCTGAAGTGACCGCTATAGACAGGGTGGTCTGTATAGACAGGTGATTGTAACACACTGATGATAACAGGGTTACCTAAAGTGACCGCTATAGACAGGGTGGTCTGTATAGACAGGTGGATGTATCACACAGCTGATAACAGGGTTGTCTAGAGTGGCCGCTATAGACAGGTGTATGTATCACACAGCCGATAACAGGGTTGTCTAGGGTGGCCGCTATAGACAGGGTGGTCTGTATAGACAGGTGTATGTATCACACTGCTGATAACAGGGTTGTCTAGAGTGGTCGCTATAGACAGGGTGTTCTGTATAGACAGGTGTATGTATCACACTGCTGATAACAGGGTTGCCTAAAGTGACCGCTATAGACAGGGTGGTCTGTATAGACAGGTGTATGTAACACACTGATGATAACAGGGTGGTCTGTATAGACAGGTGGATGTATCACACAGCTGATAACAGGGTTGTCTAGAGTGGTCGCTATAGACAGGGTGGTCTGTATAGACAGGTGTATGTATCACACTGCTGATAACAGGGTTGCCTGAAGTGCCCGCTATAGACAGGGTGGTCTGTATAGACAGGTGATTGTAACACACTGATGATAACAGGGTTGCCTAGAGTGACCGCTATAGACAGGGTGGTCTGTATAGACAGGTGGATGTATCACACAGCTGATAACAGGGTTGTCTAGAGTGGCCGCTATAGACAGGGTGGTCTGTAAAGACAGGTGGATGTATCGCACAGCTGATAACAGGGTTGTCTAGAATGGCCGCTATATACAGGGTGGTCTGTATAGGCAGGTGTATGTATCACACAGCTGATAACAGGGTTATCTAGAATGGCCGCTATATACAGGGTGGTCTGTATAGACAGGTGGATGTATCACACAGCTGATAACAGGGTTGTCTAGGGTGGCCGCTATAGACAGGGTGGTCTGTATAGACAGGTGGATGTATCACACTGCTGATAACAGGGTTGCCTAAGGTGACCGCTATAGACAGGGTGGTCTGTATAGACAGGTGAATGTAACACACTGATGATAACAGGGTTATCTAGAATGGCCGCTATATACAGGGTGGTCTGTATAGACAGGTGGATGTATCACACAGCTGATAACAGGGGTGTCTAGAGTGGCCGCTATAGACAGGGTGACCTGTATAGACAGGGGGATGTAACACACTGCTGATAACAGGGTTGTCTAGAATGGCCGCTATAGACAGGTGGATGTAACACACTGCTGATAACAGGGTTGTCTAGAGGGGGGCAGGGAGGACACGTGTTCCCTGGCAGCCAATGGGCGCGCATTCTATCCGTGAGCTTCAGACTTACAGACAGACAGACAGAATAAGGCAATTATATAAGTAGATAGATGGCGCGTTATTGCTTTGTGCTAAACCTTATATCGTTTTCAAGTAATTATTTCTACTTCCATTTTTGCCATGTTTTGAATTACGAGGACTTGGGTCATCAATAATGAATCTGGTTTTAACACTACACGTATAAGACTATGTAAAACATACAGCGTGGGTGAAAAATTTAATTACAATTATTTAGGTTCTAAAGAACAAAAAGGTTCCTATGAACACGGGTCCGAAAATTCTTAGTTATCCAGTTATCAATAAAATCGATCTTACGTATTGAGGATATTTTTAAAAAGCATGATAGATGAAAGTAATAACAGGCTGAATTGCATATCAGCATATAAAATTTATGAATTCAATTGCCATCTATCGTTAAAATTTGTAGCAATTAAATTTACTGGCAATTTATTTATTTCAATTTAAAGCGCTATGTCCCCCTAGGGACACTTGCGCTGTCATACATGTATGCCTCCACATTTGTCTATACATATTTGTCTATACATAATTTTAGGCCATGAATAGAATAGTCATGTGATATTAAACGGGGAGAAAGGGAGAAAAAACAAGAAAAAAGAACTGTGTACAAAAGAAAGAAGTGTCTGGCAATATGTACGATCAGCATAATGTAAATTATCAGTTTCTTAAAAGATATTTACTGGATATGTGTTTCTTTTGACGTGACAACGTCTTAAATTAGGTTGCGGCTGGGAGTCACTTATGAAAAAGTGTAACGCCCGGTAACGTTACAATGAGTCACCGAACGAGAGTGCTGCGCGCGCAGCTGCGCGCGCAGCGCTAGAGAATTAGGCGCATTGAATCGGCGCATGCTTGTCTCTGTCTTTGTCTTTCTCGAACGTTCTTGGCGTTGGAAAAACAAGAAAGCGTCATAATACAAGTTCACACGTGTGGTTAAAGTATCGTCAGCTGTGTCTGTAGTGAAAATGTGGAGTGCTTAGATTCGTCATTTACAACAACTACAACAATAAAGGTAAATAATTGTACACTGATATTTCATTATCGTAAACTATGATTGATTGATTAATTGTTAGATTGACACAAAAGTTGAGAAACTGAGTTTATAGGTTATGTCATACTATTGATAAATGTTGATAGTGTTAAGTAAATTATTAGTTTAAAATTAATTAATTAATTAATTATTATTTTACAAATTTTAAATAGTTTCAAATTTATTTAGCAAAAATTTGAACCTTCGATCTGAATAAATGTTTTGATTTTCGAATTGATTATTTAAAATTACAAATATTAAGAAAAAGTGGCAGATATAAGAAAACTTTATTTAAACTGTGTTGAGCGAGAATTTTAACATCTAATATAAGTAAATGTTTTAATTTTCAACTTCATCATTTACAATTACAAATTTTATTTAATTTCAAATTTATTTAGCAAAAATTTGAACCTTCGATCTGAATAAGTGTTTTGATTTTCAAATTGATTCTTTAAAATTAAAAATTCATCCATTCAATTTCAAATGTTCAACAGGAATCACCACTCTCAAAACAATGGAAACGGTGCCTTCAACTTCCAGTACTTCAATGGAGACGGAGGATATCGTGCCGTCAACGTCTGCAGTACCTTTCGTTGTTCCACACACCACCTCTACCGCCAGAACGAATGCTCAGCGACAACGTGAGTACAGACTACGAAAAGAATTGACCAGAACTCCTGAACAAGTAAGAGCCTTTGCAAAAGCGGCTGCGGAGAGGCAACGCAGGTTCAAGCTACGTAAATCTGCTAACATAGCCCTCACCAGCGGTACGTCAGAGTCACCTGCTTCAACGTCTTGTTCTGTGGTGGAGAGAACAAGCGTTCCTGTCGTGGCGGAGACACAAGGCCCAGGGTGGGACGTTTACTACAATTGTTTACAAGTACTCCTCAAAACAACCACAGCAATTGGTATATGTAGCCATGAGCCGCGTCACAAGTATCGACGGACTGTACATCATAACAGAAAAGGACTCTCCATTGGTTTTCAAACATGGCCGAGATGGAAACGACTCACAGACTACTCGAGATATTCGCAATGAATACTTACGACTTCGTGGACACACTCTAGACACAATTACCAAACAAGCCGTAAAATTCTGTGACGACGCAACCGACGCTGGACAACTTATTGTAACGAACATCAACTGTCAAAGTTTAAGTGCCCATGCCGCGGATATTGAAACAGATACAGTGATACCACGATCAGACTATTTAGTATTGACTGAAACGTGGATGCGCGACACTTGTGAACCAACTCCAATCAAGGGTTATGAGTGCGTATCCAGGGAAAATAATTGACCTAACTCAGATACCAACGCGGCTGGTGGAGTGGCGATCTATCGTAAATTATCATCGACATCTACGGCGGAAGTGTTCCAAGTTGCGATTACAGACGTAACTCGTGTCATTAAAACCAAGGGTGACATGTGCATGACTGAAGTTACTTGCTTCGCCGCTAATACTAGCTTCAAGTTTATACTCGGTGCTGTATATATTCATCCAGGAGCTAGTATGCAGGATATTGGAATGTTACTATGGCAAGGACTCGGTCCGTACATTCACAACAGCCAGTACGTGCCACCGTTCGTGCAAATTGATTCTAGTATACCGATTCTTCTGTGTGGTGATTTTAACAAAAACGTAAAGCCTGACAACTCGTTTCTTAATTTCATGAAAAATACGTATAATCTTGATTGCGTATCAAACGTTTCTAAGTCAACTACGTTAAAAGAAACAACTATCGACTTGAATTTCGCAAGACACATTACAGCAGAAACACTTCCTTTCATTTCATATTTCTCCTATCATCGTCCTATCCTCAACAAAATCACTCAAATAGGAATTAGTTAAGTTTAAGTTTACATGTACAATGTTTTAGTAAACAAAATATATTTCTATAGTTAAAAATTGTGCAATTCTTATTTTCATTCAATTCCTTGTTCCTATTGTGCAATTTAATTATATTCATATCAATAAATATTCTACCGTTGTCACGTAAAATCTTCGCCCGTAAAACCGACTTTACAGGCAACCATTGTTTTTTTTTTTTTTAAATAATATTATCAAATATTATCTCTACATATCCTACTGCAATGATGAATCAATCCATAACCTTTATCATTATAATAAGGCCTGTAAAGATAATATTGGATGATATTATAAAAAAGAAACATATTGTCAGTAAAATTAATTGCTACAAATTTTAATATTAGCATATTTGTTAGCTTTTGTGTACACATGTAAATATTATGACGCTTTAGCGAGCCATCTGTTATTAAAATTCGAAACTATTATAGACACGTATGATACTTTTGAGAACTAAACAATTTTTAATTTTTACAATTAAGAGGGAAGTAGAAATTGTTTAATTTTCAAAAGAATCAAACGTGTCTATAATAGTCTCGAATTTTCATACACGTTTTCATACACGTACATTTTCATGTACGTTAAATATATGGTAATGAACATAGTATTGCTTTCGTCACTGACACCTAAGCTATTTTCATAGGTACAAAATATCTAATTATTATGTTAATAAGTAATTCAGTCTGTTATTATTCTCAGCTGTAATCCTATTTTAAAATGTCATCAATACATAAGGTACATAATCGATTTTTTCGAAAACTCGATAACAAAGATTTTTGTAACCCATGTTCATAGGAACCTTTTTGTTCTTTAGGATCTAAAGAATTCTTATTCAATTTTTTACCACTCTAAATGTTTTTACCTTGCCTTATACGTGTATTGTTGAATCCAGATTCATTATTGATGTCTCAAGCCCTCTCTAATTCAAAAAATATCAAAAATTGAAGTATAAATAAGTACTTTAAAATGTTTTAAAGTTTGTATATATTAAGCACCAGCTATTATCTGAGAATATTTAATGCACTTTTAATAAAGACCATTAAACAAAACATTCTGAGTTCTTTGTTCAATATTGTAGCAAAGTATTTATTATTTTATTAGAGAGTAACATTTTTGATCACCCATTGCCTCAAGGTCCTCTCGGTGATCTTCAGTTTGTCTTCCCTAATTTACCCGGCATCTCTACCAAAATGCCACGTGGAAATTTAGGGAAGACAAACTTCAGGATGACACAGCAATTTTTTTGAGGCAGGAACAAACTTACAGAGTATCAAAATATAAACATAAAAATGATACTCTGTTAATAAAAAAATAAATACTTTATCTACAATATCAAAACACACCTCAATACATCTTTTACTAGATTGCCCTGTTTTTCAAGACTACCGAATCGAAAATAATTTAATAGTAACAGATCCAAGTATTTTTATTTCCAGTAAAGAAATGTATATTATATTCAATACCTTTTGTAGATATATTTAATATTATGAAAAAACAATAGAAAAAAATAAAAGATAAGTGGGTCAGGTGTTGATATTAAAAATAAAGAAGGCATCTCCTGACCACGAGCACATGTGCTTTTTAGATGGCAGAGCGCCATCTAGTGGAGCAAGAATAAACTAAACGTTTATTTAGCTTTAGCCAAGATATTTGGCCAACCCAATATCTTGATAAATCAAGAAAAGCCATCCACGAACGCTTTTTATTTAATTATATAATTTAATATTATATATAGCACCAAAATCTTTAAAGAAACTGATAATTTATATTTTGCTTATTGTACATATTGCCAGACACTTCATTCTTTTGTACACAGTTCTTTTTATCGTTCTTTTTCTATTCGCGGCTTAAAATTATTGTATATATATGTGATGATTTAAGACCATGGAATTGTTGTAAATAGTCTAGATATCTACTACCACATGTTCCACCCCATGACTGTATATAACTTCTTATGTACTGCAAATAGAAAGCCGCAACTAACATCAATCTGTACCGCGTAAGAATCTAATAAAGTATAGCAACTGTACAGATAGAAGGAATGGAGACTAACAGGAGAAAATTAAGGTTAAAACTAATCAGGCTTAGGTGAGAGTAGAAGTAAGGCCTAGCAAAGAGGCTTAAAGCCAGCACCACTATTAATAAATTTACAGTCAATTTTATGATCGCGGAAATCATAAAAGTCGAGTTTAACGACCAGTATTTCCTGGGCAAGGCCGGTATATCTTCCGACAAAGACAGCAGCAAAGACTAATTAGAAGACAAGACCTAAGTAGGTCAACCAATAGCCAACGGCCACGTGACATATCCCTACCAATTAGGAAACAATACCTAAGTAGATCAACCAATAGCCAACGGCCACGTGACATCTTCCTACCAATTAGAAAGAAGAAAGGTCTTGGTGTTAAATCGAGAAACTAGGTTAGGCAGTCTGCGCTTGGATCCCGAAGGTAACACTTGCTCTAAAGATCTCCCTCTCCGCTCATCCCATTCCTTCTTGACGTCAGACGCTTCTTAGTGGAATCTCTGTTTGTTTATTTCACCTTTGGCCCAGCTGTGTCGCCTTCCACCACGACTGCACGGTAGAGTTGACATCGAGGTTCGTCTAGCATCAGGTAACACTGGTCCCAGAGGTCCCAAGATATCACAGACTCCCCCGTCCGAAGAGTCGACAGGATAGTGGACGCCAAGGTACAAGTAAGCAAATAGACCACTGTCTGTACAGAAAGATGGAACAGGGAAGAGAGGAGGATCCAAAGGAACCAATGGAGTCCGATCCCGACTCCGAAAGTGGCGAAAACACCACTTTTCCAAAGAAAGAAACCACCCTCGGTAGGACGCAGGAAGTTCCCCCCAACCACGAGGACGTCACGCCCCCGCCGCCGGTGTCAGATGTCCTGGGGAGGTTGACCAGGACGCTACATCAGCTTTCTGCCGTGACCGAACTATCGCGAAATGTGGAGCTACCGCGCTACAATGGTTCGTACGAGGCGCAGAGCTTCTTCATCAACTACGACGCCCAAGCAGATCGGGCCCAACTACAATACTCTACAAGACTGAGGAAGCCACCAGACCTCCTGCAAGCACCCCTCCGAGTTACCAACACGCGAGCGTATGTTACTGCTCCCCCGACCATCTCTAAACCACGAGCCCAGCGCAAGCAGTGAACTCTTAACTGTCCCAAAGATCCTCCAACTATGGCACAAGACCAGGACTGTCCCGACATACAAGACAGCATAACAGTAGGTTCCTCCATACATAATTTTTTTTGAACAATTTCTGGTTCGAGCTGAACTGTCCAATAATGTAAACCTACCTCTACTACTTGAAACAGGAGCATCTATCGCTATAATTAGGCAGAATACTGTTAAAATAATAGAAATCAGTTTGTAAAAGAAAAATACCTGACTACCCATTTAACTTAACTATTAATGCCACAGCTAACAATATTTTCACCATAGATTATATCTTTTTGATCTTAAAAATAAGTAACATAACGCGGAATCTTAAATTCCATATTATAGATACACCCTTGTCTTTTGTCATATTATCCTTTAACTCCATAAAAAGATTTCTACTATTTATAAACTATCCTCAGCTACTCCTGTATCAAAATAATGTACCTCTACCAACTACCTTATACAAATTCACCTCGTGCAAGCAACACGTGTCCCATGGACAGGTTAATACAACTGTCCCATTTACTAAATTTTCCCCTCCTGGAACGGGTTGCTCACACGTGGTGAACTCCAACACTCTTATTTAACCTCATTATAATGTTCCTAATCCCATTTTCAACGCCCCTATGACCTTTTCTTTCATAGCTTTAGACAGAAATAACCTAAGTCACAGCCTTCCAAAACTATTCCAATCGTTAAATTCCCACATAACTACACTCCTTCCTTTTACATGCATAGTTAAATATCGACAAATCGCTCTTAACAAAATAAAAAACACCCTCTCACATCACTTTTTCTAATTGGCAACAAATTTTAGTGCGCGACTTAACACCCAAATCCAATTTCGAACCACACAAGCTCCATTACGTCGCCCTACTAAACACACACACAAAAAAATATTTTTTTCACATTAAACGTGTCATATCCACTAACAATATAAAAATTATCGATATGTTCGTACAACCAGCACCCATGACTTTAGTAAATTTGTTATTCTTAGTAAAACAGGTTAGACTTTGTACAAAACAAAGACTTCACGTGACACCTTTTCATTTACAATTTTTTCGCTTCGTGTCACAGAGCCACACCACAAAACTCTTTAACTTTTCAGGCCAAAGACGCCTTCATCACGCCTGTGACACTTCTCACCTCAAAGCGTGTCTACGTCGATAGTCGCAATTTCATTCAATTCTAACCCGATATCAATGAATAACATTTTTATTAAGTCCACAACAACCATTCGATTTAATATCAATAGATATAATATCCGGATTTTCGAAATACAAACACAAATCGAACAAATGCTTGAACACAGGATAATTACAACCTCTGTATCTCCCTATGTCAGTCCCATAACGCTTGTCACCAAACGTGACAAATCAAAACGCTTTTGCGTTTACAATTTTAGAAATAATATCTCCGAACGTAGTTCGAATTAACAAATCCAATAAGTTGGAAGAAGCAAGCAGCCCCGCAAAGAGACCCCCTGACCTAAATCCGGAATCACATTAAAAATAGGTTCGCTCCCCCTCTTCCGCTGGAGATGGACAAACAAACACCCGACATCTTGTTACGGCCCGTCGCCACCCCGTGTTCTCTAATGAACTTTCACCAGCTATGAAATCAAACATTAGTGCATGCCTTTTACTATATACCGTTCTAAACCCCAGGTCTAGATTCTCTCGCCCTCGATTAATTTGTCCACTTAACATCGACACTTAGAACCAAGGACAACATTTTACCTAAAAATCACACACACCCACACATTAAAAAAAAAAAAAAAAAAAACAACAACAACCCTTTATCGGTTAGAATAGATCGCCGTGTTTCTCCTGCACACACAGAATAAATGCCGCTTTAGGAAGAATCACGTTTTCACCTAAACGTGGCGCAGGGAACAAAAAATCGACAACATTAGGACTCAGTAAGTTTCACAGTTGGAAACAATGTGATCCACGAGTCGCGTCAAACATAAAACAAAGTCGATAAGTTAGATCAACTCATGCCAACAAGACCAAAGATATCAATCGAGGACAATTTAAAGCTCTCTCTACCCATCCTAAAAAACAGGAACATACATTTGGCCTACAACTTTACATTCTTTCCCAATATATAATCTCTATGTATAATCTTCTTGCTCTTCTTTCTCGATGAACATTTTTTTAACTTTTCATTTTAATAACCTTTATATAACCATTATTTAGCTCATATATTTTTTTTTACGTCAACCAATCAGTTTAGATTATTGTCATTTTATTTTATTTTTCTTTACCAAAACTTATTTACTTTTGCTTTATGACTCTATTCTATAATCAACTTTATATTTTATCTTTCTTATCTAATAATCTCAAGTTTATATTTCATGTTTATATCACTAATTTGCATTTATCATTTTATATTTTCTCTCACTTTATAAATCAGATGTTATTTACATTGTTTCATCTTCCGCTACCATGTCAATGCTATCGAGTATATTACTGCTCATTTTTAATTTTCATTTAATATTTTCACTTTCTATTACCCCTTATATACTGCTATAGTGTGTAATCTTTGTATTATGTCATCACTATTTTTACTTTTTTTTAAAGATTACTTTGCATTTAACTTCGCCATTCCATTTTCGATTTTT
The DNA here is from genome assembly GCA_030710605.1 of Cordylochernes scorpioides. Lineage (NCBI taxonomy): Eukaryota > Metazoa > Arthropoda > Arachnida > Pseudoscorpiones > Chernetidae > Cordylochernes > Cordylochernes scorpioides. The sequence goes on along the minus strand of CP092881.1, from coordinate 33,070,098 downwards.
CAAATCCTTTAACGCTATATGCAAAGCCTTAATTTCGCAATTTCATATCTCAATGATATATTCTTTTATAATCAAACTAAAAATCATGATCTAAAAACAGGGCAATCTTCAATAACCTCTTAAACAACCACTTTAAAGGTTACTTCTTAATAAATACTAACCCTTTTCCGCAGGAACTTTTAACTCCTTCGCAGGCTAGACTTGACCTACTTTGATTTCGTAATTAACAATATTGACACACCGTCCCCCAGACTTACCTATCCCTACTTCTGGCTTGGATACGTGCAAATTGTATTTTTTTATATATTCCAGGGCACTCTCATGCCACACGCTGGCACATCTTTTTTTTTATTTTACTCTTTTTCTCGCTAAGCCCCTGACGACTCCAATTAAAACTTTGATTTCTGGTCACTGATCTTCGCCCTCATTTATCCTGCATGCGTACGTCTTAACGACTAATTACTAAAACCCATAACAATCACCCTTATCTTACTTTTCGATTGTGGTACTGTAACTTTATTCGGTCCTTAAATTTACATGTGAAACATGGCCTAGGTTTTCCGCGCCGTGCACATTAAATGGTTTGCGACTTGCGTCAAGGTGACATTGCTTCAACCTAATCACAAATAACCCCTCAACCCTTTCTAAAGCCCATCACGAAGAGATCATGATTTACCCATCCAATCATTTATATTTTTACCTATCCTCATTATATGTTCTCTATTAAATCTTTTATTCCTATTTTTGTTTTACTTGTATGTTTAGTATTAGTTGTTTATGCTTTATTATCTCTTATGGATATACAGAAATCAACCCCATGTTATATACCAACTTATTTCAATTAATTTTTAAAAAATTACTTCCTTAATAACAGTCTTCCTATTCCGCTCTCTTAAATCCCTCCATATGAACCCTCTCACATCCGGGGCCATCTGTGATGATTTAAGACCATGGAATTGTTGTAAATAGTCTAGATATCTACTACCACATGTTCCACCCCATGACGGTATATAACTTCTTATGTACTGCAAATAGAAAGCCGCAACTAACATCAATCTGTACCGCGTAAGAATCTAATAAAGTATAGCAACTGTACAGATAGAAGGAATGGAGACTAACAGGAGAAAATTAAGGTTAAAACTAATCAGGCTTAGGTGAGAGTAGAAGTAAGGCCTAGCAAAGAGGCTTAAAGCCAGCACCACTATTAATAAATTTACAGTCAATTTTATGATCGCGGAAATCATAAAAGTCGAGTTTAACGACCAGTATTTCCTGGGCAAGGCCGGTATATCTTCCGACAAAGACAGCAGCAAAGACCAATAGCCAACGGCCACGTGAAATATCCCTACCAATTAGGAAACAATACCTAAGTAGGTCAACCAATAGCCAACGGCCACGTGACATCTTCCTACCAATTAGAAAGAAGAAAGGTCTTGGTGTTAAATCGAGAACCTAGGTTAGACAGTCTGCGCTTGGATCCCGAAGGTAACACTTGCTCTAAAGATCTCCCTCTCCGCTCATCCCATTCCTTCTTGACGTCAGACGCTTCTTAGTGGAATCTCTGTTTGTTTATTTCACCTTTGGCCCAGCTGTGTCGCCTTCCACCACGACTGCACGGTAGAGTTGACATCGAGGTTCGTCTAGCATCAGGTAACACTGGTCCCAGAGGTCCCAAGATATCACATATATGTGATGATTTAAGACCATGGAATTGTTGTAAATAGTCTAGATATCTACTTCCACATGTTCCACCCCATGACTGTATATAACTTCTTATGTACTGCACATAGAAAGCCTCAACTAACATCAATCTGTACCGCGTAAGAATCTAATAAAGTATTGCAACTGCACAGATAGAAGGAATGGAGTCTAACAGGAGAAAATTAAGGTTAAAACTAATCAGTCTTAGGACAGAAGTCGAAGCAAGGCCTAGCAAAAGAGGCTTAAAACTAGCCCAACTATAAATAATTTACAAGACAATATTTCCTGGGCAAAACCGGACGTATCTTGTGACCGCGGAAACCATCAAAGTCGAGTAACGCCCCGTATTTCCGGAACAAGACCGGACGTATCTTCCGTCAAAGGCAGTAGCAAAGACCAATCAGAAGACATCACCTAAATAGGTCAACCAATAGAAAAAGGCCACGTGGCATGGTCCCGCCAATTGGGAAAGAATCACCTAAATAGGTCAACCAATTAGAAAGAAGCAAGGTCGTGGTGTTAAATCGAGAAGCAAGAATTGTTAGTATTCGCTTGGATCCCAACGGTAACACTTGCTCTAAAATCTCTCTCTCCTCATCCCATTCCTTCTTGACGTCAGACGCTTTTAGTGGAATCTCTGTTTGTTTATTTCACCTTTGGCCCAGCTGTGTCGCCTTCCACCACGACTGCACGGTAGAGTTGACATCGAGGTTCGTCTAGCATCAGGTAACACTGGTCCCAGAGGTCCCAAGATATCACAGACTCCCCCGTCCCGAAGAGTCGACAGGATAGTGGACGCCAAGGTACAAGTAAGCAAATAGACCACTGTCTGTACAGAAAGATGGAACAGGGAAGAGAGGAGGATTCAAAGGAGCCCATGAAGACCGATCCCGACTCCGAAAGTGGCGAAAACACTTTTCCAAAGAAAGAAAACACTCTCGGTAGGACGCAGGAAATTGTCCCCAGCCAGGAAGACGTCACGCCCCCGCCGCCGGTGTCAGATGTCCTGGGGAGTTTGACGACGACGCTACATCAGCTTTCTGCCGTGACCGGACATCGCGAGAGGTGGAATCGCTACGATGGTTCGTACGAGGCGCCGAGCTGCTTCACCAACTACGACGCCCAAGCAGATCGGTACCAACTACAATACTCTACAAGACTGAGAAAGCCACCAAACCTCCTGCAAGCACCCCTCCGAGTTACCAACACGCGAGCGTATGTTACCTGCTCCCCCCGACCTTCTCTAAACCACGAGCCCAGCGCAAACAATGAACTCTGACCTTCCCAAGAATCCTCCAACCACGGCACAAGACCAGGACTGTCCCGAAATACAAGACAGCACAACAGTAGGTTCCTCCATACATAACTTTTGCTGAACAATTACTCGTTCGAGCTGAACTGTCCAATAATGTAAACCTACCTCTACTACTTTATACAGGAGCATCTATCGCTATAATTATGCAGAATACTTTTAAAAGAATAGAAATCAGTTTGTAAAAGAAAAATACCTGTCCATCCATTTAACTTAACTATTAATGCCATAGCTAACAATATTTTCACCATAGATTATATCTTTTTGATCTTAAAAATAGGTAATATAACGCAGAATCTAAAATTCCATATCATCGATACACCTTTGCCTTTTGGCATTTTATTCCTTAATTCCATAAAACGATTTCTACTAATTATAAACTGTCCTCAGCTACTCCTGTATCAAGATAATGTACCTCTACCAACTACCTTGTACCAATTCACTTCGTGCAAGCAACACGTGTCCCATGGACAGGTTAATACAACTGTCCCATTTACTAAAATTTCCCCTCCTGGAACAGGTTGCTCACACGTGGTGAACTCCAACACTCTTATTTGGTCTCATTATAATGTTCCTGATCCTATTTTCAACGCCTCTATGTCTTCCTCTTGCATATCTTTGGACACAAGTAACCTAGGTCACTGTCCCTATAATTTACACAAGGTACTGCATCAATTTACACCCGTTTTCGCCACCAATAAATACGACGTCCCTAAGCTTAAAATACCTCCCGTAAAAATCAATACTACTTCGGACAAGGTAATTGCCTTACGTCCTTATCGCGTACCCCTAAATGACCAACTTGAAATACAAACACAAATCGAACAAATGCTTGAACACAGGATAATTACAACCTCCGTATCTCCCTATGTCAGTCCCATAACGCTTGTCACCAAACGTGACAAATCAAAACGCTTTTGCGTTTACAATTATAGAATTAATATCTCCGAACGTAGTTCGAATTAACTTCCAATAAGTTGTAAGAAAGCAAGCCCCCTCGCTCCCCCCCTTGACCTAAATCCGGAATCGCATTAAAAATAGCTTCGCTCCCTCCTCTTCCGCTGGACACGAGCAAACAAACAGCCGACATCTTGTTACGGCCCGTCACCAGGTCTAGATTCTCTCGCCCTCGATTAACTTGTCCACTTAACATCGACACTTAGAACCAAGGACAACATTCTACTTACAAAAATCACACACACCCACATAAGTTTTAAAAAAAAAAAAAAAAACGACAACATTAGGACTCAGTAAGTTTCACAGTTAGAAACAATGTGATCCACGAGTCGCATCAAACTTAAAACAAATTCGATAAGTTAGAACAACTTAGGCCAACAAGACCAAAGATATCAATCGAGGACAATTTAAAGCTCTCTTCACCCATCCTAAAAAAACAGGAACATTACATTTGGCCTACAACTTTCCATTCTTTCACGATATATAATTTCTATGTATAATCTTACTTACTCTTCTTTCTCGATGAACATTTTTTAAAATTTTTCATTTTAATAATTTTGTATATAATCATTATATAGCTCTTATAATTGTTTTTTTTTTAACGTCAACCAATTAGTTTAGATTATTGTCTTTTTTTATTTTTCTTTACCAAAACTTATTTACTTTTGCTTTATAACTCTATTTTATAATCAACTTTATATTTTATCTTTCATATCATATCTAATAATCTCAAGTTTGTATTTCATGTTTATATCACTAATTTGCATTTATCATTTTATATTTTCTCTCACTTTATAAATTAGATGTTATTTACATTGTTTCATCTTCCGCTACCATGTCAATGCTATCGAGTATATTATTGCTCATTATTAATTTTCATTTAATATTTTCACTTTCTATTACCTCTTATATACTGCTGTAGTGTGTTAATCTTTGTATCATATCATCACTATTTTTACTTTTTTTAAAGATTACTTTGCATTTAACTTCGCAATTCTATTTTCGATTTTTCAAATCCTTTAACGCTATATGCAAAGCCTTAATCTCGCAATTTTATATCTCAATTATATATTATTTTATAATCAAACTAAAAATCATGACCTAAAAACAGGGCAATCTTCAATAACCGCTTAAACAACCACTTTAAAGGTTACTTCTTAATAAATACTAACCCTTTTCCGCAGGAACTTTTAACTCCTTCGCAGGCTAGACTTGACCTACTTTGATTTCGTAATTAACAATCTTGTCACACCGTCCCCCGGATTTACCTATCCCTACTTCTGGCTTGGATACGTGCAAATTGTATTTTTTTTTTTATTCCAGGGCACTCTCATGCCACACGCTGGCACATTTTTTTTTTTATTTTACTCTTTTTCTCGCTAAGCCCCTGACGACTCTAATTAAAACTTTGATTTCTGGTCACTGATCTTCGCCCTCTTTATCCTGCATGCGTACGTCTTAACGACTAATTACTAAAACCCATAACAATCCCCCTTATCTTACTTTTCGATTGTGGTACTGTAACTTTATTCGGTCCTTAAATTTACATGTGAAACATGGCCTAGGTTTTCCGCGCCGTGCACATTAAATGGTTTGGGACTTGAGTCAAAGTGACATTGCCTCAACCAAGTAATAACTAACTCCTCAACCCTTTCTAACGCCCATCACGAAGAGATCATGATTTTCCCATCAACTCATTTTTATTTTTACCTATCGTCATTATATGCTCTCTATTAATTCTTTTATTCCTATTTTTGTTTTACTTGTATGTTTAATATTAGTTGTTTATGCTTTATTACCTCTTATGGATATACAGAAATCAACCCCATGTTATATACCAACTCATTTCAATTAATTTTTTTAAAATTACTTCCTTAATAACAGTCTTCCTATTCCGCTCTCTTAAATCCCTCCATATGAACCCTCTCACATCCAGGGCCATCTGTGATGATTTAAGACCATGGAATTGTTGTAAATAGTCTAGATATCTACTTCCACATGTTCCACCCCATGACTGTATATAACTTCTTATGTACTGCACATAGAAAGCCTCAACTAACATCAATCTGTACCGCGTAAGAATCTAATAAAGTATTGCAACTGCACAGATAGAAGGAATGGAGTCTAACAGGAGAAAATTAAGGTTAAAACTAATCAGTCTTAGGACAGAAGTCGAAGCAAGGCCTAGCAAAAGAGGCTTAAAACTAGCCCAACTATAAATAATTTACAAGACAATATTTCCTGGGCAAAACCGGACGTATCTTGTGACCGCGGAAACCATCAAAGTAGAGTAACGCCCCGTATTTCCGGAACAAGACCGGACGTATCTTCCGTCAAAGGCAGTAGCAAAGACCAATCAGAAGACATCACCTAAATAGGTCAACCAATAGAAAAAGGCCACGTGGCATGGTCCCGCCAATTGGGAAAGAATCACCTAAATAGGTCAACCAATTAGAAAGAAGCAAGGTCGTGGTGTTAAATCGAGAAGCAAGAATTGTTAGTATTCGCTTGGATCCCAACGGTAACACTTGCTCTAAAATCTCTCTCTCCTCATCCCATTCCTTCTTGACGTCAGACGCTTTTAGTGGAATCTCTGTTTGTTTATTTCACCTTTGGCCCAGCTGTGTCGCCTTCCACCACGACTGCACGGTAGAGTTGACATCGAGGTTCGTCTAGCATCAGGTAACACTGGTCCCAGAGGTCCCAAGATATCACATATATGTATAGACAAATGTGAAGGCATACATGTATGACAGTGCAAGTGTCCCTAGGGGAATAAGATTTGAATTGAAATAATAATAATAATAAATAAAACACATATTAAAAAGATGAAGGTTGTTTTGAAAGTCGCGGTGTGTAGAGTTGTTGTACTGGGATAGAAAGAAAGGAAACAGATATTCAACTTAAATATGATATGACCCTATCATTACTTTATGATTGACTGTAGTTTAAAACCCCCACCCTGTAATTTTATTGATTAAAATATAACGTATATTATTTGAAGGAACTTTTCAAAAACTATCCACACAAAAACACCTTGTTAATAATTTTTAATCAATAAATATTACATTTAAAAAGTGAAACACTCTCAATATAAAGATATATTTTCAACTATTTTTCTATAATTAAAAAATAATAATAATTACAATTGCTGTGCAGCCTTTTTTTAAGAGAGAGGACAATAAATATTTATTTGATTTCATAATGTTGATCTTTATTCATTAATTTTACCTTTCTGCTGTTTGTGTAACCAATTGAAACACATCAATATCCCCAAACTGTTGATTAACTCTTTGGAAACTGCCTAATTATACAGTTGCTATATCCACATTAGTTTTAAAGTAAAATTAGTCATTTGTCAAAACAGGAAAACAGTCATATCTGTCATGGAACCCACAAAGGTGAGAATTCTGCTGTGTATTCTTCCATAAGAGAAAGGGAAATTTTCACATTTTTCTTATAAGATTCAATTTTTTTTTAGAATTTCAAATGATGCGATAATTTTCAATGTTTTCAAAAGGAGGAACAATCAAAAGATGGTTATTTTTTCAAAGAGATAAAATTAATATTGTAATTGAGCCAAATATATATTCATAACTATGTGTGGTCTTATATTTGAAGGATATAAAAATGAATTTTAACACAAAAATTCTGTATTTCATATTTATAAATTGAAACTTCGATTTTGAAATAATTGTCAATTTGCGTAAGACCATCTCCTCACCAGAGCAATAATTCAGTTACAAATAACACTGAAGGCTGAGAAGGTTCTTTGAAGGTTTTGTACCGTGAAGATACATTTGTTTGTACTGTGAAATCACATTTGTTTGTACTGTGTAGGTACATTTGTTTGTATTTTGTAGGCACATTTGTTTGTACTCTGAAGTCACATTTGTTTGTACTGTTAAGTCACATTTGTTTGTACTGTGAAATCACATTTGCTTGTACTGTGTAGGTACATTTGTTTATACTGTGAAGTCACATTTGTTTGTATTGTGTAGGTACATTTGTTTGTATTGTGTAGGTACATTTGTTTGTACTGTGAAGTCACATTTGTTTGTACTGTGTAAGTACATTTGTTTGTATTGTGTAGATACATTTGTTTGTACTGTGTAGGTACATTTGTTTGTACTGTGTAGGTAAATTTGTTTGGACTGTGAAGTCACATTTGTTTGTACTGTGTAGGTATATTTGTTTGTATTGTGTAGATACATTTGTTTGTACTGTGTAGGTACATTTGTTTGTACTGTGTAGGTACATTTGGTTGTACTGTGAAGACACATTTGTTCGTATTGTGTAGGTACATTTGTTTGTACTGTGTAGGAATATTTGTTTGTACTCTGAAGTCACATTTGTTTGTACTGTGAAGTCACATTTGTTTGTACTGTGAAGTCACATTTGTTTGTATTGTGTAGGTATATTTGTTTGTACTGTGTAGGGTCATCAGTTTCTACTGTGAAGTCACATTTGTTTGTACTGTGTAGGTACATTTGTTTGCACTGTGAAGTCACATTTGTTTGTACTGTGAAGTCACATTTGTTTGAATTATGTAGGTACATTTGTTTGTATTGTGTAGGTACATTTGTTTGTACTGCGAAGTCACATTTGTTTGTACTGTGAAGTCACATTTGTTTATACTGTGAAGTCAAATTTGTTTGTACTGTGTAAGCACATTCGTTTGTATTGTGTAGGTACATTAGTTTGTATTGTGTAGGTACATTTGTTTGTACTGTGAAGTCACATTTGTTTGTACTGTGAAGTCACATTTGTTTGTACTGTGAAGTCACATTTGTTTGTACTGTGAAGTCAAATTTGTTTGTACTGTGTAAGCACATTCGTTTGTATTGTGTAGGTACATTAGTTTGTATTGTGTAGGTACATTTGTTTGTACTCTGAAGTCACATTTGTTTGTGCTCAGAAGTCACATTTGTTTGTACTGTGAAGTCACATTTGTTTGTACTGTGAAGTCACATTTGTTTGTATTGTGTAGGTACATTTGTTTGTACTATGAAGTCACATTTGTTTGTACTGTGAAGTCACATTTGTTTGAATTGTGTAGGTACATTTGTTTGTATTGTGTAGGTACATTAGTTTGTATTGTGTAGGTACATTTGTTTGTACTGTGAAGTCACATTTGTTTGTACTGTGAAGTCGCATTTGTTTGTACTGTGAAGTCAAATTTGTTTGTACTGTGTAAGCACATTCGTTTGTATTGTGTAGGTACATTAGTTTGTATTGTGTAGGTACATTTGTTTGTACTGTGAAGTCACATTTGTTTGTACTGTGTAAGTACATTCGTTTGTATTGTGTAGGTACATTAGTTTGTATTGTGTAGGTACATTTGTTTGTACTGTGTAGGTACATTTGTTTGTACTGTGAAGTTACATTTATTTGTACTGTGTAAGCACATTCGTTTGTATTGTGTAGGTACATTTGTTTGTACTGTGAAGTCACATTTGTTTGTACTGTGAAGTCGCATTTGTTTGTACTGTGAAGTCAAATTTGTTTGTACTGTGTAAGCACATTCGTTTGTATTGTGTAGGTACATTAGTTTGTATTGTGTAGGTACATTTGTTTGTACTGTGAAGTCACATTTGTTTGTACTGTGAAGTCGCATTTGTTTGTACTGTGAAGTCAAATTTGTTTGTACTGTGTAAGCACATTCGTTTGTATTGTGTAGGTACATTAGTTTGTATTGTGTAGGTACATTTGTTTGTACTGTGAAGTCACATTTGTTTGTACTGTGTAAGTACATTCGTTTGTATTGTGTAGGTACATTAGTTTGTATTGTGTAGGTACATTTGTTTGTACTGTGTAGGTACATTTGTTTGTACTGTGAAGTCACATTTGTTTGTACTGTGAAGTCACATTTATTTGTACTGTGTAAGCACATTCGTTTGTATTGTGTAGGTACATTTGTTTGTACTCTGAAATCACATTTGTTTGTACTGTGAAGTCACATTTGTTTTTACTCTGAAGTCACATTTGTTTGTACTCTAAAGTCACATTTTTTTGTATTGTGTAGGTACATTTGTTTGTACTCTGAAGTCACATTTGTTTGTACTGTGAAGTCACATTTGTTTTTACTCTGAAGTCACATTTGTTTGTACTGTGAAATCACATTTGTTTGTACTCTGAAGTCACATTTGTTTGTACTGTGAAGTCACATTTGTTTGTACTCTGAAGTCAGATATGTTTGCACCGTGAAGTCAGATTTGATTGTACTGTGAAGTCACATTTGTTTGTACTGTGAAGTCACATTTGTTTGTACTGTGAAGTCACATTTGTTTGTACTGTGAAGTCAGATTTGTTTGTACTGTGAAGTCAGATTTGTTTGTACTGTGAAGTGACATTTGTTTGAACTATGAAGTCACATTTGTTTGTACTGTGAAGTCACATTTGTTTGTACTGTGTAAGCACATTCGTTTGTATTGTGTAGGTACATTAGTTTGTATTGTGTAGGTACATTTGTTTGTACTGTGAAGTCAGATTTGTTTGTACTGTGAAGTCAGATTTGTTTGTACTGTGAAGTCAGATTTGTTTGTACTGTGAAGTCACATTTGTTTGTACTGTGAAGTAACATTTGTTTGTATTGTGTAGGTATATTTGTTTGTACTGTGAAGTCAGATTTGTTTGTACTGTGAAGTCACATTTGATTGTACTGTGAAGTCACATTTGTTTGTACTCTGAAGTCACATTTGTTTGTACTGTGAAGTCACATTTGTTTGTACTGTGAAGTCAGATTTGTTTGTACTGTGAAGTCACATTTGTTTGTACTGTGAAGTCACATTTGTTTGTACTGTGAAGTCACATTTGTTTGTACTGTGAAGTCACATTTGTTTGTACTGTGAAGGCACATTTGTTTGTACTGTGAAGTCACATTTGTTCTTACTCTGAAGTCACATTTGTTTGTACTGTGAAGTCACATTTTTTTGTACTGTGAAGTCACATTTGTTCTTACTCTGAAGTCACATTTGTTTGTACTGTGAAGTCACATTTGTTTGTACTGTGAAGTCACATTTGTTTGTACTGTGAAGTCACATTTGTTTGTACTGTGAAGTCACATTTGTTCTTACTCTGAAGTCACATTTGTTTCTGCTCAGAAGTCACATTTGTTTGTACTATGAAGTCACATTTGTTTGTACTGTGAAGTCACATTTGTTTGTACTGTGAAGTCACATTTGTTCTTACTCTGAAGTCACATTTGTTTGTGCTCAGAAGTCACATTTGTTTGTACTGTGAAGTCACATTTGTTTGTACTGTGAAGTCACATTTGTGTGTACTGTGTAGGTACATTTGTTTGTATTGTGATGTCACATTTGTTTGTACTGTGAAGTCACATTTGTTTGTACTGTGAAGTCACATTTGTTTGTACTGTGAAGTCACATTTGTTTGTACTGTGAAGTCACATTTGTTTGTACTGTGAAGTCACATTTGTTTGTACTGTGAAGTCACATTTGTTTGTACTGTGAAGTCACATTTGTTTGTACTGTGAAGTCACATTTGTTTGTATTGTGAAGTCACATTTGTTTGTACTGTGAAGTCACATTTGTTTGTACTGTGAAGTCACATTTGTTTGTATTGTGAAGTCACATTTGTTTGTACTGTGAAGTCACATTTGTTTGTACTGTGAAGTCACATTTGTTTGTACTGTGAAGTCACATTTGTTTGTACTGTGAAGTCACATTTGTTTGTACTGTGATGTCACATTTGTTTGTACTGTGAAGGGTACATTACAGGGAAGACTATGATTTCGTAATATTTTATGGGGAAATTATAAAATAGAAGACGACCATTTATATATATCTAGCACGAAACATTAAACGGCGGTTTGATTCCTATCTGAAATTTCCTAAGCTGGTATTATTTTTCATTCATCAATCCGAGAAACTGTTTTCTATACTTCTAGAAGTTCGAAAAAAGGTGTTGTTCTAATGCATTTTTAAGAGGAAAAGGTGCTAGTAGTATATGGGGCCTACTATAGGACACTTTCCTTTTCTCATTTTCCACATACAAAAAAGTTCAATATTTCAACAAGAAAAGGGATTTTTCACATAACTTTTAATACTTCACTTGTCATCAAATTAATTAAAAATAAATGTATTCTCTATTAAAAACATTGAAATATAAATAAAAACTGCCCAAAATGAAAGATAATTAAAATAGAAAATTCGAACAAAATAATTCAATTTTGATTAAAAACAGGCAAACAATATAACTAGTCACTTCTTCATTTTATTTCTATAAATTTTCAATTTCTTCAATGGAAATATTTAAGAATATCATATTCACAGCTATCAATGATTTTATAATTGTCTTTTTCCTATATATCTATGTTATATATATTTGCACATTATGTATATATATATAGTCACGACCGTCTTTCCTCATCGGCCGGCCGCCTCTGTCACGGATGCGCGCGCACAGGGAGGTCACGTGCTCGCCGGCTCCCTCGAGCCGGATTTGAACCAGCGACCTAAGGATCACCGTTGTAACATCTACAGTCGGGTAAAACACGGGCGTTGCCCGGGTCATTCGGCTAGTAAATAATAATATTGAGAATATGTCAATCAATTTCTATAATAACATCTGTGACGATTAAAACATTTCTATTGATCTCTTAGTCAATATTTACAGAAGAAAATTAAATCGATAAAATTAATTACATATTCGAAACTATTATAGACGCGTATGATTCTATCATAGTTTCGAATATTCATAACAGATGGCGCGTTATACATTATAATTTAATTGTTCAAATAAAAGATTTAATTTAAAGTTTGCGGAAGAGCGATTGCTCGATATATATTATTTATTTATAATTATATGTAATTCTGCTGTCCTCAAAGCTTATGTCCATAGTTCATCTAAAATGCCCATTCCAAGAGTCTAGCATCAGTATCACTATAAAAGGAAGTTCCAAAAATGCAATATAACAGCGGAATGGTAGATTAAACTGGCGAAACCGCTGGGAGGGTTGACCACTGATGAACCAAGCCCTACCTTTAATTTTTCCATTGCAGTAAGGGCAGTAGAAATTGTAAAATTTTTAAAAGAAGCATACGCGTCTATAATAGTTTCGAATATTCAAAACAGATGGCGCGCTATGCATCATAATAAAATTATCTACAGTCAGCCAGGTATTCTTCCCCACCGCGATAGTATAATAACATCTGTGTTTGATCTCTTTTTGCGTTTATCGCTTCAACTCATTTATAGGGAAACAATTTTATTGAATACTTTCTAATTTTATATCATAATTGCCATTGATATCCTCAAAAGAGATATCTTATAAACAAACATGACTATTCCAAAATAATACTAGAGAAACCTGGTTTAAACCGTGCACCTCTCCAGAGTCGAGTTGGTACAGTAGGTATAAAAAGGCGAAATGCTAATATTTTATTAACAGTTGTACAGTAGTTGAAAGAAGACAATATGCAGACATTTTATTGACAATGGTACAATAGTTACAAGAAGGTGAGTCGCAGACATTTCTTTGACATTAGTATGGTACAAAAGTGGAATTTCTTAGCAGTGGAAACAATTCGAGGTGTGTGTATGTCACAGAGTCTGAACGCCATCTGGCAGCGGGCCGAGATCACGGGGTTCCCTCAGATCGCCCGTAGCAGAGGGTGGCTGAGGGCCCTCAAGATCTTCTTCTTCGTGGTGTGCGCTGTAGGCTTCCACTACCAGTTTGCACGTTTCATTGAAGAATTCTTCAACTACCCCATGATGCTGACTGTTTGGATGGATTACCCGCCTCAGATTCTTCTGCCTGCACTTACCATCTGCTCAGAACACACGTGAGTAGCAAAGACACGATACATATAAACACACATAGCTCACACATAGCACACACAGACACGCATACTTATAGTTAATATACACAGACACATACCTAAACACACGCACAAACACACAAAGCAAATATAAAAAGGAACGCAAGGCACAAATACACACAAGATACACACAGACATAAATACACCCACAAAGACAACATACAGACGCGCACAAATTCACACAAATAACTATGCAAACACAGACAAATTCATAAAGCACAAAGACGTATAAAAGCACACTCAAAAAGCACACTTGTTACCGAAACAACGTCACACACTATTAATTTATTTAGATTAGATATTATTTTCTTGTAGTTAGAATGAATAATTATCTGAAATGAATTTGAAATGAATATATATATCAAAGTGAAAAATAAAAAAAAATAAAAAAGGTTAGGTATTGGTATTAACATCAAAAAAGGCATATCCTGACCACGAGCACATGAACTTTTTAGATGACAGAGCGCCATCTAGTGGAACAGATATCAACTAAATGTTGATTTAGCCTGATTTGGCCAACCCATTTTCTTGATTTATCATATGATATAATATGATTAATCAAGAACATGGGTTGGCCAAATATCAGGGAACAGACTAAATCAACGTTTAGTTCCACTAGATGACGCTCTGCCATCTAAAAAGCTTATGTGCTCGTGGTCAGGATATGCATTTTTTTATTTCTATATATCAAAGTGTTGATGACAGGCTTCACGAGCAGAAATACTGTGCTGGATTTCCAGACCACTGTCATCCTACGAATGATAGTTTGATGGTAAGTACAACATTTACTCATACAACATTCTCTCTATATATTTCTTATATATATATATATTATATAATCTAAAATACAATTATTTTATTTAAATAAAAAAAACATTTTATTTTCATTCATTGACTGTTTTACATATTTGACCATAGATTCAAAAACATACCACTTTTAATTATTATTGTTGTAAATATGTAAAGTTAAACCTACCTATTTTTAAAATCACCAATATAGAATTCATTTTCTAATTTTTATTTATATAATTTATATTTATATATTTTATGTGTAATTTGCTTCAAGTGATTCAAAATAAAAATCTGCTTGAAAGGTAAATAATTATCGTTACTTTTTCACGACTGCACCTCTTTTCAACAACAAAACAAAAAAATTCTAATCTTTAATATATATATATATATAAACGAAGAGCAGAATATATATTACACATGACCTATATGTATTTTATATCAAAATAGTGCTTTATATGTACATATTACTCATATAACTTTGTAAATTAAAATATTTTATTTCTATTTTGCCCACTCTTTTTTTTTTTTAATTATAAAAAGCACAAAATCGTGAAGCAAAAGATTTTTTTTTTAGGTTTCTTTTTCATTTTGCCGAGCTTTTGAGCCTTTCTGCCCTTCCATAGGAGAAAAATTGGAAACGTATGAGAAGATGAATTGTTTATATACATATCTGCATATTTACATGTATATATAAACAATTCATATTCTTATTCCTTCTAAATTTTTCTCCTGTGAAAGTGTAGAAATACTCGAAAGCTCGCTAAAATTGACAAAAACCCCAAATGAAACCTCTCACCTCATGATTTTGTACTTTTTATTATTTTCTCCAGCCAATTATATATATAATTATGATTAATCAAGAATGTGTATTTGGCCAATTCTGGAATAATTAAAAATCAACGAATAGTGGATACTTATTCCGATAGATGGCGCAAGTCTTCAGCAACCTTTAGTTGCACGATAAGAAGATGCCTTCTTTTTAATTTATGAACCTTATCCTAGTACAATGTCACATTTGTACTATATTTTCATGTATTTATGTCATATTGTAAATAATCCTGTCGACTTAAACGGGTCTACTGTTGTAACCCCGAGTAAACCGACGTGTGAATAAACTGTCAGTCGAGTCGTGAGGCAAGTGTTGAGGTACTTCCCACACGTGGACAACAAGAAGCAGAGGCAGGGCTAGATGTTAGCACCGAGAGTGATCGGGGACAGCCCACGGGACAAAGGTGGAGGCCATGACAAAAATCTGGATGCCTAACACCGAGACTTGGAGAGAGAGCCAGAAGCGGCCGGCGTAGATAAACACACCATATCACACACTGGGCTTACACTATTCTGTTGACCCCGGGTCGCCTATAAAAAGCCCCGGAAGAGTGCCCCATCTTGGGCGTGTCATGTCCTTTGGCTTTGCCACGTAGCTGTCCCCAGACCACTCTTTTGAGGTTTTTATTTCGACGTCATCATTTTGAGTTTAAATACAAATAAGGAGGATACAGGCTATATTAATAAAGATATAGCATATCATACAAAATATGGGGGGGGGGTGGTAGCAAATAGAAGCAGTGTACATTTTAATAGGAGGGTATATATATATATGATCATAAACTATTGACTCTAACTTAACTAATTAGAAGATATGTGAAATATACTAACATTTATATTACAATTTAAAATATACTACATATATAACCTAATCTAAAAATTTATTATTATAGAGAATATTTTTGGAAAGTATGTGTTGTGCTTCTTTTCTTATAAGCTTTCTAAAAGAAATATGTAAATATAAATCGAAGAATGAAAATTTTTGAGAAATATAATGAATGGCTAAATTAAAATTTTGCAAGGCAAGAGCTCCAGAACATCTAAAGTGTGCATCCATCACGAGTATTCTAGACTCAATATTCGGCGTGGCACGAGCTGATTTTCAAAATTGCGTTTACAGTTTTTTCAGTAAGCCTATTTTTAATGTATCAATGCTTTGCCGAAAGATTTGTGCTCATTACGAACATATATAAGATTTTGAAAGAGATCGTGCTATTGGTTTGAAAGAGGCTGGTTGGTCAAATCGACTAATCGCGCGACATCTGTGTCGAAGTGATGCGGCTATTAGACGATGTTGGTAAGAATGGGTCAACCATAGAAGAATACAACGTAAGGACGGCAGCTGTCGACCAAGCGACAAACAGAACGGGAGGAAAGAGAAATTGTCAGGATAGCTGTCGCAGTACCGGATTCGATGCTATATCCATTCAACGTGGGAAGGCAGACAAATGTCTAATATGACAATCTACAGACGACTGAGAAAGCGAAATCTAAGAGCTATCCGACAGTTACAAAGCTTACCCCTCACACCCGTACACCAACAAGTTCGACGACAGTGGTGTCGGGAGCGAACAACTTGGAGCTGCGCTGACTAGACGTATAGTCTTTAGTGACGAGTCCCGTTTCTTACTTCGTCCTGACGATCGTCGCAGACGTATCTGGATACGCCCAGGGCAGCGTGTAGATCCTGGCCCTACTTTCTAACACCACACAGGTCCACAACCGGGCGTTATGGTCTGGGGTGCCATTTTATTTGATAGAAGGACTCAATTGGTAGTCATTCCTGGTACCCTGACAGCACAACGGAACGTAGATGACATTCTATGGTCTGTTTTGTAGCCGTTCCTCTCAAATCATCTCGGGCTTACTTTTCAACAAAATAATATCCGGCCACACACGGCACACGTTACTATGAATGATCTTCAATCTTGACGAACTCTTCCGTTGTCAGCAAGGTCACCTTATCTCTCATATCTGGGACGTGATGGAAAGGCGATTGTAACCATCCCAGAATGTTGACTATTTATCCCGACAGTTGAAGACAACTTGGCAAGAAATCCCTCAACACACTATCCGGAATCTTTATCAGTCCATGACACTCTGGGTTGCAACCTGCATTCAGGCCAGTGGGGGTCAAACGACTTATTGACTTTCTCAAAATTTGTAACGATAAAACTCTGGAATAAAACAATTAATTACTCTGAAATTTTATTCGTTTCCCCTATATATGTTCTTCACATACACCAATTTGTCGCAATACGACAACTTCTTGATACCTCGATTTTTTTGTTATTGATTGTATTTTGTTTTAAGTGTAACTTCAATTTAATTCAGGTAAATGATCTGTTTTTAGACAATGGGATAACAGATGTTTATTCTATATCAACGAATATTTACCATATCCAAATATTAGAAAATTATTACCTCAATTCAAACAATTTATATACAATTTTAACATTGTTTTTTTCTCTCGTTGCCTCTTTATAGTTTATTTGTATTTGGCATCAATTTTAAATTGAAAATTTGGTCACCTCTCTCTGACATTTTTCTTTCTTCTAAGTGACAATGTGTTAGAATAAAAGGAAGAACTGGACTGTGCAGGAAGTGTTGCCTGAGTTTGCAAATATCGAGAATAACTTCACCAAGTCCCAGATGGACCTGTATGGACTCGAATGGAACGACGTGGCATTCCTCGCCAACCGAGGATTCAAGATGGAACCCTTCGTAAAGTAAGTGCATCTTCTCCATTCAAATACAAGTATCTTGTATAGGCTATATATATACAGGGTGATCCAAAAGTTTTGCACAACTTTAAAAATTAATAACTCAGCGAATATTTGCGCTAGAGCAAGGCGGTAAACACCATTGTGTTCAGGATGCAATGGGTAATTTTAGGGCAAATAATGAAAAATTCGAAATTGATTTTAGTTACAATTTTATTCGCTAGATGGCGCTCTATCAGAATCAGAGATTCAGCGGCTAAATTGTTTGATAAATTGAAATATATAACTGATCGACCAAGAACCTTAATAATATCAAATGATAAATTAATAAAACACTATTTCGTCAAAAGTAGAAGAATTGGATGACAATTTTAAAATGCAATATTCTCATGTATATAGTCGGTGGACGAGCAGGTAACACCCTCGATTCCCTACAGTCATGAACCGGGATTGAATCCCGCGTTAAGATTTTGTTTAATATGTGAATAACCTTCACACATTATTCACTGTTTCAATTATTATGAACTAGGTTGCTCTTGCTGAGCGGTACCTATAAATGTGATTTGAACCAGAACCATATTCTCATTTTCAGCAATTGCATCAGCCTTACACAAAATTGACATTGACCCAGAGCAGCAGCTTTACGGATCCAAGATAGAGAACATTGCGACTGCTGTAATATAGATGCATGGGGACATCGGAGGCTCTTCATTGGACACGACAACAACAACAAAAAAACTATAAGGCACGGTTTTTTTTTTTTTTAATATAAAACAAACTTACTACTGTCCATACTCTTGCGAGATAATATTGGGAGGGTTTGTCTTATCAGTGGGGAACCCTCTTAGCAGTTTCACCAAGCCGCGTTTGGAGAGCTCTACCACTGTATTGGACGATTCTGCCCTTACTTGTGAAACTGATGTAAACAGAAAACGAGGAAGTAACTTCAACTAGTCTACAGGTGACGCTTCTTAAAGGAATTGACTACAAATAAATTTACACCACCACAAAAATATACGACGAGATTACAAAATATAGGTCTACCGGGTATTCGAGGCATCTTGGATATTTCACTGGTCTTAAAACTATGACTACACAAATTTCAATATAGAGAAATGCCTAATTACATCAAGTGTGGGAGAACGACTTCACCATCGAAAGTACAAAGAAATGTCATATGAGGTATGGACACAATATTATAACAGAACATCTATTGTTTAGTAACTGAAGAACAATTTATTAGTTAATTCATCACTATTTTATTCTTAGTTGCTTCACCGCTATTTTATAATTCGATTTATCCAATGTTCATTTGGC
The DNA here is from genome assembly GCA_030710605.1 of Cordylochernes scorpioides. Classification (NCBI taxonomy): domain Eukaryota; kingdom Metazoa; phylum Arthropoda; class Arachnida; order Pseudoscorpiones; family Chernetidae; genus Cordylochernes; species Cordylochernes scorpioides. The sequence continues at coordinate 33,050,626 of CP092881.1, read as the reverse complement.
CATGATAACCATGATGATATGAGTGAACTGTTTAACTGTAAGTGAATTATATGTGTACATGTTGCCAGAGCTCTGTTTGGTAACTTGTACTTACTGTTGAAATGTTTGGCCAATACAAGAAACGTAGGCCTTGGACGCAATTTTTAAAACTTTATTCTTGAATATTCTAAAGTTCAATATTACACATAAACATCTAGATTGTGATATCCTAATGATAAAAATTAAATTATTTTACATCTTATAAATAGGAATGATATTCAATATTTAGCCATTTTTATATTCACAAAAAAAGTCAATCTCCATGATATTTTAAATAAAATTGTAAAGATAGTTTTAAATATCAGAATGTGTGAAATAGGTATGATGTAAAATTGAAAATATAGAGAGAAGAGAATATATATATTTTTAATGTTTATTTCTAATATGTTTCAACATTCAGCAACAACTGAGTTGAATCAATAATTGAGTCTTAGACTCCAAAGGTTGTTATGACTATCTTCAATGATAGACACAGGAGAAGCTACCCAGGAGGTACGAGACAATGGAGAGAAGAAGTGGCAAAGAGGGGAGGATAAGAAGACTTTGTCTCAGTAGGTGAAAGAGGTGGTGAGGGGCTAAGGGAGGAGGAGAAAGGATCCAGGTGGTGGTGGCCAAGGGAGAAGGAGGAATGGCCCTAGTGGTTTGGGGCCAAAGGAGAATGAGAAAAAGCCCAGGTGGTGGGGCCAAGAGAGAAGGAGGATGAGCCCTAGTGGTTTGTGGCCAAAGGAGAATGAGAAAGAGCCTAGGTGGTGGGGGCCAAGGTCGAGGAGTATAAGCCCTAGTGGTTTGAGGCTAAGGAAGAATGAGAAGAGTCCCAGGTGGTGGGGGCCAAGGGAGAAGGAGGACGGGCCATCATATTTTGGTGCCAAAAGAGAATGAGAAAAAGCCAAGGTGGTGGGTCCAAGGGAGGAGGAGGAAGAGCCCTGGTGGTTTGGGGCTGAGAAAGAATAAGAAAGGGCCCAGGTGGTTGGGGCCAAAGGAGAATAAGAAATGGCCCAGGTGGTTCGGGGCCAAGAAAAGAGGAGGAAGAGCTCAAGTGGTTCGGGGCTAAGGAAGAATGAAAAAGAGCCCAGGTGGTGGGGGCCAAAGAAAGAGGAGAAAGGGCCCTGATCGTTTGGGGCTGAAGAAGAATGAGAAAGGGCCCAGGTGGTGGGGGCCAAGAAAGGAGGAGGAAGGTCCCTAGTGGTTTGGGGCTGAGAAGAATGAGAAAGAGCCCAGGTGGTGGGGACCAGGGGGGAGGAGGAGGTACCCTGGTGGTTTGGGGCTGAAGAAGAATGAGAAAGGACCTAGGTGGTATGGGCCAAGGTAGAAGAAGGAAAGGTACTGGTGGTTTGGGGCCAAAGGAGAATGAGAAAGGACCCATGTGGTGTGAGGCCAAGGGAGGAGGATGAAGATCCCTAGTAGTTTGGGGCCAAAGGAGAATTAGAAAAGGCCCAGGTGGTGGGGGCCAAGAAAGGAGGAGGATAGGCCCTAGTGGTTTGGGGCTGAGGAAGAATGATAAAGAGTCCAGGAGGTGGGGGCCAAGGAAGAAGGAGGAAGAGCCTTAGTGGATTTTGGCTGAGGAAGAATGACAAAGAGCTCAGGTGGTGGGGGCCAAGGGAGGAGGAGGAAGAGCCCTAATATTTTGGGGCCAAAGGAGAATGAGAAAAAGCCCAGGTGGTTTCTGCCAAAGGAGGAGGAGGGAGTGCCCTAGTGCTTTGGGCCAAAGGAGAATGAGAAATGTCCCAGATGGTGTGGGACCAAGGGAGGAGGAGGAAGAGCCCTATTAGTTTGGGGCCAAAGGAGAATGAGAAAAGGCTCAGGTGGTGTGGGGTCAAGGGAGGAGGAAGAGCCCTAATGATCTGGGGCCAAAGGAGAATGAGGAAAGGCCCAGATCGTGGGGGCCAAGGGAGAAGGAGGAAGAGCCCTAGAGGTTTGGGGCCAAAGGAGAATGAGAAAAGACCCAGGTGGTGGGGGCCAAGCGAGAAGTAGGAAGAGCCCTAGTGGTTTGGGGTCAAAGGAAAATGAGAAAGGGCCAGGTGGAGGGGGCCAAGGTGGAGTAGTAAGAGCCCTAGTAGTTTTGGCAAAGGAAGAAAGACAAAGAGCGTAGGTGGTGGGGACCAAGGGAGAAGGAGGAAGAGCCCTAATATTTTGGGGCCAAAGGAGAATGAGAAAAAGCCAAGGTGGTGGGTCCAAGGGAGGAGAAGGAAGTTCCCTGGTGGTTTGGGGCTGAGAAAGAATAATAAAGGGCCCAGGTGGTGGGGACCAAGGGAGGAGGAGGAAGTGCCCTGGTGGTTTGGGGCTGAGAAAGAATAAGAAAGGGCCCAAGTGGTTGGACCCAAAGGAGAATGAGAAATGGCCCAGGTGGATCGGGGCCAAGAAAAGAGGAGAAAGAGCTCAGTGGTTTGGGGCTAAGGAAAAATGAAAAAGAGCCCAGGTGGTGGGGGCCAAGGAAAGAGGAGGAAGAGCCCTGATTGTTTGGGGCTTAGAAAGAATATGAAAGGGCCCAGGTGGTGGAGGCCAAGGGAGGAGGATGAAGAGCCCTAGTGGTTTGGGGCTGAAGAAGAATGAGAAAGGGCTCAGGTGGTGGGGGCCAAGAAAGGAGAAGGAGGGCCCTAGTGGTTTGGGGCTGAGAAGAATGAGAAAGAGCCCAGGTGGTGGGGACCAAGGGAGGAGGATAAGGAGCCCTAGTGGTTTGGGGCTGAGAAGAATGAGAAAGAGCCCAGGTGGTGGGGACCAAGGGAGGAGGAGGAAGTACCCTGGTGGTTTGGGGCTGAGATAGAATAAGAAAGGGCCCAGGTGGTTGGGGCCAAAGGAGAATGAGAAATGGCCCAGGTGGATCGGGGCCAAGAAAAGAGGAGAAAGAGCTCAGTGGTTTGGGGCTAAGGAAAAATGAAAAAGAGCCCAGGTGGTGGGGGCCAAGGAAAGAGGAGGAAGAGCCCTGATTGTTTGGGGCTTAGAAAGAATATGAAAGGGCCCAGGTGGTGGAGGCCAAGGGAGGAGGATGAAGAGCCCTAGTGGTTTGGGGCTGAAGAAGAATGAGAAAGGGCTCAGGTGGTGGGGGCCAAGAAAGGAGAAGGAGGGCCCTAGTGGTTTGGGGCTGAGAAGAATGAGAAAGAGCCCAGGTGGTGGGGACCAAGGGAGGAGGATAAGGAGCCCTAGTGGTTTGGGGCTGAGAAGAATGAGAAAGAGCCCAGGTGGTGGGGACCAAGGGAGGAGGAGGAAGTACCCTGGTGGTTTGGGGCTGAGATAGAATAAGAAAGGGCCCAGGTGGTTGGGGCCAAAGGAGAATGAGAAATGGCCCAGGTGGTGTGTGGCCAAGGGAGGAGGAGGAAGAGCTCTAGTAATTTGGGGCCAAAGGAGAATGAGAAAAGGCCCAGGTGGTGGGGGCCAAGGTGGAGGAGTAAGAGCCCTAGTGGTTTTTGGCCAAAAGAGAATGAGAAAAGGCCCAGGTGATGTGATGCCAAGAAAGGAGGAGGAAGGGCCCTAGTGGTTGGGGCTGAAGAAGAATGAGATAGGGCCTAGGTGGTGGGGGCCAAGGTAGAAGAAGGATGAGTACTATTGGTTTGGGGCAAAGCAGAACGAGAAAAGGCCCAGGTGGTGTGGGGCCAAGGGAGGAGGATGAAGAGCCTTAGTAATTTGGGGCCAAAGGAGAATGAGAAAAGGCCCAGGTGGTGGGGGCCAAGGTGAAGGAGTAAGAGCCCTAGTGGTGTTTGGCCAAAAGATAATGAGAAAAGCCCCGGTGATGTGGGGCCAAAAAAGGAGGAGGAAGGGCCCTAGTGGGTTGGGGCTGAAGAAGAATGAGAAGGGGCCTAGGTGGTGGGGGCCAAGGTAGAAGAAGGAAAAGTACTAGTGGTTTGGGGCCAAAGGAGAAATAGAAAAGGCCCAGGTGGTGGGGGTCAAGAAAGGAGGAGAAAAGGCCCTAGTGGTTTGGGGCTGAGGAAGAATGAGAAAGAGCCCAGGAGGTGGGGGCCAAGGGAGGAGGAGGATGAGCCTTAGTTGTTTTTGGCTGAGGAAGAATTACAAAGAGCTCAGGTGGTGGGGGCCAAGGGAGGAAGAGGATGAGCCCTAATATTTTGGGGCCAAAGGAGAATGAGAAAAAGCCCAGGTGGTTTCTGCCAAGGGAGGAGGAGGAAGTGCCCTAGTGCTTTGGGGCCAAAGGAGAATGAGAAAAAGCCCAGGTGGTTTCTGCCAAGGGAGGAGGAGGAAGTGCCCTAGTGCTTTGGGGCCAAAGGAGAATGAGAAAAGGCTCAGGTGGTGTGAGGTCAAGGGAGGAGGAAGAGCCCTAATGGTCTGGGGCCAAAGGAGAATGTTTGGGGCTGAGAAGAATGAGAAAGAGCCCAGGTCGTGGGGGCCAAGGGAGAAGGAGGAAGAGCCCTAGAGGTTTGGGGCCAAAGGAGAATGAGAAAAGACCCAGGTGGTGGGGGCCAAGGGAGAAGGAGGAAGAGCCCTAGTGGTTTGGGGCCAAAGGAAAATGAGAAAGGGCCTAGGTGGTGGGGGCCAAGGTGGAGTAGTAAGAGCCCTAGTAGTTTTGGCAAAGGAAGAAAGACAAAGAGCCCAGGTGGTGGGGGCTAAGGGAGAAGGAGGAAGAGCCCTAATATTTTGGGGCCAAAGGAGAATGAGAAAAGCCAAGGTGGTGGGTCCAAGGGAGGAGAAGGAAGTTCTCTGGTGGTTTGGGGCTGAGAAAGAATAAGAAAGGGCCCAGGTGGTGGGGACCAAGAGAGGAGGAGGAAGTGCCCTGGTGGTTTGGGGCTGAGAAAGAATAAGAAAGGGCCCAGGTGGTTGGGGCCAAAGGAGAATGAGAAATGGCCCAGGTGGATCGGGGCCAAGAAAAGAGGAGGAAGAGCTCAGTGGTTTGGGGCTAAGGAAAAATGAAAAAGAGCCCAGGTGGTGGGGGCCAATAGAAAGAGGAGGAAGAGCCCTGATTGTTTGGGGCTTAGAAAGAATATGAAAGGGCCCAGGTGGTGGAGGCCAAGGGAGGAGGATGAAGAGCCCTAGTGGTTTGGGGCTGAAGAAAGAATGAGAAAGGGCCCAGGTGGTGGGGGCCAAGAAAGGAGAAGGAAGGGCCCTAGTGGTTTGGAGCTGAGAAGAATGAGAAAGAGCCCAGGTGGTGGGGACCAAGGGAGGAGGATGAAGAGCCCTAGTGGTTTGGGGCTGAGAAGAATGAGAAAGAGCCCAGGTGGTGGGGACCAAGGGAGGAGGAGGAAGTACCCTGGTGGTTTGGGGCTGAGATAGAATAAGAAAGGGCCCAGGTGGTTGGGGCCAAGAAAAGAGGAGGAAGAGCTCAAGTGGTTTGGGGCTAAGGAAGAATGAGAAAGAGCCCAGGAGGAGGGGGCCAAGGAAAGAGGAGGTAGAGCCCTGATTGTTTGGGACTTAGGAAGAATATGAAAGGGCCCAGGTGGTGGGGGCCAAGGGAGGAGGAGGAAGAGCCCTAGTGCTTTGGGGCCAAAGGAAATGAGAAATGTCCCAGGTGGTGTGGGGCCAAGGGAGGAGGAGGAAGAGCCCTATTAGTTTGGGGCCAAAGGAGAATGAGAAAAGGCTCAGGTGGTTTGGGGTCAAAGGAGAATGAGAAAGGGCCTAGGTGGTGGGGCCCAAGGTGGAGGAGTAAGAGCCCAGTGGTTTGGGGCTGAGGAAGAATGAGAAAGGGCCAGGTGCTGGAGGCCAAGAAAGGAGGAGATAGGGCCCTTAGTGGTTTGGGGCTAAGGAAGAATGAGAAAGGGCCCAGGTGGTGTGGTGCCAAGGGAGGAGGAGGAAGAGCTCTAGTGGTTTGGGGCTGAGGAAGAATGAGAAAGAGCCCAGGTAGTGGGGGCCAAGAAAGGAGGAGGATGAGCCCTAGTGGTGTGGGGCTGAGGAAGAATGAGAAAGGGCCCAGGTGGTGTGGTGCCAAGGGAGGAGGAGGAAGAGCTCTAGTGGTTTGGGGCCAAACGGGAATGAGTAAGGGCCCAGGTGGTGGGGGCAAAGGGAAGAGGATAAAAAGCCCAGTTGGAGTGGGGCAATATGTTCGAGATAGGCAATAAAAACAAGCAGCCTATTTGGTTATGGCATAGGTAGGGCGAAGAGGGCACGTGGTGAGTGGCCTTGAGCACTTCAAGCGGAGTAAAAGCTCGCTTGTTATGGGCAAAAATTTGCCAGAATGTTGAGGCCAACATATTTGACCAGGGGAGGTGCTCTCAAAGAAAAGGAGTACTTCAGTACTCGGCCCTCGGGATGATCACTTAAAGAAGTGAGGACTTCTACCAAAACTTCTTTGGCGTCCTCAGCTTCTTGACAGCCTCCTTCGACATTTTCTTGAAGATGGGCTCCTCGTTAAGCTTGATTTTTGCTTCCTCCATCTTCGCGTCCAGCGCGTCCAGTAGCAGCTGGTTGCTGACCATTTCTCGGTACAGCTTTCTGAAGTCGTCATTCAGACTTCTGATGAGGGCATCCTCAAAATAGTTATCCATTGCGATATATTTGTCTTTACTTCGTAGTTTAGCGTCAAGCTTTATCGCTCTCTAACAATTGAATGAAAACTTGTCTCCATAGAAACCTGAATAGAGAGATATTTAAATTGAGTTACATTTCAAGTCTCACATATACGTGATTAATTATGTTGACGCAAATAAAATATAAATGAAGGCGTGTGTGTATAAATATTTCTAATATAGTTCTATTATGGTTAACATATAAACAATTAATATATCTAACACAAGTTTATCCAAAAGTCTCTTCATTTTAAAATAAGTAAAACTTTCGATTTTTAAATTTGATATGTATTCACCTCTATCAGGTTTTAAAATTTAACAAAAACACTACCTTGTGTTAAAAGTATAATGAATGGAGAGTTAGTTCACTTAGATGGCCCCATCACAAATGCAGGCTCTTACACTAGCACTATTCATTAAACATTTTTTTAACTTGCTCTCATTTTTGCCTGTCCACAAATCTTCTAATCAATGTTTAATATACTTCTAGAGCACATATAAGTATGGAATTTTGAACACTCACTCAGTCCAACGAACAATGCAAGCGTACAAATTTCAGATTACTGGGTGGTCGGGGGTAGCCAGGAATGAACCAATTTCTTTGTTTCTATTTGAATCTTTGGTGTTACACTATGTTATCTAGGAAACTTTTGGGAGTTGAGAATTCACTTTTCAAAGATTGTTCAAAACCATAAACAAGTTAGATATCCGAATATTCAGGTTCATTTCTAAAACCCCTTTGGAATTACAGGCAAAATTTTGCTGAAATTCAATAAATATATTAATTTTCGGTTATGAATAAATAATCTAATCTCAATATCATATCTCTTCTCTTCTCTCTTCTCTCAAGCATATATTTATATTCAATAAATATGTATATGGTCTTATGTTATAATATGTTATCATATATTTCACGATACAGATATAAATAGTTTTCCCTTTTTTAATCAATCATTTGTTAATTTTAACTAAAATTAATTAATTGAATAATCATAATCCAAATTAAATCTCTTTATCAATTAACCCCATACAAAAATATATTGCGTGTCTGTAACTTTATGATATAATTCACAATAAATGCAAGTGTACAAATTACCAGAGATATGGATTGTTTTGCACGATATCAACTCAAAAACTGGTGGGAATAGCGACTTGAATTCTTCTGAATACAGCAGTATTCTGAGAAATGAACTAGCAAACCAAAGAACTGTGCCTATGGAACTTTCTAACTTATAAACGCTCTTTCAAAATCTTTCCATAAAGATTTGTCCACAATAAAAAAAAATCCGCTAACCCAGAATCTATGGATAGACCTATGCATTATGGATTATACAACCAACAATGTTAGAAGATTTACAGCCACGTCAAGAATTTTGATCTCCATCCTTCAAGGAATCTAACATGAGTGCACATAAACAACCATCCTAACTGGCCATGGCCAAGCAAAGCATAATACGCGCTATTTTGAAACAGGACCCTATTTAACCAAACTGATTGAATTAAATCCAAACAGTAGATAATCTCCTTTTCATCTGCTCAGATTTCTGTTAACAAAGATTTCGGATGACCACTCTCCTATGAATTATAAATCTCAACCTATGGCATCAATGAAAAATATTTACTTGACATTACCTAATATCTTGTACTTCTACAGCCATGGTAAATATAATCAAAAAGACTTAAGTCTTACACTTAAGACTGACAACACGAGTAGTTAGAGAGATTTTTTGAAGGTTTAAGAAAACCTTAATTTATATTAAACACACACATATATATTATTTATAAAATCTATATTCTAATATATCATAATCTGTGAATGGGGTTTTATATAGATAATAATACTGAGTTTAATATTGGGGCTCATATTCAAATATTTTGATGAGATTTCGTATATATTGTAACTTTTAATTCTGTTTTGTAAATTCACGACTAAAAACTAACTCTAAATAATTAATAAATAAAAATAAAATAAAAAACTTTAATTTATATACACCAAAAAGGTGAAATTAAATATATTTTATCTTCTGCCATTGAGAAATTAGATGTATCTGTGTGTAAATAAAAGCGGCGGGGGACGATCATATTTAGAGAAGTAAAAATTTAGTAAACACATATAAAAATCTGTCAAAACCCATTGAACTTTGCAGTTGAGAACTACAAAATTTACCACTCACCGGCTTTAAAGACATTAAAACGAGGGAGAAATTCAGGTGGTATTATTATGGGAGTCAGTAAAAGAATCCAACCATTAATTGAAAAAGTCGAAGTGGAATCTCAATGGATTTCAGCAATCTTTAAATTAGTTCCAACTGCAGATTCTGTGCTGAGAACATGTAAGAAAACATCTACGTGTGTTTTCCCACGTGACGCAGCGGAGCGTGACCTTGCCAGCACGGGTGAGTCAGTTGTTGTTTGCTCTCTGTATGGATGGACATTAAAACATGGTGGCAGCGATAACTGGATAAAATACGAACCCGTATATCGCAAAATATCGATTTTTGCGTACTTTGGAAGATAATTCAACATGGCTCAGATTCAACCTCCAGAAACTTTCGACTTCTCGACTCCCAACGAATGGCCCAAATGGAGGAAGAGATTCGAACGATACCTCGTGGTCAGTGGAATGAAGAAGAAAGAGGAGGCGGACAAGATCGATTTGTTCATGTACTTGATGGGCGACCGCGCGGATGATATATTCAGGACCTTCAAGTTCGAAAAGGAGGAAGAGGCAACGAAAATTGATTCCGTCCTCAAGGCGTTCGACAGCCACTTCTGTGTCAGAAAGAATATTATCTACGAACGTGCGAAATTTAATTCAAGAATCCAAGAGGATCGGGAGCCAGTGGACGAATTCATCACTTCATTGTACAAATTGGCTGATAGTTGCGAATTTGAGGGTCTTCATGAGCAGTTGATCCGTGACCGAATTGTGGTTGGAGTGAGGGACAAAGCTTTGTCTGAAAGAATGCAGTTGGACAGCGAACTGACTTTGGAAAAGGCGGTGAAAATGGTTCGACAGCAGGAAGCCGTTCGACAGCAGCAAGTCGACCTGCGGCGTCCCTCAGCAAGCCAAAAGGTCAATCAGGTGAAGTTCAACTCGAAGAAACAATCACCGAAACAACAACAGCAGCCTTCGAGGAAGAAGGAGAAGTCAGCCAAAACAAGATCGCGATGTCCAAAATGCGGAGGTTTCACCCACAGGGAAGGACAGGCTTGCCGTGCTGAAGGACAAAAATGTAACCTGTGTTCAAAAACAGGCCATTTTGCAAATTGCTGCCCAGATAAGCAGGCGAAGACTGCGGAAGTCAAAGCTGTTTCTGAACTTGATGAAGAAATTGGTTTTCTCCTGGAGGTCTCAGCTGTGGAGGATTCATCTAATCTCGATGATGATGAAGACGAGTGCAGGAGGCGATGGACAGCAGAAATCCAAGTGAACGGGAAGAAGGTGAAGTTCAAGCTCGACTCCCAGGCGGATGTTACATGTGTTCCTCTGTGTCTCTTCAAGAAGATAATGGGACAACAACGACTAGTGGAAAGTGATATCAACATTAGAGCTGCTGAATTCTCCGAACTTCAGACGGTGGGTATGTTTATATCAACGCTGCGAAATGGCAATTATGAAATCAAGGAGAAGATTTATGTAATTCGTCGTTTGAGTGAACCTCTTCTGAGTCGCCGGGCATGTGAGCTCTTGAACCTGGCGAGGCGAATTGAAGTGGTTGCGACGAGAATTAACCCGATCAAAGACGAGATGTTGACGAAGATTTTTGAAGCTCAACAAGAAGATACGACCCTGAAAGCAGTAGTCAACTACCTTGAGCAAGGCTGGCCAGATAAGAAGAAGATGTCACAGGCTCTGCTCTCTTATTGGCATGTCAAGGATGAACTCGGCGTTCAAAATGGACTACTGATGCGTAGCTGTCGTCTTGTTATTCCAGCAAGTATGAAACTGGAGATCCTAGATAAGTTGCACGCTGGGCACTTCGGGATTACAAAAACAAGACTTCGCGCACGTGAGACGGTATGGTGGCCTGGAATTTCGGAAGAGATCGCGGAAACAGTCAGAAAGTGCAGTGTTTGTATCCAGGAAGCCGTCTCAAAACATGAACCTTTGATACCAACCAACTTTCCTACACGACCGTGGCAAAAGATTGGAATGGATTTGTTCAAGTTCGAGAATAAGTGGTATCTAGTCGTCATTGACTATTATTCTCGATTTCCTGAAGTGGTTCAGCTGGATCGGCTCACAGCCAATGTGGTGGTGCGTAGTTGCAAATCCATGTTTGCCCGACATGGAATACCAGAAACTGTTGTAAGCGATAATGGGACGCAATTTGGAGCTGCTCGTGAATTTGCAAATTTCGCAAGGCAGTACGGATTCACACATGTCACTTAGCGGAAAACCAAGCGGGCTTCAGAAGTGGATATTTCTGTCAAGACCATATTTTTACCCTTACCTCACTGATACAGATGACGCTGAGCCGCAAAAGGAGGAAGTTATATGCCTTCTTCGTAGATGTCAAAAAGGCCTTTGATACAGTGCCACACTCCCTGCTTTGGAAAAAGTTGACAGTTTACGGTTTAAGTACCCGATTTATCAGCCTTATACAAAGCTATTATAATCAAATGTCAGCAACAATAAGATGGAACGGATCACTTACAGAATTTATAAAAATACAAGCTGGTGTTCTACAAGGTGAACCCCTGTCACCTTATCTATTTATCCTTTTTCTAAACGACTTGGTTTCTCTGTACGATGACGCTGATTTGCCAAGTATTTATTTACCGAATTATGGAAATATACATCTCCTTCTGTTCGCAGACGACATCGTACTTCTCGGAGAATCCAAGATAAATTTACAAAAAAAGATCAATGTACTCAGAAAATACTTCGAAGATAATTTTTTAACGCTGAATCAGAGCAAATCAAAGGTTATGGTGTTTAGAAATGGAGGCCGAAAGGCCCGATCGGATGTTTGGTTCTGGGGACAATTGCCTCTCACTATAACATCTAAATACACGTATCTGGGTTACCAGCTGACAGCGTCAAACTCAACTCAACAGGCGGCAAAGCATTTTAAAAACAAGGCGCTAAATGCTATTAATGCGGTCTGGGCAATATCGACTAAAACAAGAATCAATTCTATCAGATCCTCACTCAAGCTTCTAGACTCAATGGTTCTGTCAACCTTGCTCTACGCAGCTCCAATTTGGGCAAACAACCAAAAAAACTTGGTTGACAGGGTACAAGACAATTTCTTACGGAGACTTCTAAATTTACCCAGATATACTCCTGGTTTTATTCTACGTATGGAGTGCGGAAGAACGTCACTGGGAGTTACGGTGCTGAAACTTACACTCGGGTTCTGGCTTAGAATTCTAAAAATGAACAGCAGCCGACTCCCCCATATATGCTTAGCTCAACTATATGAGATATCAAGAAATAGAAATATATATTGGACTTGCGGAAAGTTTGGCCAACATACTCAACTCAACAGGATTTTCTTGGTTAATTAACTGCAACGATGCAAGGATTATCCGGCAAGAAATACCTTTAATAACTAAGATTGCAATAGAACAATCAATTCAAAGTGACCAGGCAAAAATAGAGAATTCTAAATTCTACCCTCACTATAAGTATTTACACAGTTCATTCCAAATTGAAAACTATTTACTTAGCAACTTTCCATTCCCAGTAAAACGCTATATCGCACAACAGAGAATACTATATTCGTTTTTCAAGGAAAACCATACAAACATTTTCAAAGAGGGTGATAAGATTTGTGATCTCTGCAAAGAAAATATGGAAACTGAACTATCTCATTATATCTATGAATGCCAAGATATTAGTGAGGAGAGAAGGACATTCTTTTCAATGGTAGACACCAGCCAACTTAGGTCAATCCAAATGATGTTAACCAGTGCCCAAACAAGCAGACTAGTTGCTCAGGCCCTATATAATTTTTACAAGGCAGTAGGTGTAAAGAGGGAGAAAAGAGAACTTGGAAGCTATTGTTCTTACACCTCAGAATGATGACGAAACATCGAGGGGTCGACCTTTCACATTAAATCTTACTTTTCCTTATTACTAATAATTGTATATAGTTGCGGAACTACTGGTTTCCTGTTCTGCTCTTTTCCTGATATTGCACCTTGTACGGAGAATCTGTATAAGACTAATGTCTTAATAAAGGCTTTGTGTGTGTGTGTGTGTGTGTGTGACAATTGACAATTGAAAATAATTTATTGTCTTCTAGACAATGTTACATCTCAAAGAGAAAGAGAGAAGAGAGGGGTAAATACAATAGGTTAGCGCTGGCCGCGGTGACGTCTAGTCTTGGGAGTCAATGTAACAACTCAACCAGGAGGGTGAAAAAGAAATATTTACATTTGACAGTTGTCAGGAATCAAGGCATCGCCGCCTAAGACTGGCCAAATCGGAGCTAACATCGGGATGGTTGCCCCGAGCCGGTTCTATGGCCGCGCTGAGGAACTCAGCGAGGACTCCCCTCATCGCAGGTGTCAGTCTCGCCATGAGGGACTCTCTTTCATCGATGAAGAGAATGGCATCCTTGAGGTCATTCGGTTGGATCCCTGATTGATATAAGGGCCTTAGGCAGGTTAAGTGCTTCAGTTTCCTGAGGATTTCAATAACCATACACTCCTCCCTCATGATCGGCGTCATCTCCTCCTCGTCGGGAGCAGGTGGTATCGGCCCGGCAGGCTGAGGCGCAGGCAGTGGGGGTGTTGAAACTGCGGCTGGTGAGGGAGCAGAGGGCTCCTCAGTGGTGGTCATGTCTACATCCGGTGTGTGGGTCGCAGGTCCGAGGGTCCCCTGCGCAGGCAGAGGGCCACACGGGGCAGTGAAGTCCGGCCGGGCGGGAGGCGTCGGCTCAGTCGTCGCCGAGCGAGGGCCCGCGGGGTGCTCGGGTGCAGGGGCTTCTGGTGGAGGGGCAGGAGCCGCCACGTGCACAGATGAGGCCGGAGGCGCTGGTGTAGTCGGCCGGGGCGCCGTAGATGGTGGGGACACAGCTTGGGCATCTGGTTGAGCGCCGGAAGGCCCGAGAGCTGGACTGGGAGGTGCTGGCGCAGGAGGCGCGGCCGAAGACTGCCTAGGCAGCCCAGGCGCGGTCGATGGTGGAAGGCCGGTGGAAGGGGGCGGTGAAGCCCGTCTGGCGGTAGTAGGACGCCCATGGAGTTGGGGGCAGTTGGCTCTTCGATGACCTTGGCCGTTAGATCGCGAGCACTTTATTCCATAGCTCAGGAATGCTGGCCAGGGCTCGCCGTTTATCTTCACCTCGAAGCGAGTAGGGAGCTTGTCGAGGGTTATTCCGTCGTGGAGGAGAATAAAAACCTCCCGGCGGCCGTCGGTGAAGTCAAACTCGCCGACCCTTAGCTGTTTGGGGGCGATGGATGTGATGCGTCCGTACCGGGAGAGGGCATCTATTACGGCGGCGTCCTTCACAAAGAAAGGCAGGTTGCCTATTGTGATCCTGAATGATATTTTTCTGAAGGGGAAGGTTTTGAGGAGGGTTCCTTCGACTTCGAGGCCCTCTCGGATCAGGCGTTCCGCCAAGGATTTGTTGGCGAGTCCTATTAGATAATGACCATTCATCTTTGTCATTTGGACGATACCCGTTGGTCCTCCAACGACTCTTAGAATGGCCCTCAGGTATTGGTAGGTCTGGAAGTCTGGGCAGTACTCCAGGTAGAGGCACTGTTCTTCTGTGCAGGACGCCTGGCGAGCCCTGGCCTCCGCGATGTGCGTCCTCGTTGTCCTGATCTCCTGGACTCGAGGAATGAAGGCAGGCGAGGATCTTTGTCGCCTGGCTGCCGGTCCGGCACTGTTGGGCTGTGCGGTCGTGACGCGCGGTGCTGCTGCGTCGCGGCGTCTTCTTTTATTTTGAACGATGGTATAATTGTCTTCAGTTACAGGATTTTGATCCATAGGTAAGGTTTCCCGGTTCTGTTGGCCTAGAATTACGCCAGATGAAGGCAACACAGTTGCAAAATCGCGCGTAGTGGCGGAATTTGCATATCTTTCGCCAGTAGGCAAGTTTGCATAGCTGGCCATTTCTTGCATTTCTTCCGAGTTTTGTAACTGGAAATAGTTTTCCGCAGATAACTCTGCTGAGGTTTGTGGTATCAGGCCGTACCTTGCAGGTAATTCATCGGCGTTGAATGGGCTATCCGCCCATACCAAATTTGTCGCTTCCAGCGACAATTTTCCGCTTTTTAAAGGCGAAAACGGCGGAGCTCGAAAAAGCGCGGCCGCACGCCCGAGTGTGTGTGTGTGTGTGTGTGTGTGACAATTGACAATTGAAAATTATTTATTGTCTTCTAGACAATGTTACATCTCAAAGAGAAAGGGAGAAGAGAGGGGTATATACATTAGGTTAGCGCTTGCCGCGGTGACGTCTAGTCTTGGGAGCCAAGGCCCTCCTGAGCTCGGACAACCCGCTGAGGATCCTGGGATGGGAATCCCGAGCGCGCTCGATGGCCGCCTCGAAAAGGACAGCGTAGTTTTTCTTCAAAATAGGCGAGAGTCTCGCAAGGAAAGGCGCCCTAGAATGGGGATGTAGGATGGCATCAATGGCGTCGGTTCAGGAGGTTTCATCATCGACCAAGGGTCCAGGGTCGATTTTGGAAAGGATGATCTCTCCTAAAATTCTATCGATGCAATCACCCAGGTTCGGCGGCAGGTCTTCCTCCATCGGGGTAGGTGGTGGGGACGGAGGTGTCATAGCCGGTGTCGGATCCTCTTTGTGGGGAGCAGATGGTGTCGGCCCAGCAGGCTGGGGCGCAGGCAGTGGGGGTGTTGAAACTGCGGCTGGTGAGGGAGCAGAGGGCTCCTCAGTGGTGGTCATGTCGACATCCGGTGTGTGGGTCGCAGGTCCGAGGGTCCCCTGTGCAGGCAGAGGGCCACACGGGGCAATGAAGTCCGGCCGGGCGAGAGGCGTCAGCTCAGTTGCTGCCGAGCGAGGGCCCGCGGGATCTACAGGTGCAGGGGCCACTGATGGAGGAACAGGGGCCGCCACCGGCACAGATGAGGCCGGAGGCGCTGGTGTAGACGGCCGGGGCGCCGTAGATGGTGGGGACGCAACTCGGGCATCTGATTGAGCGCCGGAAAG
This sequence comes from Cordylochernes scorpioides, assembly GCA_030710605.1. Classification (NCBI taxonomy): domain Eukaryota; kingdom Metazoa; phylum Arthropoda; class Arachnida; order Pseudoscorpiones; family Chernetidae; genus Cordylochernes; species Cordylochernes scorpioides. The sequence continues at coordinate 33,035,013 of CP092881.1, read as the reverse complement.
CCTGACAGCTGGGCTGGTAGGCGCCGGCGGGGTTGGCGCGGCCGGAGACGGTCCAGGCAGCCCAGGTGCGGTCGATGGTGGAAGGCCGGTGGAAGGGGGCGGTGAGGCCCGTCTGGCGGTAGTAGGATGCCCATGGAGTTGGGGGCAGTTTGCTCTTCGGTGACCTTGACCACGGCATTTCGAGCATTTGACTCCGTGGGTCAGGAAAGCTGGCCATGGCTCGCCCTTGATCCTCAGTTCGAATCGAGAGGGGAGCATTTCGACGGTTATGCCGTCATGGAGGAGTATAAAGGCCTCCCGGCGGCCGTCGGTGAAATTAAACTCTCCAACCCTAAGCTGTTTGGGGGCGATGGAGGTTATTCGGCCGTATCTGGAGAGAGCATCCATGACGGCGGCGTCTCCCACAAAGAAGGGGAGGTTCCCAATCGTAACTCTGATTGAAGTTCTCCTGAAGGGGAAGGTCTTGAGAAGGGTTCCCTCGATCTCGAGGCCCTCTCGAACTAGGCGCTCCGCCAGGGATCTGTTGGCGAGTCCGACCAAGTATTGCCCGTTCACCTTAGTGAACTGGACAATGTTTCCTGTGCTTCCGACCACCTTTTCCAAAGCCTTCATGTACTGGTAGGTCTGGTATTCCGGACAGAACTCGAGGAAACAGCACTGCTCCTCGGTGCAGGACGCCTGGCGAGCCCTGGCCTCCATGACGTGTGCCCTCGTGGTCCTGATTTCCTGGACCTGGGGCATCAGTCCCGTCGACGGTCGCTGTCGGCGAGAAGTGCCAGCGCTGTTAGACTGCGCGGCCATGGCAGGCAGATCCGGCGAGTCGCGGCGCCTCTTCCTGCCTTTTACGACTGTGAAGCTGTCATCCTCCTCAGAATTCACATTCTCGGCATAGTCTGCCCAGTTTCTTTGGGCATCGGCACCGCGGTTGGAAGAAGGGAGAGCCGCCAAGTTGAACGGCGCGGCCGAATTTACATTTCTTCCGCCGGCGGGAGAATTTGCATAAGTTTCAATTCTCTCATTAGTGTTCGAGATATTTCTCTGCGAATTGAAAATTGCAGATTTCTCTGCACAGGGCTGTGCTACGTTGCTGTGCCTTTCAGGCGTTTGATCAGCTTTTAATGGGCTTTCAGCCCGTGCTAAATTCGGCGTACTGCCGGTAGCCATACACGCGCCAGGGTGGGAAAAAGGCGGAGCTCGACAAATGCGCGCCGCACGGCCGAGTGTGTGTGTGTGTATATATAAAAATCTAGTAACATATAAAAATCGCTAATAAGTTGCTACATATTAAATCACATTAAGATAGAAATTCATGATGATTGTCCCCGCCGCTTATATTTCCACTCAGATACATCTAATTGCTCATGGCAGAAGATAAAAAAATATTTTATTTTTCCTTTTTAGTGCATTTAAAAAATATATATTTTTAAAATCTATTCTTTTGTTATTATTATTACTGTCCCTTGAATATTTCATAACCTAAAGTTTGAGAGTTTCTTCTAAAATGTTCATTTAATCCCGCGATTTTTTGTAGGTTACTGCTACATCCCTATATACAGGGTGATCCAAAAGTCTTATACAACTTTAAAAATTAATAACTCCGCGAATATTTGTGCTAGAACAATGCGGTAAACACCATTGTGTTCAGGATGCAATGGGATTTTTAAGGCAAATAATGAAAATTCTAAATTAATTTTAGTTAGAATTTATTCGCTAGATTGCGCTCTATCAGAATCAGATATTCAGCGGCCAAATTGTTTGATAAATTGAAAAATATAACTGATCGACATGTATTTTTCCTTTTTGAATACCAGGAAAGAACACCAATGATATCAAATGATAAATTAATTAAACACCATTTCGTCAAAGGTAGAAGAATTGGATGACGATTTTTAAATGCAATCCGAGATATGTAAAATAGGTAAATGCAAATTAGGACATATAGCAAAAAAAAATGATATTTTAGATGTGGTTTGCTGAAATACTCTCAGCGATTTAAATTTCGAAGAAAATAAATTTCTAATTTTTTAATTCAACTCTCTCTCTCAGTATCGATTATATTTATTTTAATTCATTTGAAAAATATTTATCTATCTCTGATAATTTATTTCACTCTGGAATGCCGTCACTATAGGCTAAAGCACTCTCGGTGAATTTTTTTTTATTGCAATTCAGAATCTGCCACTGAATATTTTCAAGCGTTTCCTACCTTTAAAGGTATTCGAATCGGTAAAGGACCCATGAGTTGCTACTCTCTAAGGCGAAGGATAAAAAATTTTGAGAAGACTGGATCTCTGGAAGCAAAACCTCGGAGTGGAAGACCTTCGACACGCAAGTCAGTGGTTGCTACGGTTTCGCTGAATGTTGAAGCTATTGAAACATTATCCACATATGGAGAAGTAAGTGCTCGACAAGTTTCTCGACAAACGGGGATTTCGCATGGAACAGTTTAGAGAGTACTAAGAATTTTGATTTAAAAATACCCGTACAAAATTCAAAGATTTCACGAGCTGAAAGCCGGCGATTTTGAGAAGCGCCAAGAATTCGCTGCATGTGTTTCCGGAAAATTAATATTGATGAAAACTGACTGTCGAATGTTTTGTGGACCGATGAAGCTCACTTTTCCTTAAACGGAGAAGTTAACACTCAAAACAGCCGCATTTGGGCAACAGAAAACCCTAGGAATTTTACAGAAATGCGACTTCATCAGCCCAGAGTTAGTTTGGTATGGGTTCACTTCTTCTTTTATTATTGGATCATATTATTTCGAAGAAATCAATGGAAGAATTTTGAAACCATTTCTGTAGCTGGTGAACGTTATGTTCAACTTTTGAGAGAAAAGGATATCCCCATATTGCAGGACAGACAATCACTAATCGAAATAACATTCATGCAAGATGGAGGACCTCCTCATATCTCTCGCAGTGCCGAACAATTGCTGAAGGATACATTCGGTGAAGATTGTGTGATAAGTCGCCACTTTATACATCAATGGCCTCCAAGATCACCAGACTTGACGCCTTGCAATTTTTGGCTATGGAATTCATTAAGCCGCGTGTTTATCGATGCCGGCCTCCCACATTAGCCATGTTGAAGGCTTCTATCAGATGGCACGTTTTATCAATTTCAACAGAAATGTTATTTAATGCTGTCCAATCTATTATCTATCGTTTTTAGGCGGTGTTTGAGAATGAAGGGCGCCACATTGAGAAAGGATTGTGACTTAATACTAAAGAGAAGGCAGTTACCTCATGTGTTATATAAGCTGCAATGTATTATATTATCTACCAATATTTTGCAGCTCTTTGTGTTGGGTTATGGGAGGATAAATTCTGTCCTCACATCTTGACTCTTTTTTATTTTTCGTCATTTGCTCACATCTTATATTATGTTGTGTATACCAAAGTGTTATAACTTCTCGAATAACACTGGTACACACAATTTTACCCCTTATGTTTAATTTATCGCTTTTCGCTCATTAGAACAAATAGCATAAGGAATATTATCTGTACACCCCTAACTTTAGAAATTTTGCTCAAAAATAATAATACAAAATGATTTTACTACACGTTATTCAACGCAAAAGGTCAATCTAAAAATGAGTTTTATTCGAGGAGACACATTTTTAAAATTTTGTACAGTATAATAAGGAATAAGAGACTCTTCTTAGAACGGTATATTCTAATCTATAAAATAAAAGAAGACAAGTTTTTCTTTAAAAAAATTTAAACGCAAGCTTTCGGGTGAAAACCCTTCGACGGGCAGTATACAATGATCGCGACGATACAAACAAGTTTAAGAAAAACTTGTCTTCTTTTATTTTATAGATTAGAATATAATAAGGAATGATGAAATTTGACAAGCTCATAGGATATTTGGAATAAAGTACAACAAATAGATTTTGTCACCCCCCCCCCTTTATTCAACTTGTTGGATCATGACAAATTTTCAGTTAAATAGTCAAGTGTCTAGAATATGTCAAGAAACTATACATTTTTATAGCAAGAAATCTTATTAGTAGTGCCATCATTGTATTAACATTTTAAAAAATCGTGTATTGATTTCAGCAGTGTTTTTCAAACATTCAATCTAGTTCACAAAACCGCATCTAAAATATAATATTTTTTTCGCTACATGTTTTAATTTGCTCTAACCTATTTTACATATCTCGGATTGCATTTAAAATTCGCCATCCAATTCTTCTACTTTTGGCGAAATGGTGTTTTATTGATTTATCATTTGATATTATAATGGTCCTTTCCTGGTATTCAAAAAGGAAAAATACGCGTCGATCAGTTATACTTTTCAATTTATCAAACAATTTGGCCGCTGAATCTCTGATTCTGGTAGAGCGCCATCTAGCGAATAAAATTGTAACTAAAATCAATTTCGAATTTTTCATCACTTGCACTAAAAAATACCATTGCATCCTGAACACAATGGTTATTACCGCATTGTTCTACCGCAAATATTCGCGGAGTTATTAATTTTTAAAGTTGTATAAGACTTTTGGATCACCCTGTATATATATTTTTTTTGTGCTCGGGCCGGACGGGGCCACACACCCGCCCTAAAGAGGCTCCACCCGGACAACAGTGGGGCTACAGTCCCCTTTGTTAGACCTAGCGACCTCCCAACGCTCCAAGGAGGTCACATCCCTCCACGCTCCAGGAGGAGGGCGATACTCTAGGCATATATGCTCTAGGCTCATAGGCTCTTAAATAGAGTAATAGTTTATTCGTATAAATATAAATTTGAGCTTGAAACAACAAACAATATTCTTACTTTATATAAAATTGAGGAATATCTAGAGACTTTCTGTAGAGTGATTTTGTTCCTTTATTTCAGAGCAATTCAAATTATACATACATACCCGTATATACTAAATAGAACACACTGATAAAAAAAAGTGCGGAATAAAGCACAGGCCTTGGTGACAATGACCTTGTCCATTTGGGTCATCACTGTATGAACCACTTTCTTGTCAGACTGGATGGTGTTGTTAGGAGCTTTGTCCTGTTATATTTTACATGAATATGGCTACATAATTTTTTTAAAAAGCAAAATCCTCAATATAAAGTAGTATTTGTCAATGGCCTGTCAAAGTTATTTCTAATACCTGATATATACACCCTGAATTAAATTAATCTCAAATAACAGGTAGAGACGATCAAAATGACGACCTGTGAGCTCTGGTAATATCCAAACTTTGATCTAAAGAATATTGTGGAAAAATAGTACAAATGTGATATTATACTGGGATAAGGTGCATAAATCATGAAAAGGCATCTCCTTATCGTGCAACTTAAACACTTTTTCACATTGTGTCGCGGTCTCACGCAATTCTGGCCTTAACTACCCGTTTCATGATTTTTCAGGATGCCTGAATGACCAGTTTTTTGGTCGTTTAGAAACAGCTTGCATCACGCTGATGAGGGCCAACAGCCCGAAACGCGTACGTGGTTAGGTTTTCTTGATTAATCAAGAATGGGTATTTGGCCAATTCTGGAATAATTAAAAATCAACGAGAATAGTTGCTATTGATGGTATTTTAAATATTTATCTAGCATCAAAATATTCTTCTGTAGATCGATTTACCTGTTAGGATATATTCTTACTTGACTAGGTTTAAAATCAAGACATCTTTTTGATGAACATATTTATTTCATAACAGAATTGAAATTTTTTACATATAAAACATAAGCTATTTTACATTGATAGAAATTAAAAACAACAATATAACATACTCTAATAGCCGCAAATTTTACAAAACTACTTAAACAAAACAAACGAGAGTTCTAAAGAAGCAATTACAATGTTGCCGAATATAATTTAACATAAAAAACTATTCATAGAAATATATATCCAAATATATTTTGACAATATGTACAGAAGCCGTTGGCCGGATCCCAACAGATATTTATTCCTATAGTTGGCGCAAGCCATCAACAACTTTCAGTTGCACGATAAGGAGATGCCTTTTTCATAACTAAAGAATATTGTTTTTATCAAACAACCACGTTAAAGAAGAAACAACTGTAAACTAAAATATATGCCTATATACTCGCCATTATTCTCTCTTGGAAATATACTAGTTTTTTTAAATAGTTTTATATTATATATAATATTATACAGATAAATACAACAAACCTTTATAAAAGTGTGAAGTCTAATATAAGAAAATTGCGATATACTATTGTAAATAGCTCAAAACCTTTATTAATAAACAAACTTATATAACGAACGGTGTTGATATTTTTATAAAAGTGTGGAATGCTTAACTGCAGTAAGAAAATAACTGCTATAAATAAGAGAAGTTGGTGGACGAGTGGGTAACACCTTCGATTCCCGACAGTCATGAACTGGGATTAAATCCCATGTTAACATTTTGTTTAATATGTGAATAACCTTCACATATAATTCATTGTTACAAATATCATAAACTAGGTTGCTCTTGTTGAGCGGTACCTAATAAAGTGATTTTGGAACCGAAGAAAATAACTGCAAATAAAATATTGTACTTAGATACACAACCCACAAATTTACATATCAAATATGCATATATATTTACTCAGGCAGCACACACATATATTCTTGATCTACACGTAAATATATTATGTCCTCAAAATTTGTAACAAATATTTTTGGTAATGTGTTTCTTGTGATAATTATTATCAAATAATATATCTACAGGACTTACAGCAATTTAAATATAGATGAATAATTCTTCCTGATTTGAAATTAAACGAAAAAACATGGTGAAGGAAGACGAGTTTATTTTATTTATGCATAGGTGCAAGCTTTCGGATAAAAACCCTTCAACAGGCGAGAAATGAAACGCGACTTATAAGGACTATGGTACAAATGGTAGGACGGAATAAATATATATAAAAAGAAAGTTTTTAAACTATTTATATATGTTAATATTAATAGACTAGCCGAGTGACCCGGGCAACGCCCCGGGTTTACTCGAAGGGCCCGTAGGTGAGAAACTATAGGCATTGGTTCCTATGCCTAAAAAATTATTTAAAATGAAAAAAGAAGAAAAATACTAACAAATCAGAAAATAAAAGTGCAAACAACACATCTACACTACTTCAAGAACATGAGAGCACATGCACTGTGTCACCATACGTGTACCATTCGTAAAGACCCTGTTTAGGATTAAAATATCTCCGAAGCATAACAATACAACCAACTCATGTTTGGTAAGCAATTTCAGGAAAGAAACTATAGGCATTAGTTGAAGAGTTTAAATAAATATATTTAGAGTGAAAAAATGACACAAATCAGCAAATAAAATTGCAAAAAATGCTACTATATCGCAGATAAGACAACATACATTGTATAAAAGGAATGAAAATATTTAAAGGACCTCATTAAAACTACATTTCTAGTTTTATATATACAATATAACCTCGATAATTCGACCATGTTTTGTTGTCCTGACCTACAGCCTATCATATAACAAACTGTAATTCAACACTATCGATAATTCGACCATTATAAATTTCAACAATTGTTTGTTGCTCAAATATAACCTCACTGCTAAAAAGGTATTACAGAGAAAACGGCTGACATTGTAAATGTACAAAATGTATGTATAGAGCAGGGGAATAATAAATAAAGACCAAAATCAAATTAATTGATAATAAATAGATTATTGCCAAAAAAAAAATACAAAAAATATTTTTTTCTCCTTTCTTATCTTCACTCAATCATATTAGAGTGTCAAGCTTGTAAAGCTTGAAATTAACAACCATCATGATTGGGTGGAGTAGAATGCGTCTGCCTTTGTCATCAAGACTGGGAGCACTACTCAGTGGCAGGCCACTGACTTAGCTCCAAAAGAATGTATCCCTGGATTAGGAGCCCTTACAAGGTACTATCAGCCGGGCCAGCTGAGCCCAGGTTTTTTTAGTGAGCTTGTTACTGTTCCCCCTCCTCCTTTTTCATCCTGGCTTGGGACCGGCAAAGGCGGAGTTTTTTTTCTTTCAGGTGAGAAACTTTAGGCATTGGTGAAAAGTGTAAATATATATTTTGGAAATGAAAAAAAAGGATAAAATAAATCAGAATAAATTTACAAACTATATTTCAGAGGAGACGATTTATAATAGGAATTCATTTAAATGACCTCACATTAAAAACTACATTTTATATATATTTGGGTTAAACTTTACATGTATGCTATCCAAAGTTCACACACTTGAAAAAGTCACATAAAGTCGTCTGTGCGTAAACACAGGCTCGTGTAGCAAAGGTTTGGCCTTGAGCCCTCTTTATAGTCATATATGTCAGACATTATACAGTGTGTTCAACTTTGGGTACTGTCAGTATATGTGCTTCAAGGACATGAGAGCACATGCGCTAGAACACCATACCTGTTCCATCGCAAAGATCCTATAGGCATTGGTGAAAGTGTAAATAAATATTTTGGAAATGAAAAAAAAATTTCAGATATGACAACATATTAAAGGAATAAATTCATTTAAAAGACCTCATTAAAAACAACAATTCTATAATTTTATATATACAATATAATATCAAATTAATTCAACACACGATAATTCGACCATTTTTGATGTCTCGACCTACGGCCTATCATATGACAAACTAATTCGACACTTTCGATAATTCAACTATTTTGGAAATTCAAATTTCAACAGTTGATATTTGTCTAAAACCCCTATTATTAACAACATATTAGACTGCAGAGTGCAAAAATGTAGAAAATTGTATGTATATAATTGTATGCATATATTTGTATGTATATAATTGTATGCAAATAATTGTATGTATAGATCAATGAGTAAAATAATTTTTTTTTTGCTTATCGCTAGTACACGTGGTACAGGCCTTGATAATCATGGTGGGTAGAGTAGGCGACTGCTTTTACTGTAAGTACACAATATGTCTAAACATGTGAAAAGCAGTTCGACTTTGCATTTACAAATGTGCCAGAGCCCCGTTTGATTACTTGCGCTTGCTGGTGGGGTTGGACTTTTGCAAGAATCGGAAGCCATTGGAGCATATTTTTTTTCAGAAAAAAAGTGCCCAATGCGGGAATCGAACCCGGGTCGTAGCGGTCGAAAACCAACGGCTTAGACCATCCTTCCACCAACCCCCAGTAAAATAAGTAAATAAAAAGAAGACCAAAAATAAGTGATAATAGTTTATTGAATAACAAATAAAATAAAAAATCTTTCAGGTGAAAAATTATAGGCATTGGTAAAAAAGTAAACAAGAGAAATAGCAATTGAGGTTTTGTGTCTGCGGCGAGTCATATTAGCACGCCTAGCGGTTAGGGGAGTGAGTCTTCCACGGCCTTTTCGAGGCATGACAGAAGACGCTGAAAAAAAAAAGGTAAAATAAGAACCAAGCAGAGGAAAACTATAAAACTGAAAGCCAGGACAGGCATAAAAAGAAAATTCCAAGCATGTGAGGAAACAATTGATGAAAAAAAAAGGATTCCAAAAAAATACTGCAAAAAAGAAACCAGACACAAAAAGCAACAATTGAGTACACAAATACAGCATCAGCCTATTTATGAGAAGAAGAAAAACGACAGACACAAAAATGGAGCTAAATTCAAATGAAAAACTATAACAGATCAAGTAATCAAATCAGGCATTATGAAAGATACTGCAAAAAAGAAAATAAGACACAAAAATGGAGCTAAATATGTAAAAAACATGTATACAAAAAAGCAAAGCCCAATTCCAAACCCAAATATTTTTTTATGAGAAGAACATCAACATAATGCATGATTACGGCAGTCCATAGCTTCCCTGACAAAAATTCACCAAAAAAGTTAAATATTCCAAAATATTTCTGTGTATATATTGCTAAATGTGTAAATAACATGTATATAAAAAAGCAAAGCTTAATTTTAAATTTCATTATCCTTTTCACAGGAAAAGCATCAAAATACTGCATAAGTACGGCACTTTTGCAGCCCCCCTGACAAAAATTCACTAAAAGAGTTAAGTATTCAAAAAAATATTTTGGTATATATATTGCTAAATGTGTAACAAACATGTATATAAAAAAGCAAAGCTTAATTCTGAGTTTTAATATTTTTTTAATAAGAAAAGCTACAAAAGCAAATAGGGAGAAGTGGAGCCATTTAGCCATTTTCAAAATTTGATTGTGAAAGAGTAAAAAAATGAATAAATAAGGACAAATATAAAGAGAAAGTATTGCTAAATGTGTAACAAACATGTCTATAAAAAAGCAAAGCTTAGTTCTAAGTTTTAATATTTTTTTATAAGAAAAGCTACAAAAGCAAATAGGGAGAAGTGGAGCCATTTAGCCATTTTCAAAATTTGATTGTGAAAGAGTAAAAAATGAGTAAATAAGAGCAAATATAAAGAAAAAGTATTGCTAAATGTGTAATAAACATGTATATAAAAAAGCAAAGCTTAATTCTAAGTTTTAATATTTTTTTTATAAGAAAAGCTGCAAAAGCAAATAGGGAGAAGTGGAGCCATTTAGCCATTTTCAAAATTTGATTGTGAAAGAGTAAAAAAAAGAATAAATAAGAACAAATATAAAGAAGAAATAATTAAGCAAAAGAAAGACATAAATAAATATTTCAATCTACAATTCGAAAAATAATATAACCTGAGCCTATTTATGAGAAAAAAAACGTTGCCAAAGACATTAGGAAAGATACTGCAAATAGAAAACATACACAAAAATCGAGCTCTATTTAAATGAAAAACTATAACAAAGTACTTACAAATAATAATCATAATCAAATGTATATATAGTAAATATACACAAATAGTATATATAGACAAAAGAACGCATTTCAAAACAAAGGAATTGATGATGATAAATGCAAAAAATCTACGATTGTAAAATAGATTAAATTAAAAAAAAAATAACTGTTAACATTAGGAAAATAAAAACAGGCCTATCATACGAAGAAAAAAATAACGAAAATGTTGGTATATAGATCGTTATGTGTAGTTCAGAATCTTCGGAGGAGATAGCTCAGGACTTTACAATGGAAAACTCTGTTACGGTATTAACTATATAGAAGACCGATTTTTGAGAAAAGTAAATATTAAATCTGCAGTCTGCAGTCTGAAACCACGAGACGGCGCATGATTAGGACTATTGAAATAAACATGTGGGAGGTTTAAATAAAGGACAAGAGAGGATGATAAGCTTCTGGAAGATCTATTTTTCTGTTGATGCTGTTCAGTTTGTGGGATACTATGGATTCTAGAATAAGTCTTTGGTGTAAGATATGTATGTGTCTGTAATGTATGGTGGGGTTATTGATGTTGAAAGTGTGGCCTGTGCTCTGCATATGTTGATAAATGAGGGATTTGGTATCTTGCCTGGAAATATTACGGGAATGTTCAGTCATCCTGATGGCCACAGATCTACCTGTCTCACCAACGTAAGTGGCAGAACACTGTTCACATGAGACGGAGTAGACTGCGCCCATAGAACGAAGAGGGTCAGGAGGAGCTGAGGACTTAGTACTTTCTTTTTATATATATTTATTCCGTCCTACCATTTGTACCATAGTCCTTATAAGTCGCGCTACATTTCTCGCCTGTTGAAGGGTTTTTACCCGAAAGCTTGCACCTATGCATAAATAAAAAAAACTCGTCTTCCTTCACCATGTTTTTTCGTTTAACTTACAGCAATGATGGTTATTATATGAGAGGGTTTGTTTGATCAGTGGTGACCCCTCTAAGCGGTTTCATCAAATTAATCTCCCCACTGCTCTACTATTGTATTGGCTATACATAGCTACTCTATATACCCTGCCTTTACTATGGAAGGCAGTTTAGGAGTGTTTATGGATCCTATGAGTATAAGCCTATAGGTCTGTAGAGATGCGTATATATAATTACAAGTATTTTTTTCACAAATACTTATAAAGGTTAACGATAGATGGCAATTGAATTCATTATATTATGTTCGTACAACGATAATATGAGATAAAATCTTAACAAATTTTAATTCAAGTTAATGCTGAGACTTTGTTCTTTGTTAACTTAAGTCTTAGTGCTATAAACGATCAAAAGATAACGTATTGTCACATGATGTTTTCAGCGCCCCAGATGTTGTGAGATTGCCTGTGTTAGACGACGAGGGACAAAGAGCTTTATGTTTTGTAATCAATCACCAAATGCTTGCGCCCAACTCTTCCAGACCCAAGATGAGTAGCAGTGACAGTAAGTGACCCCATTTGATAAAACGAAATGCTCCCTTACCAACGCCTTCATTCTCAATTTGACCATATCCAAATAAATGTAGAAGCTAGAAGATAGAGATTGAAACTGCTTTATTACATCCTTCATATATAAGGTGTTGAATACAGTTAAATAAATACTATTATATAATATATGATATATGTACATATATAAGACAATTATAAATATATGAAATAATTAATAAATTTACATATAAAAATGCGGAAGGATGATATTCATTTGGTACATAAATTTGCAAATTGCCACGTGGAAAATTAGAGAAGACCAACTTCGGGATGAGACAACAATTTATTTCAGGCAACGGAAATATCTTTATTTACGGGGCTGCTAACCAAAATGAATGATTTTTGAGCCCCGATGGACGCATAAAGCGGAATATAAATAAAGCACAGTTGGAGGGGACTGGGGATGGGTGGCCAGGGGATCATCGCCAGGTGAGGCCAGGAGAGCCGGGATGTAGAGGAGGATCAGGGGGGGCAGGGTGGTGATCCGCGGAGATCAGGGGGTGGCAGAGACGGGTTCAATAGTGTTGAGCCCAGGGGTGACCGTGGAGAGCAGACATGCCGCAATGCACTATATCAAAGTACCAAGGTGCTGCACGCAAGCAAGGTTGTTCAAAAAGGTTAGATTCCCCAGACCAGGGAAGATAAAAGAAAGACAGCTGTTGTTTAAATAAGAATATTAGATAAAGCGGGAATGAATAAGCAACTGATGGGAAAGATAAATTTTCTTTTGTAAAAATAAAAAAATACGGTATATAAAAAGTTTTAGATAAGATTACTGGTGAGGGTACCAGTACTAAGAAAACCAACCACAAAAGTACACCAGATATTGCATAGCGCGTTCAAATGGGTCGCTGCGTAAGTCGATTTCTCGAGCAGCCCGCGCCGTCGAATCGCCAAACCATTTGCCCTCTATCCTTGGGTTACAGAGACAGCGTCAGGGGCGATCACATACGCAGGGCAGTTCGCGAAACCGATCTTAAACAGCGGCACATGCCAGAGTTGCGCCTACGAGCGGCCGCCAATGACCGGTGTTAACCATGAGGTGAGGAGTCCGAGTCACTCAGGTGATCGGAATCCTCCGCGCGGACGCGTGGCTATCAGAGTCTATCAGAGGCCTTTAGGAACTCCAGGCAGGCTCGCCAAGTGCTCCTGTTGAAAATAAAGTATTTGAGTTACCGCGGAGTGTACCCTAATTCTTCTGCACAGGTGGAAAGAAGAGGGAATCTAAGGGCATCAAGGCTGCTGCACTCAAGCACGATGTGAGACAGAGTTTCTTCCCTGTCAGTGTCGCAGTAAGGGCAGGAAGGATCACCAATGACGCCTATACTGTGGGCGAAACTCTCCGTCCACGTGTGTCCCGATAGCAGGCAAACCACAGTGTGCTCGCTAGGGACGATGTACGCATACCTTTTGTCTAAAATACTAATTGGAGTAAGGCCAAAGCGGGTGATGATAGAAGGAGCTAGAGAGAGGAATATGCTTTCCCATGCTTCACGCGCCCGGCCGTAGATTGCCGATTTTACAAACGACAAAGGAGCGAGTTTGTAACAGCTTGGGTCAGCAGACTCAGCACCCCGCTTTGCGAGTGTGTCCGCAATGTCATTACCCACGTTCCCACTGTGACCCTTGATCCATTGTATGGTGCATCTGTTCACATTGCGATTCAATCGCGAAATCAGTAGCAGAGCTCTGTCGATAAGGTAATTACCAGTCTTAGAGTTCAGAACTGACTTCACGACTGAGAGGTTGTCCAGGAAGAATCCTAAGGTTAGATAATTTGGTAAAGTGGTTGCGTTTTAAAGTGCCTTAACCAATCCAAGGGCTTCCGCCTGAAAGACAGAACAATGCGGGGACAGAACATGAGATTCACGTATTTCAGGTGCACAATCGAGACAAGAGAACCTGTACACGCCGGCTTCAACTCCATCTCTGGTTTTGGAACCATCTGTATAGTATGCCACGTGGAAGAAAAGAGCAGGAATATTACTGGGAGCGGAGTAATAGGGGGGGGGGGGGGGGGGTAAGGGAGAGGATGTGGAAAGGGAGGAGGCTTGAGTGGAATTTCAGCGTCAACCAATCCATACTTTTTAAGGTATAGCTCAGTTTTAGCCGAGATTTCCAGATCGAGAGGAAAGACTCTAGAGAGGGAGGTAAGAGCAGCGTTGCTGGTTGATCTGAAAGCTCTACAAGCTCTCACTAGGAAAGGCCTTTGAGCACTCAGTAGAACATTTAAGGAGCGTTGAAAAAGATTAGGAAACCATACCACCGAGGCATAGGCAATGGCTGGAACAACCACTTGCATATACAGAGTTCTCAAGGCGCGGTAACCAAAACCAAAGTTGAGATGGGCGGCTGTGGTCAAACGCGGCAACATGCCGCGGACCTTGGCGCAGACTTCAACTAAATGCTGGTGGAAAGATAGACGTTGATCAAATCTCACTCCCAGCACATTAATTGAGTCGCACCATTGGATTGGCCGTCCGTGGATAACCAGATCCCGGCGCGGTTCAGGCAGTCTCCCGTGTGGTCTGAGGAGAACCATAGCCTGGCACTTCCCCACGCTGAGTTCCAGTTTATGCAAACTGCACCGCCTAGCGGTCATATCTATGGTGTGTTGGGCCGCGGGAAGTTGACTAGGTCGACATCCCGAGACCACCACGACCAGATCATCCGCGTAGGCTTGCGGGAAAACATTATTCCTGTAATCCAGCGTGAAGAGTTTGTCAAAGACAATATTCCAAAGGAAAGGGCCGAGAACTGAACCCTGACACATACTTTGGAAACTCGTCTCGACACAGTACAACCATTCATAGACAGTCTCACAACACGGTTACATAGAAACGAGTTTATCAGATGATAAATGTTTCTGGGACAAACGCTTTTGTACAACGCTCTCAAGATACTGGAATGGAGCACGTTGTCAAAAGCGCCTTTAACATCAAAAGAAAGAATAAGACAAGATTTCCTATTTTTAATCGTCCGGGTTATAGTAGATTTTAGATTTAAGAGTGCGGCTGTAGTAGATCTACAAGGCTTAAATCCAAACTGGTTTTGAGGCGCTTTACACATCCTATCGGCCATTCACGACAGCCTAGCAAGAATTAGACGCTCAAGGATCTTGCCCAAACCAGGCAGCATCGTGATTGGACGGTGTGATGCGAGATAGTCCTCCCCACTTCGCTTGGGAACGAGAACGACGTCCCCCAGCTTCCATGTAGATGGAAAGTGGCCAGTGGTAAAATACTTGTTGAAAATACTTAGAAAAAACGTCCGAAAATGTTTAACTAGTTTTACGATAAGAAGAGGTGGCATGCCATCACTACTAGAAGAAGAAAATAAGTGCACCTTATCCGCTGTCAACAACAACTCGTTATCTGTACACAAAGGGTCGTTATCAGATGACGATGTGATGACTTTGCTTAGATCTTTGTGTTCTAACATGGTATCGGGGGGGACGCGGCCGAAATAGTAATCTAATACGTGATTTAATGTGTCCCACGGACCTTCAGTGAAGCCACTACCAACTGGGAGAGCTGAGAGGGGTTATTTCAGGCAAGAACAAACTATGAGTGATAAACAAAAAATAAGCAAAAGAGGGATGTGTACAGAGTATAGCAAAATATAAACATAAAAATAGTACTCTGCTAATGAAATAATAAATACATTGTTGCAATATATTAAAAATAAAAGAGGCATCTACTGACCAGGCTGGCATGAGCATCTCTAGATGACAAAGCGCCATCTAGTGGAACAAAAATAAACTAAACGTTTTTTTAACTTGTTCCGTGATATTTGGCAAACCCAATTTCTTGATAAATCAAGAAAAGTCAACCACGAACGCGTTTCGGGTTGTTAGCCCTCGTCATTTTATGTTATATAAAATTATTTCAAAATTATAGCTTTTAGAACAAATTACTCTGTAAAGTCGGCCGCCAGACGTCGTGGCTTTAAACTATATAAATCCATTGTTGTTGTTTTCCTTTGGCCGGCTGAAATATTTTGTAATTATGTAAATACGTTTTTTTTCTTCATTCTTCACACGCCTTAATTAGGTATTATTTCATCCTCAATATTATGTTATCATATAAATTAAAGTAAATTGTGATTCAAAACTGTTTATATTATTCATTTCACGACTGCAAACAATATCATAAAACAACTCATGTATCAAAAAACAAAACGATACTAATCTCAATCTAAAAAAATATATTTACATTAAACATATATACACATTATCTCTATCGGTAGCGTCTACCGCGGGAAAGACTCCGCCATCGAAGAACCGCTCCACAGAGCACAGCGTAGGCAAGTCAATGTGGTGGTTGGCATTGTCCACCTCAAGACCAAGATGTACAGTAGAGGTAGTCTTCGCCACTGCTCTTGTCTACATTGCCTCGGGATGGAGGCCAACGCCGAAGAGTCAGGCCTGCAGATCCAGGAACAGGTCCTAGAGCACCCCCTAGAGCAGAGTTCGCACAGCTTGTCAACTCCAATATCCGTGGGTGAACAACCTTTCTCTATACCCACAGGTGACACGCCTCGAAGCATAGAGAGAGATTGATTAAAACTTCTTTATTACAACGTCCATATGTTATATAAGGGTTAATACAGAGATAAATAAATGATATTATATAATGATATATATGCATATTTAATTAAGAAATGCATATAAATGATATTTTGATCCAATTTATACCTTTTCAATTAAATTATTTATTTATGGATTGCTCTATTTTCCAAAAATATATATGCATATATAAATAGGTGAATATATCTGAAAATAACTGATGTATATATATGCAGGCTTCATTGGGGATGCCCACACATTCCTAGTTTAAAAGTCTCCATTCAAATTCATTTAGAGATAAAAGCCTATAAATGATTAGGCGAGTTTGCCATATTACAGAACCGTTAATTTCCTTATTACAAATTCCTCCAAACCCTATGTAATTTATAATGCACTACCTAGAAAGTTTTGAAATAGAGTTGCATATAATTTCTCAAAGGGGAAAATGTGCAAATTATCTTTTCTCTATACCTATACGAAATAAATATGTGAATACAAGACATAGTGGCATCTGTTGTTGTTGTCCAATGAAGAGCTTCAGATGTCTCCATGCATCTCTTTCACAGCAGGGGCAATGTCCTCTATCTTGGGTGTGTAAATCTGCTGTTCTGGGCCTATGTCAATTTTCTGCAAGGCTGCGGCCATTTATGGGCATGAGATTATGTGGGTAGGTGTTAGTTCCACACCAGGAAAATAGTGGAATCTGTAAAATGTTTAATTTATCATCATTATTAACGCGAATTATTTTTGTTCCATTAAAAAAAAGTATACAACTATTAATATAGAAGATCAAAATCCCTCTAAATATATTTTCATCTTCGTCTCTGGGAATGTAGAAAAAAATTGTCTTTAAAAAAAAACATATAAAACAAAATAATTATCTCTAATAATGTTAATAAATTCACATTTTAACGAGATGAATATACTTAATAAAGAAACGCTGTATATATCATTACCTTGTGTGGAAATTGAGACCATGTTGCAGCCCGCATAATGCTCAACTATGACAACTTGGCTCTAATCATCCTTTTCATGGGTCCCTCAATGATCATCTCGAAGCCGACCCCGATGGGCCAGCTTCACCTCCACTCTCCATTCTCCCCCGTCAACCCTTACTACCAGGTAGGAAGTTATATGTATAAACATGAACTAGATCATCAGGTTTGTGTTTCAGGGTAAAAATGTGAAATTTGGCCTAGTTAATCTTATGAATTATCAGATGGTAAGACACCCAACATATAGGATATGTATGTAGTTTTTATAAAAAGTGTTTTTTTTTCTAAATATATAATTTTTAAAATAAAAAAGGTTAATTCTGACCTCAGCACATCTATATCTCCCCTCCGATTCACATTTTTTGGACAGTTTCAGCTTTTTTTGGATGCCGTCTTAACACTACTCTCATGCTAAAAAAACTGATTGTCCCAAACAGGATAAACTACTTCTTCTCCAGTCTTCAGTAGAACCTTTAAACTCCTGAATGTCTTCAACCACCAAAGTCTTGTCAGCCGTATTAAAATACAACGTCAGGATTAGCGTCACACCTTGTGCTGCACCACGTTCCAACTCAGGGCCTCTTTCCACTTTCAGCCAGTGCCGACACCATTGGCTCTTCTGGCTGTCAAGCGACCGGCCTATCACAGGGCCATGGTTCTTTCCACGATGTGGCGACCATAGTTCACTGCTTTGGATGTTATAGTCGTTATCTTGATTTTCTCCTTGCGCTCATCCTAGATCCTCGGTCGTCATTTTCGTAACATTATGAACTTCGAATGGGGGTCGGTGGAAGGATTGTCTAAACCATTGGTTTTCGATCGCTACGACCCGGGTTCGATTCCCGCATTGGGCACTTTTTTTCTTATTTAAAAAAAATGCTCCAATGCCCCCCTATTCTTGCAAAAGTCCAACCCACCAGCGAGTGCAAGTAACCAAACGGGGCTCTGGCACATTTGTAAGTGCAAAGTCGAACTGCTTTTCACATGTGTAGACAATGTGGTGCACTTACAGTAAAAGCAGTTGCCTACTTCTACCAATCATGATTATCATGCCCTGTACCACGTGTACTAGGGATAAGTAAAAAAATGAACTTCGATATTGCGCTCTCATTGTTTTTTTCCACGACGGTGCTCTAAGCTCATCTTTCTTTATCGCGGAAGTGTCTTCCCGACGCACACTCCCCATATTGTGCCTGTTCAGCAGATATTTTTCATTATCAAGCTCCCAAAGTCTGTTGGGGCGGTCCTTTTTCTAGCGGAAGTTTTCTGCTAGTATCCCGTTTTCTTGTTCCTAGAGATTTCTTTTTTCAAACCTTCTAGACCTGGGTTTCTCCTCACTAATTTCGCACTGGACTATGGGCTCTCCTAACCTGATCAAAACGTCGGACAGAGAGGTAGCCTCAATTACAGCAGAACTTCATGTGATGGCTGTTTGGCTTGCACCGTATTTTATAAAGGAGAAAAGATGGCGGGCAAATATCCGTGGCTCATCTCTTCGGCCTGGATTGCAGACAGCGATGCTGAGATATGACATGGAACTTCCTAGTCACAGACTCTTTCGTTGAACTATGGACAGCATCCGGCTTTTGGACCGAAAGATCTGGGAGGCCATTTGCTTCTAGGATGTCGTTGGACTAGGGAATTATATAAATGGTAAATATTTATTAACGATAGAAGTATTTTGAGAAAAATGCGTTTCAAAATTATTTTATTTCCGGCCATGACCCCTTTCCTTATTATATTTTACGTTTTTAAAATTAAGCTATTTTAACCCTGATTGTAAATTAATTTTCTTCAATTTAAAAATATCTTTAAAATAACAAATCCACATAGAACTTCGATAACTCCATCCCCCTCCCCCGTTTGATAAATTAATTTTACAATAACCTATATTTATAATTAAAATAAAAAAGGCATATCCTGACCAGGAGCACATGAGCTTTTTAGATGACAGAGAGCCATCTGGTGGAACAGAAATCAACTAAACATTGATTTAGCCTGTTTCCTGGTATTTGACCAACCTATTTTCTTTATAAATCACATTTTTTTTCACATATTTATAATTTTTTAAAGATTTATTTTATTTAAAATTCTGGTCATATATTTTTTCTTATTCTATAACTTTCTCATCGCAAATAAATTAATTTGAATTCATTCTCCCTTGTCAGAACACGCTGGACCAGGTGTGTGGAGCTGAATGGAAACTATGTTTAAAAATGAAACATCATTTTCCAAAAACAATAATTACACTGATAGACAAAACTCAAGGAAGTTGTACCTTATAGCATATATATATCGGGATTCAGAAAATATCTCTCAGAGTTATTTTCTGAATCCCGATATATATATGCTATAAGGTACAACTTCCTTAAGTTTTGTCTATCAATGTTATCGAACAGACTATGTACTAATCATACGGAAGTAAGAATTTTTATATATTTATTCCTCTCTATATATAAAAAATATATAATTTTAATTAATTAATTAAGAACTATTTATATTGTCTTTTTTATTCTTCCTTTAATCTTTTACCTTGAAAAATCCTTTTTTTAAACAGCCGTAAAGTTATTAGAATTGTTTTCTTAAATACCATGCAATTTTGACATTGTGTTTGCTGACAAAGTGATGACAAAATTACAAGGCCTTATGTTCCTTTTTATATCAATCCTCTTCCAACCAAACTATACTTTTATTTCTCTATATATTTTTTTCATTTAATGGTTTTCTTCAATACCAAAAATGCAATAAATTAAAATTACAAAACAACCGAAAATAAAGAAATTCATAAACCAATATAAAGAAGGTGTGAAATTTATTTTAATTTGTACGTAAATAAATAACACGAAAAATGTATGTGCTTTTTTTAATATTTACTTAAATTACCGTGAACTTGATGAATTGAGGGATATAATCGAATTATTTTTGAATAATTTACAAAACAATTTTTATCAAACATATAATTGGATTCAAATCGTGGAATATAGAGAAAGCTTGAGGAAACTCTTGAAAATGACCCATATTCTGGGTCATTCCAAATAAAGTTCTTTGAAAAAGGAAACTTCCTATAAAGATTAGTTATCGCTTTAGTCAATCATATATACACTCTTGGACAAAATATAAGTGAGTTGAGCCTTTTAGCATGTATAACGGGATTCAGACAATAACTCGGAAAGATATTTGATACACAGTGACCTTTATTGAAGGCACACGAGATAATAACCAAGTGTGAACAAATTTCCTCTGCCTACCTCACAAAAACAGATGACCGGCGACATCAAAATATGAAACTTGGTTAAGTTGTGTCGATGGGGGTGTATAACACACAAAATATAGTTAGGTATAGATAGACCTCACCCCGACTTCACTATTTCTAACTATTCACTAATAGTATATCTCGGTATATAGGAATGTAAGTAGAGGTTACTTAAGGTGGAGACCCGACTCCTCCCTGCCCCCTACGGCACGGACTGCCGGGACTACGTGGAGGAGTGGAGACCTGGACTTCCCCTGTCCCACGAGGTGACGTACTGTGAACACTTCTCTAATTCACCTCATAGTGAACTCTCTATATCTAAATTGAATTTGACAATTTTAAAATAAGCTAATTTTACACAATTTACTAAAATATGTAATCGATATTTGAAATATATTCATGAATTTTATACAGTCGTCATTTTTCACCAGAATACAGTCCTCTTATTAATAACAATTCACCAGATAAATTACTTGTACTATAGTATTTTACGAAATTGAAAACGCCCAATACTGATTAGTTCCTTACTATAAACCCATAGTTGACTTTTGTTCAAGTTTTGAAAACTATTGTTGTGGCGTATTTACTGATTTCACACTTTCCGACAGAAATAATCAAGAAATTCATTCTTTTATCAATTTTTAACAAATAAATTCCATTTGTTGAACATGAAAATCATCTCTCTCCTCGCAATATAAAATTGTAACATTCACTCATGGACAAAACCTAAGGAAGTTGTACTTTTTAGCATGTATATCGGGATTCAGACAATAACTCTGAAAGGTATTTGATACACAGTGACCTTTATTGAAGACACACGAGATAACCAATTACTCACAGCTCATCTAGTGACCGACCTAGCTTTCTTTGACCCCTTCTAGCCAGCTCATTGCAAGTCTTCCTCTCTTCCTTCAATTTTCTCAACAGCAACATATTTCAATAAAATAATCCCTTATATCAATATTAAGGTGAAAACATTAGGCTTCCCAGAAATAAGTTTCTTTTTGAAAAATGTAATTAATATCATTAGCTTTCAGACATGAAAGCCCTTCTACGGGAGAAAACACGATACAATAAATTGCCAATATAGGACACGATTTACAATATGATAAAATACTATATAATAACTCGTGTCCTATTGCTAATTTATTGTATCGTGTTTTCTTCTTTAGAAGTATTTTCATGCCTGAAAGCTAATGATCTGAATTTAAATTTTCAAAAAGAAACATTCCTAGAAGCTTGATCTTTTCACCGTAATCAACATTTTTAAAAATCCATTTTCTCTCATTACTGTCCGAAGTAATTAATAATTCTTATTTATTATGGGTTCTACGAATTTTAAACAAAACACACAGAACATACAGAACGTACAACAAATCAAAAAATTGAATAAATAAAAAATATAAGCTATAAAATTCGTAAATATAGATTTTTAGGGGTGAAGAATTAGTTTTTTTCAAAAAAGGTTGCAACAAAATGAAAACGCTTCACTAATTTGGTGCACAATTGCGACCGATTTCACAGTGTTTATATTTATTTGTTAATATTGTTAATTGTTAATGTGTTGACATGAAATATCACAATAAAACATATTATTGTCATTCCCTAAAAACACCTATGGTATATGATTTAGTCTATTGCTTAATTCTATTACTTCATCTTCATATGTAGATACTCTTCGACTATATTTTATGAAATTCTAGTTTTTTTAATAGTAGTTAACTCATGGACTATATTGTTGTGTGTCAACAAGTAGCCGACCGATAGTACACATAAACAAAAATTAAAATAATTGTTAACAATCACCGTTAAAAATTATTTTAATTTTTGCTTTTTTTTTATTCAATTATTTTTATTAGAGAAACGGCACCACAGAGATGACGGCTATAAATTATATTTGACCATTCACCATCGTCACCGGCAATGTGTTAAATACAACATGCAAGTAATAAAAAATATCCTATCCTTGGGGAGCCTACCTATTCAACATCTACATCAACGATTTCCCTCCACATCCAAAATGTCAAACAAAACTTTTCGCAGATGACGCAGCAATTTTAGCAAACTTCAAATCAATAGGAATAATAAATACACAACTCCAAAATTACATAAACAGTATAACCAAATGGTGCAATGATTGGAAATTAGACATCAACCCAAAAAAGTCACAGGCAATAATTTTTCCTCAACGAGACAATATTATATAATTCACAATATAATTCATACAATATAATATAATTCAAGCCACAATCCATCCTAAAGGTAAACCAGAGCCCTATTAACTGGACTGACAGCGTTAAATATCTTGGAGTTACCTTAGACTCCAAGTTGAAATTCACCATGCATGTAAAAAATATCATAAAGAAAGCAAAAATCGCAAAAATAGCATTATCAAGTCTGTTCAACTATAGAAGCAAATTGTCTATAAAACAAACTTTACTGTACTCTATACAGAAGTTGTATCCTCCCGATAGTAACCTACGCACTCCCAGTTTGGTGCAAATATATTACAACCACATACAAAAATAGGATAAACGCATTCATGAGAATCTGCCTTCGGACAAGTATAGGAGCTCCATTCAACCTATCAAACAAGATACTGAAGGAGGACTTGAACCAACCCGATCTTGAAGATATGTACCAAACTTCCGTTAAGAAATTATACCTTCAAATGCAAAATTCAAATAATCAAATCATACAAGATATTCTACAAAATAAAGGAGATATCAATCCCCGATTCCGACGACCCGGCCCTGACGTTTAGTTAAGAGCTCATCGCCCAACAGCTGCCCTCCTGCAAGGCCTAGGGGGACCACCTCTACTCCACCAACTCCCCATGTGTAAATTGCCAGGACAAGGTGACTCGCGAGCTGTGCTCGAATGTAACACCTGTAAATTGAGACGAAATAAATAAAAAATCTTCGTCCTGTTTGGATGTTGACCTGGCGATTTAGAATGTCCAGCTACAGCCCCAACCGGCCCGGCGAGACCCCGAACATCATGATCTTCCTGGACTTGACCACGAGCCCAGCATTGGACCAAATAAACCTTCTGAGCATTACCTCACCGCCCTTGTCTCATAAATATTAACAAAATATTACAAATATTAAAGGTTTGGTTTCTTTTCAGATGTGCATACAAAAATGTATATTCGAGAAAGTTTACTCGACTTGCCGGTGTTTCCCCTTGGGCTACCTCTACCCCAACATAACCAACTTCTGTACTCGAAGTAAGTTTTCAAAATATATAAATATAACATAATTTGCTGCAGGATGATATTCATGTATCTGAAGAAGTATCTTTGCCTCTATTATACAACAGACCGATGCAATATGGCTATCACCCTAGTAAAAAAAATTGCTAGTACTGATAAAGAATAAACTTCAAAACCAGTTTTGGAAACTTCAGAAAAAAACCCAACCTGTATACCATAGTTTCGGACTATGGTCCTCATAAATTTGTCAAAATTGGTATTGTGGCTCATGTAAAGTGAATAAAGATATTTTTCAGATGAAAGAAAAACATTTATTTCGAAACAGGATAATAGATTCCCGGACACAGTTGAGGATATCTTAACAAACTACATAACAGATAGAAAGTTTTCACTGGATCTATGTGGGTTTTACAAGGCAGTGAATAAAAAGGCATCGTTACTGTTACCTTGAATTGAGTGAATGTGTATGTATATGTATATATATATACATACTTTATACATACTTTTTTTGTTCACTTCTTTATCTATTTGCTTCTTGGATCCTGCAGTCGAGTCTTTTGTAAGACTTTGGGTTTTAATGGGGGCTTTTGTTGTTATGTTGTATATATGTGTGTAATCTCGGGGAGAATCCTCTGTGGGACCAGTGTGTCTCAATAAAGGCTTTTGTGTGTGTGTGTGAATAAAGATATTCAAAGAGGGATGTATAGAAAGAAGATTAGGAATAGAAAGGCCAAGATTGGAATTCAAGGACGATGCCCAGAGAACCTACGATACCGTCAAAAGATTAGCCATAGAATGGAAATATAATGAGAGTACAATAATACTGTCCATACCAAACTATTGTTGATGATAAATAGATAGAAAATAATACTAATATTCATATTGCTAGAGAAGGAATCGCCAGACATTATATTGAAGAAGGAATCAAAGCTTTCGGCGACGAGTTTATTTCATTTGTGTTGTATAATCGGCAAGCTTTCGGACTATGACGTCCTTCAACGGGCAACCTGTTGCCAGTAGCCTGTTAAAGGACGTCAAAGTCCGAAAGCTTGCCGATTATACAACACAAATGAAATAAACTCGTCGCTGTAAACTTTGATTCCTTCTTCATTGATATTGCTATTGTGACATGTATATTGATGATAAAAGTTATTATCGGGGTGAAACTCCAATAAAGCTTAAAACTGGCTGTAGTTCTTGATCCGTCCATAGAACGGGTATTCTTCTAATTGATATCCAGATACTTCACCGAATAATGATTTTCTTTATTATCCTTCATGTCAATAATTAACATAATCATATTTGTCTGACGCACGAGTAGTCTCACGTGTGTTTGTTTCTGATATTTATTTTATATAGTTTGTTATACATTTGCCTCGCTTAATCTCAGTGTAATATAATTTAATTTACTTTATATTTAATTTTCCTGTAGAAGGGCGTTGCCCGATATCTCGAAATAAATTTATTTGCAAAAGAAACTCATCCCTCACTCTTTTAGATTTGAACAATAATTAACATTGTTTGTATATATTTATTTCTGAGAAATCCCATTATTTGGGCACACTTTTGTGTACCCGATATTTCGAATATAAACAGAAATCTCTGTTTAAACTTTAAAATAAATATACACTATATCTATTTAACAGTATTATTATATAACCCTATTTTATTATCCTATATACTTTCCTATATTATTTTGATTGTTTTAAAATAGGATTCAATTTAATTCCTATTCAACATATGCAGTTAGAGTTTTATAAGCGAATGCCTCTTTTAGAAGGATCACTGTTATAAAATTGACAAATGCACACATATAAACTAACCTTTTTCAATGAGAGACCACCTGCAGGAGAGACCAAGATTATGAAATATCACTGTAAGATCTACGGAATTAATTATTCACGATGTTAGAGAAATTGACAAAGATTTCTAAACTCCAGCTCTCATGTTGTGGCTGATGTAATCTCTAGACGAGAACGGCTGCCTCGAAGACGTAGACCTGGAGCCGTGCTACACCTCATGTAAACCAGATTGCAGGTAAACAAGAACCATCACATTCAAAGGAACAAATAAATTCCCAATGTTTGTTTTCAGAAGACTTGAATTTCCTTATCGACTCACCAAAAGAATTTGGGAAGAAACGGTATATATAAATCCTTTTTTCTATAATACCAAAAGATTCATTATAAAATAATCTTACTAAAATCGTTTTATGCTATATAAATATTAAAATATACTAGCCGAGTGACCCGGGCAACGCCCAGGGTTTACCCAAAGGGCCTGCAGAGACTTTAAAAGTATAGATTGACCATGTTTTGATGTCCTGAACTATAGCCTATCATATAACAAACTGTAATTCGACACTATCAATAATTCGACACTTCCGATAATTCGACCGTTTTAAAAATCAAATTTACACAGTCGATTGTTGTTTAAATACAACCTTACCGGTAAAAAGGTATTACAGAGGCGATGACAGCCACTGAAAATGTACAAAATTTATGTATAGAGAAATGGGAGAATTTAGTGAATAAAGAAAAGTCCAAAATCTAAATAATTGATAATAGTGTATTAACAAACAACTAATACAAAAAAATTCCTTTGAGGTAAGAAACTATAGACATTAGTAAAAAGTTTATGAAAATAAATCAGAAAAAAGAGGTTGTCAACTATATTGCAGATGAGACTACTTATAAAAGGAATTAATCTAAAGGACTCATTAAAAATTAATTTATATTTTTATTCATACATGGGTTCAACTTTATATGTATTTTGTCCAAAGCTCAAACACGTGAAAAAGCCGCATAGAGCTGTCCATGCGTATGTAGCAAGAACCCAAATATTATTTATAGTCATAGCAAAAGCCAACTTTAGTGAAAACTGATGCCTCTTAAGAATGAAGGGAAGGCTGATATCTGAAGGAGCAAAATATATTTTTGGCACCAATACAGTGTGTCCAACATTGGTCCCGGTCAGTATTTGTGCTTCAACTTTACTTGTATGCCATCCAAAGTTCACACACGTGAAAAAGCCACATAGAGCTGTCCATGCATAAATGCAGGCTCTTGTAGCAAGAAACTCACTCTAGCAAAGGTTTGGCCTTAAGCCTTATTTATAGTCATAGGAAAAGCCAACCCTATTGGAAACTCTTGCCTCTTCAGAATGAAGGGAATGTTGATATCTGAAGGAGCCAAAGATGTTTTGACACCAATACAGTGTGTCCAACATTGGCCCCTGTCAGTATTTGTACCTCAAGGACATGAGAGCACAAGCACTGTATCACCATACATGTACCATTGTAAAGACCCTGCTTAAGATTAAAATTTCTCAGAAGCATAACAATAGCACCAACCTAGAGTATAAATGGTGTGGAGGCATTCTTCTGGGAGTAAGGCTATTGAAAAATTCAATAGGAAGTTATTTTGCTCCTCCACAATCTTACACTCCACACTGTTAGCACTGAGGAAACACTGACTCGTGTTTGGTAAGCAATTTCAAGAAAGAAACTATAGGTATTGGTTGAAGAGTTTAAAAATATATATTTTGAGTGAAAAAAAAAGACACATTTCAGCAAATAAAATTGCAAACAATACTACTATATCACAGATAAGACAACATATAAAAGGAATGAATTCATTTAAATGACCTCATTAAAACTACATTTATAGTTTTATATATAAAATATAACCTCGATAATTCGACCATGTTTTGTTGTCCTTACCTACAGCCTATTATATAACAAATTTAATTTGACACTATTGATAATTCGACCATGTTTTGTTGTCCTGACCTACAGCCTATCATATAAAAAAAACTGTAATTAGACACTCTCGACAATTCGACCATGTTTTGTTGTCCTGACCTACAGCCTATCATATAAAAAAACTGAAATTCGACACTCTCGATAATTCGACCATGTTTTGTTGTCCTGACCTACAGCCTATCATATAAAAAACTGTAATTCAAGAGTTTAAAAATATATTTTTTGAGTGAAAAAAAAAAGACACAAATCAGCAAATAAAATTGCAAACAATACTACTATATCACAGATAAGACTACATATAAAAGGAATGAATTCATTTAAATGACCTCATTAAAACTACATTTATAGTTTTATATATACAATATAACCTCGATAATTCGACCATGTTTTGTTGTCCTTACCTACAAACTGTAATTCAAGAGTTTAAAAATATATATTTTGAGTGGAAAAAAAAAGACACAAATCAGCAAATAAAATTGCAAACAATACTACTATATCACAGATAAGACAACATATAAAAGGAATGAATTCATTTAAATGACCTCATTAAAATTACATTTATAGTTTTATATATACAATATAACCTCGATAATTCGACCATGTTTTGTTGTCCTGACCTACAGCCTATCATATAACAAACTGTAATTCAACACTATCGATAATTCGACCATTTTAAATTTCAACAATTGTTTGTTGCTCAAATATAACTTCACTGCTAAAAAGGTATTACAGAGAAAACTTCTGACATTGTAAATGTACAAAATGTATGTATAGAGCAGGGGAATAATAAATAAAGACCAAAATCAAATTAATTGATAATAAATAGATTATTGCCAAAAAAAAATACAAAAAATATTTTTTTCTCCTTTCTTATCTTCACTCAATCATATTAGAGTGTCAAGCTTGTAAAGCTTGAAATTAACAACCATCATGATTGGGTGAAGTAGAATGCGTCTGCCTTTGTCATCAAGACTGGGAGCACTACTCAGTGGCAGGCCACTGACTTAGCTCCAAAAGAATGTATCCCTGGATTAGGAGCCCTTACAAGGTACTATCAGCCGGGCCAGCTGAGCCCAGGTTTTTTTAGTGAGCTTGTTACTGCTCCCCCTCCTCCTTTTTCATCCTGGCTTGGGACCGGCAAAGGCGGAGTTTTTTTTTCTTCCAGGAGAGAAACTTTAGGCATTGGTGAAAAGTGTAAATATATATTTTGGAAATGAAAAAAAAAGGATAAAATAAATCAGAATATAAATTTACAAACTATATTTCAGAGGAGACGATTTATAATAGAAATTCATTTAAATGACCTCATTAAAAACTACATTTTATATATACTTGGGTTCAACTTTACATGTATGCTATCCAAAGTTCGCACACTTGAAAAAGTCACATAAAGTCGTCTGTGCGTAAACTCAGGCTCTTGTAGCAAAGGTTTGGCCTTGAGCCCTCTTTATAGTCATAGCAAAAGCCAACCTTAGTGAAACATAAAGCCTCTCTAGAATGAAGCGAAAGTTGGTATCCGAAGGGGACAAATATATTTCAGACATTATACAGTGTGTTCAACTTTGGGTACTGTCAGTATATGTGCTTCAAGGACATGAGAGCACATGCGCTAGAACACCATACCTGTTCCATCGCAAAGATCCTATAGGCATTGGTGAAAGTGTAAATAAATATTTTGGAAATGAAAAAAAATTGCAGCTATGACAACATATTAAAGGAATAAATTCAATTAAAAGACCTCATTAAAAACAACAATTCTATTTTTATATATATACAATATAATCTAATTAATTCAACACACGATAATTCGACCATTTTTGATGTCTCGACCTACGGCCTATCATATGACAAACTAATTCGACACTTTCGATAATTCAACTATTTTGGAAATTCAAATTTCAACAGTTGATATTTGTCTAAAACCCCTATTATTAACAACATATTAGACTGCAGAGCGCAAAAATGTAGAAAACTGTATGTATATAATTGTATGCAAATAATTGTATGTATAGATCAATGAGTAAAATATTTTTTTTTTTGCTTATCCCTAGTACACGTGGTACAGGCCTTGATAATCATGGTGGGTAGAGTAGGCGACTGTTTTTACTGTAAGTACACCACATGTCTAAACATGTGAAAAGCAGTTCGACTTTGCATGTACAAATGTGCCAGAGCCCCGTTTGATTACTTGCGCTTGCTGGTGGGGTTGGACTTTTGCAAGAATCAGAAGCCATTGGAGCATTTTTTTTTTTCAGAAATGCGGGAATCGAACCCGGGTCGTAGCGGTCGAAAACCAACGGCTTAGACCATCCTTCCACCAACCCCCAGTAAAATAAGTAAATAAAAAGAAGACCAAAAATAAGTGATAATAGTTTATTGAATAACAAATAAAATAAAAAATCTTTCAGGTGAAAAATTATAGGCATTGGTAAAAAAGTAAACAAGAGAAATAGCAATTGGGGTTTTGTGTCTGCGGCGAGTCATATTAGCACGCCTAGCGGTTAGGGGAGTGAGTCTTCCACGGCCTTTTCGAGGCATGACAGAAGACGCTGAAAAAAAAAGGTAAAATAAGAACCAAGCAGAGGAAAACTATAAAACTGAAAGCCAGGACAGGCATAAAAAGAAAATTCCAAGCATGTGAGGAAACAATTGATGAAAAAAAAAGGATTCCAAAAAAATACTGCAAAAAAGAAACCAGACACAAAAAGCAACAATTGAGTACACAAATACAGCATCAGCCTATTTATGAGAAGAAAAAAAAAAGACAGACACAAAAATGGAGCTAAATTCAAATGAAAAACTATAACAGATCAAGTAATCAAATCAGGCATTATGAAAGAAACTGCAAAAAAGAAAATCAGACACAAAAATGGAGCTAAATTCAAATGAAAACTATAACAGATCAAGTAATCAAATCAGGCATTATGAAAGATACTGCAAAAAAGAAAATCAGACACAAAAATGGAGCTAAATTCAAATGAAAACTATAACAGATCAAGTAATCAAATCAGGCATTATGAAAGACACTGCAAAAAAGTAAATAAGACACAAAAATGGAGCTAAATTCAAATGAAAAACTATAACAAATTAATAAAAGAAAATAAGACCTAATCCAAATAATTTAATAAAAAAACGTCACACACTATTAAATTATTTGGATTAGGTCTTATTAATGAGAAAAAAAAAGATGCCAAAGAGAGATGAAAAGATGCCAAAAAAGATAACCAGATACAAAAATTGTGCTAAATTCAAATGAAAAACTATAACAAACACTTATAAAAGATAATTATTATAGAATAAAAGTAATAATTCAATCTACAATTCGAAAAATAATATAACCTCAGCCTATTTATGAGAAAAAAAAACGTTGCCAAAGACATTAGGAAAGATACTGCAAATAGAAAACATACACAAAAATTGAGCTCTATTTAAATGAAAAACTATAACAAAGTACTTACAAATTATAATCATAATCAAATGTATATATATATATATATCAAATATATATTATAAATTAGTAAAAGGTAATAAGACAAAAGAACGCATTTCAAAACAAAGGAATTGATGATGATAAATGCAAAAAATGTTGACTTTGCTTAGTATTATTAATGAAACTGTTTCCAATAATTATTAATTAAACATTATATTTATTGATTTAAAAGAGAGATATAATATAAAAGGGAAACTTATATTGAAACAAAGGAACTCTTTTTTTTGTTTGTTTTTTAGCGCCTATTTACCCCGTGAGCTTACACACACTCTGTGGTAACAAATAATTAAAATATGTACAACACACGCTCCCCTGTGTGTAAGCCCTAATCAGCAAGTCCAAGGCTATCTGCACATTTCCGTAGTTTGTCCTTAGGTAGACTCTTCGTTAGTATATCCGCCTCCATGTCTTCACTTTTAGTGTATTCCAGCTTGATTCCATTTTGAATTTCCTCTTTCACAAAATAATACTTTCGGTTTATGTGCTTTGTTCGTGAAGTAATTTTGTCAGATTGTATCCAGTTTATTGCAGCCTGGCTGTCACTTTTCAAGGTAATTGGGAAAGTTAAATTTTCACAAAGTTCTTCTAGTAATCCCTTTAACCATAATACTTCTGAAATGCCTTCACATATTGAAATAAGTTCTGCTTCACATGTAGACAAGGCTACTAAATTTTGCTTTCTACTTCTCCAGTTTATTAAGTTGTTGCCAAGTTTGACTGTATAGCCTGAATAGGATTTTGCGTCTCGGGTTGTGCACCAGCTCGCATCAGTACTTATTGTGATATTGTTGTCTTTTGACTTATATGCCAACATGTTATTTCTTGTTTCCTTCAGATATCTATAAATCCTTTTAACTCCAGTTAAGTGTATTTCTCTTGGATCATTAATATACTGTGATAAATTGCTGACGTTGAAGGATATGTCCGGTCGAGTACCCGTAGAAAGGTACATTAGTGATCCAATCATTTCCTGGTATACAGTTTTATCTACTGGCTTAGAGTCCAAATATTCATCCAAATTTTGATTTTGATCTCCAGGTGTCTGCACACTGTTGCATTCTTCCAGTCCAAATCTGTGAAGAATTGTATCAATATAATGAGTCTGAGATAGATAAAATCCATCTTCTTCCCTTTTTATTTCAATTCCAATAATGGTTCGTTATCTTTCTTTTCTGTTAGAGTAACATATTTTTCTATTTCTGAGGCTAGGTTGTCATTAATTTCCTTACTAGTTCCAGCAATGATGAGATCATCTACATATAGACCCAGTATTGCATACTCTTCTCCTCTCTGGAGTTTATAGACACATGGATCACATTTGGTTCTAATCATTCCCAACTGGCATAAAATTTCATTGATCTTTTTGTTCCAACATTTTCCTGATTGTGGTAGACCATACAGGCTTTTTTCCAATTTACACACTTTGTTTTCTTCTCCTTTTTGTATAAAACCATCTGGTTGTCTCATGTATACTGTCTCTTTTAACTTACCATAGAGATAAGCTGTCTTCACATTATAAGTCTTTATGGTTAAATTCTGTTGTGTTGCAAGAGCTACTATTGTTCGCAAGCTTTCCTTTTTGAGTACAGGTGAAAAAGATTCCTTATAGACCACACCATATCTTTGATTGCATCCAACAGCAACCAGTCTGGCCTTTCGTTTATATATGCCGTCACTTGGTGTTTTCTTCGTACTGTAGACCCATTTACTATTGATGACTTTCATACCATTTTCCCTTGGTACTAGTGTCCATACTTTATGTTTCTCTATCTCACTGAGCTCATCTTCCATTGCTTTGTGCCATTCATTTCTTTCTCCACTATCCATTGCTTCTTTAAAGTTCACCGGAATATAATGATCAATTTCCATAATTAAGTTTGCATTATTCCTATCCTTTATTCTTTGTGAGCGTCGAACTCCTTCTTCAATCAATTTCATTTCTTGTTCTTCAAGTCTTGCTTTGTGCCGTTCTTCTAAGATGCTCTTTGTTTCTCCTTTCTTTCTTCCTCCTTTTACACATCTTTCCTGTATCGGTTCAGTTTGTGATGAGTCATTTTCACAGTCACCACCTAGTTTTACTGAAGTATCCTCCTGAGAATTCATTTTACTCTCTGTGACAGGATTGTCTTCTTTCAAGATAAGAAAGTCTTCAGCAACTATTTCTTCACAATTTCCTTTATAGGTCAAATTATCACAATTAGTATCTTCCTGAATATCATTTGCATAATCAATTCCTCTCTTATCTTCACTAAATTTTACTGATCTGACTTCATGGATTCTCTTTGTCATTATATCATATATTCTGTAAGCTTTTCTTTTAATGGAATAACCAATAAATATTTCCTTTCTACCCTTTGGTGAAAACTTGTTTCTTCTTGGTTTGCTCTCAAGCCAATGTGTCAAACATCCAAATATTCGAATGTGTTTGACCGATGGTTTCCTGCCATTCCATCTCTGCATAGGTGTATTTTGCTTGATAGACCTGTGGGGTGTACAATTCTTAATGTATGCAGCTGTAGCAATTGCCTCTGCCCAAAACATCATGGGTAATTTTGAGTCAATTAGTAAGGTTCTCGCTGTATCTATAAGAGTCCTATTCACTCTCTCTGCGACTCCATTACTTTGTGGTGAGTATGTGGTGGTAAGTTGGTGATGGATCCCACTTCTCTTGAAAAGTCCTTCAAATCTAGAGTTACAAAATTCAGTTCCATTGTCGGTTCTTACATCTTTTATTCTAAGACTTAATTTGTTTTCGGCTCTTGCTTTAAATTCTTCAAATCTTTCAAAGGTCTCATCTTTAGATCTCAGGAAATATACAAAGATTCTTCTACTGTAATCATCTACTATAACAAGGAAATACTTAGATCCTCCTAACGATTGACATGGCATTGGTCCACATAAATCCATATGAATCAACTGCAGGGGCTTAACTGTATAATTTTCTGTAATATTATATGGCTTCTGCACCAGTTTTCCCATTATGCATGCTTCGCACTCTGGTAACCTTTCGAATTTTAGATCCAATCCTCTTACAATATGTCCTTGAATCATTTTTTTCATGTATTCTTCATTTATATGGTTTAATCTCTTATGCCATAAACTTATATTGCTATTTTTATTTGATAAATGTGTATTTATAACCATGACATTTTCATTTTTTGCTATTGGTACATTTCTTTGTTTTGTTTCCATCATAAACATTCTATCTTTAATATATGCTTCAGCAACTAAATCATTCCCTTCATTATAAATTTTTGCTCCATCCTTATTGAAAATAACTGAATTTCCCTTGTTGACTAATTCGTATACTGACAAGAAATTATTCCTTAAACTTGGTACATGTAAGATATCTTTGATGCGAATATTTTCTTGGCCTTCACTTGTGCATGTAGTAAGTCTCATATCTCCTTTGGCTATGGCTTGGGTAGTTTTGCCCTTTTCAGCTAGGTTGATTTCACTTTCATAATCTACCACATTGTCCATCAAAGTTAGGTTTGGGGTTAAATGTGCGGTGCATCCTGAATCTATACACCATATTTGTCTATCATTTCTCTCATCTGGTGAATCTTCAAATTCTTTTACATATGTTTCAAATACTTGCTCATTAATTCCACTTTTCATAGTATCCACTAGGTTATTTGAATGTTCCCTACTGTATTTGTGATTTCTATCACCAGGAGTCCATTTCTTTTGGTATCCTTGTTTCTGTTTATCTCGAAACCAGCAATCATTAGCTAGATGTCCCTTTTTATTACAAACAAAACATCTTTTTGGCTGAGATTGTTGAACTTTTCTATCTTTAATTCTGTATGCTTGTTCATGCCCATTCTCAACCGATTGATTTAATCTCATATTTCTTCTTGACTCCTCTTCTCTTAGAGTTTGTTGAATCTCTTCAATTGTTGCCTCTCTCTTTGATCGTAAGACAATAGCAATATTTTCATACCTTGGATGTATGCCTCTGACAATAAGAAATGAAAGTTCTCTTGAGGTAAATTGATGCCCTAATGATGAACTTCTAGCAGCAATATTTTTTGCCCTTGTTATATATTCATCTACAGTTTCATTATCTTTCATTCTAATGTTCTTTAATTCTAAGCCTATATCAATAATTTTATTTTCCAAATTGCCTGTGTATGTTTTTCTCAGTGAGTCCCATACTTTCTTAGCATTTGTTTCTCCTATGAACATTCCAGCTTGTTCATTTGTCAACGTAGTGATGATTATCCCAAAAGCTTCATCATTTTTATCCCTCCAAATCTCCCAAGAACTTTTGTCTTCCATATCAGGTTCTGGATCTGAAATTACACATTTAAATAATTTTCTTCCTCTCAGAACTGCGCCGATTTTCAACGCCCATATTTGATAATTATTTCCTGTTAATGGTTCAATTTTTGTTTGGGATAAAACATTATATTCATCCATTTTCGTCTTTTGAGCTAATATAAACAAACCAATATATAATTTAAAACAAATATATATTTTAAATTTATTTAAATATTGGGTAGCTTTTAAACATGCAATATATAGATATAATTTAACTTAATCTATATAAATACCTTTAATCTTCTTATAAGTGCTTCAGTTTACCGATCAGAATAAACTTCTTGCTTAATCTTCAGATTGAATATTTTCGTTTTTGAGCTTTATATCAATAAACCACGCTCTGCTACCAATTGTTGACTTTGCTTAGTATTATTAATGGAACTGTTTCCAATAATTATTAATTAAACATTATATTTATTGATTTACAAGAGAGATATAATATAAAAGGGAAACTTATATTGAAACAAAGGAACTCTTTTTTTTGTTTGTTTTTTAGCGCCTATTTACCCCGTGAGCTTACACACACTCTGTGGTAACAAATAATTAAAATATGTACAACAAAAAATCTACGATTGTAGAATAGATTAAATTAAAAAATAAAAATAACTGTTAACATTAGGAAAATAAAAACAGGCCTATCATACGAAGAAAAAAATAACGAAAATTTTGGTATATAGATCGTTATGTGTAGTTCAGAATCTTCGGAGGAGATAGCTCAGGACTTTACAATGGAAAACTCTGTTACGGTATTATCTATATAGATATCGTTTGAATCTCTTTATGGCTCACATTTTCTTAATGAAGGTCTAAACCTGTGACTGCTGTCAGATATAACTTTCTTAATAACAAATAAAAAAAACCAGCCTCTCGATATGCATATTATATTATGATACATTAGCGCTCCATCTGTTATGAAAATTCGAAACTATTATAGACACGTATGATTCTTTTAAAAATTAAACAATTTCTACTGCCCTTACTGCAATGGAAAAATTAATAGGAGGACCTGGCTCATCAGAGGTGAACCCTCCCAGCGGTTTCTCCAGTTTAATCTACCATTAAACTGGCGAGGATTCACCACTGATTAACCAGGCCCTCCCATTATTTTTTCCATTGCAGAAAGGTGAGTAAAAATTGTTTAATTTTTAAAAGAATCATACACGTCTATAATAGTTTCGAATTTTCATATGCATATTATCTTAGGGAGTTTTTAATAAAAGTCGAGCTTCCATTTTAGAGCATGTGTAAATATAAAGTTCTCGTTGCTAGAGACAATAACGAATTTGTCAACTATGGTATAAAGTCTAACCAATCAATACTTCCCAAATATTTCAATCTTCTGATTTATCTGATAAGTCTGGGGACATCTGATATCGTAAAAGATTGGGATACCAGCGTTGTGTTCTCTTAGATTTTGCAGTTTTTTTTTTTTATGAAAAAAAAACTACTAAAATTCCATGGGAACGCTTTTATTTAGAAATTAACTCTGTTT
Source organism: Cordylochernes scorpioides (assembly GCA_030710605.1). Classification (NCBI taxonomy): domain Eukaryota; kingdom Metazoa; phylum Arthropoda; class Arachnida; order Pseudoscorpiones; family Chernetidae; genus Cordylochernes; species Cordylochernes scorpioides. The sequence continues at coordinate 32,997,672 of CP092881.1, read as the reverse complement.
ATACTTGAAATATTGATGCAAATAATATTATAATTGATATTTAAATAAATTTTAAAATATTTGCAGAGTTTCTTTATTTAAATATCGGGAGACAAGCTTTCGCGCGGTCGCGCTTCATCAGGCCACTGGCTCCTATTTAGCATAGTTTTAATTGAATAATTCTCTAATATCTACCATATTTTCATTCTAAAGTATTCCTTAAAACTTTCTACAATCTGTAAATTGTTTTCCTCATATATATGAACAAAATACTTTACAATTTGATTTCATTTAACTAAATTTGCATACCAATCCTTTGTACATATTTCAATTGTGTTGATAGTTTTTTCTCTTCTCATCTAACTAGCTTGCATACTAATTCTTATTATAAAATGAATAAAGCTTCCAGCGCTAAGTTTCTTGTAACAGGAGTATCACGTTAACAAATTAATAATAAATACTATTTTTATATTGTTGCACCAGGTTGCGGTTTGGCAGACTCTTCAGCCTGGATTCTCTCCTGTGCTGGGTCCTGCATCTTACCAGAGCGTGTTTCAACCATCCTAGAAATTTATAAAAGGGAATAACGAGATAAGTCTTCTTTAAGTAGCCACCAGAATCCTTTATTTATTTTCTCACATCAAAGAGAGCAGTGAAGTCACAGTGTACCTAAATACAAATGATGATAAATTAATAATCTGTTTTAAATAAATATCATAGAATATTTTATATAAAAATAAATAAATATATAATTTAAATTTCAAATATATTAAAACTAATATAAGAAATACGCCATTAATCATGATGTAACACTTCCCCCTCTCCAGAGGTCGTCACGTCCTCGTGATTGACCTCATCAATTCTTTCAAAATAGGGTTTGATTCTTGAGACATGGACAATCAATGGGTCTTGGCCAGGATTATCTTTTGGTTCAATTAAGTAATTTACGTTGGACAGCTTCTTTAATATTCTATATGGGCCAAAATATTTTCTCAGTAGTTTCTCACACTTTCCTATTTTCCTAATTGGTGTCCAAACTGCTACTAATTCTCCTGGTTCGTAGCTTCTTTCCATGTGTTTCTTGTCATAGTTCTTTTTCATTCTTTCTTGAGTCTTTATTGTGTTGTTAATAACTAATTTTCTTGTTCTGTTTATTTTGTCTAAGTGATGTTTTATGTATTCATCATAATCATCTTTGTCAATGTCCACCGAGATATTCCTGTCGTCCAAAAGAGACGTGGGTTCTCTTCCAAACATCAGGAAAAAGGGAGAATATCCTGTGGTTTCCTGAATTGTAGTATTGTAAGCGTGAGTGATGAATGGGAGTATTTCGTCCCAATTTTTCTGATCAGTGTTCACATACATACTGAGCATATTGATCAATGTTCTATTTAACCGCTCTGTCAATCCATTAGTCTGGGGATGATAGCTCGTTGTGAAGCAATGTTTAATCTTGCACGTTTTCATCACCTCTTTCATTAAATTACTGGTAAATTGAGAGCCTCTGTCACTAATAAAATATTGTGGGGCTCCGTGCCGAAGAAAAATATCCTCTACTAGAAATTTAGAAACTTCTTTCACTGTTGCTTCCGAGACTGCTCTTGTTTCTGCATATCTAGTGTAGTAGTCCGACAGCACGATTATCCATTTTTTCCTGTTTTTCGTAGATGGTAGTGGACCAACAAAGTCAATTCCAATTCTTTCGAAAGGAAAGTTGGCTGGGGGGATGGGCTGTAGTAGTCCAGAAGGTAATTGGTTTGAGCCTTTCCTACTTTGGCAAAGGTGACACGTCTTAACGAATTCTGAGACATCCTTTAGCATGGATGGCCAAAAGTATTTACTCTTTATTCGGTACATGGTTCTGGCGACGCCCAGATGGCCATTCGACATATGATTGTGATATTCTTTCATAATTTCTCTCTTTTTATTCTCTGGAACCACAAGCAACCACGCCCTGCCTTCAGGGTTCGGGTTTTTCTTAAAGAGGCATCCATCTTCTTCTTTAAAGTTTTGCGCAATTGATCGCCTGCTTCCATTAAGGTTTTTCTTAACACTTTCGATAAATTTATCCTCTTCGTCTGTTATTTGATTTAAAAATAGCCTTTCAAAATCCTCATCCCAATCAGTTTCTGGTAAGGGCCCCCTAGATAAGCCATCGGCGTCCAGATGCTTCTTTCCCGATTTATATATTATATCGAAGTCATATTCTTGAATTTTCAATGCCCATCTTGCCAATCGACCTGTTGGATCCTTCAAGTTTTTGAGCCAGCATAAGGCGTGATGGTCTGTTACTATTTTAAAGTGTCTTCCATAAAGGTAGGGTCGTAATTTTGACATTGACCAGACAACGGCCAGACATTCTTTTTCAGTGGTTGAATAATTTTGCTCCGCTTTACTTAGGGTACGACTCAAATATGAGATCACCTTCTCTTCACCACCGATGTCTTGGACAAGTGTTGCACCTATGCCGATGTTGGACGCATCAGTATGAACATAAGTAGGTGCATTTGGATTGAAGTGACCTAAAATTGGTGGACTTAATAGTGCTGTTTTTAGGGTTTGAAACGCTTCCTCTTGTCTTTCTGTCCAGGTAAATGATACACTTTTTTTTATAAGGTTGGTCAAAGGGTCAGCAATTTTTGAAAAGTCTTTGATAAATTTTCTATAATATGAACACATTCCCAAAAAGGATTGTACTTCTTTGACCTTTTTGGGCCGAGGAAAATTTCTGACAGCTTTGATGTTATGTTCCGCGGGTTTTATACCATGTTTGCTCGTTATATAGCCGAGAATCTCCAATTCTTCAAAAGCAAATCGGCATTTTTTGTCGTTTAACCTTAAATTAGATTCACGAAAACATCTAAAAACAGCTTCAAGTCTTTTGAGGTGCGTTGGAAAATCCGGGCTATATATGATAACATCATCCAGATAACACAAACAAATTTGCCATCTCAGATTTCCAAGCATATTCTCCATATTTCTCTCAAAGGTAGCAGGCGCGTTACAAAGTCCAAAAGGCATCACGTTGAATTCATATAATCCATGCGCTGTAGTGAAAGCTGTTTTCTCTTTGTCTCTTTCTTCGACTTCAACTTGCCAATATCCAGATCTGAGGTCTATTGCTGAGAAGTGTGTAGATCCTTGGAGAGTATCCATAACTTCGTCTATTCTAGGGATCGGATAGACATCTTTTACCGTCACATTATTCAGTTTTCTGTAGTCCACACAAAATCTGTATTTACCATCTCGCTTCTTGACCAATATTACTGGAAAAGACCAGGGGCTAGAAGATGGCCTAATTATGCCTTCTGTAAGCATCTCGTCAATTTGCTCTTCTATAATATCTCGTTCTTTAGCACTTACCCGGTAAGGCTTGTGTTTAATTGGCTTCGCGTCTTCTGTGTCTATCCGATGTTTTGCCAAATTGGTTCTCCCTAATCTCGATGAAAAAAGATCTCCATACCTTTCTAAAACTTGTTTTAACTCCTTCTGTTCCTTTGGTGAAAGATTTTCGTTTATTTGGAATCTAGGTTCTTCGTTCTTTTCTACCTCTCTTTCTCGACTCACATTTATTTTCGCTGGACTACTTCCAAAAGCCAATGTTTGGTTTTTCATTATTTTTAACGGTCGAGGATACGGATTAGTTATCCAGATGTGTGTTTCCCTATTTATAACATTGATCAAGCTTCTTGCTAGACGAAGTCCATTTGTTTGAAACATTTTGCTGCTCTCTTCGATAATATATTCTCCATCCTCTGTTTCTACCAATGCCTTGATCAATTTCATGGAACATTCCGGTACAATGGAATCCTTGGCACTCTTTATTTTCAACATTTCAAAATTGATTTCGTCATGATTATTCGTCAAATCATATTTTATAGTTTCTTGTTTACAATCTATTTTTGCGTTCATTTTCTTAAGGAAATCTCTCCCAAGAATTAATGTCCGTAAATGCGTTTTCAATATCACAAAGTTGTGTGATAATGTTTCGTCATCAATTTTTATATTTAAAAATATACTTCCTACCATGTCCAATTTTTTTCCATCGGGTCCTGCACAAATTTTTGCGAGTTTACTTATACCATGGCCTGTATCGAGGGCCGTTCTGAGGTCGACCACTGAGAGGTCAGCACCTGTATCAACCAAAGCTTCAAAAGTCCCTATCTTGTCCACATTAATTTTTAATTTGTATTTAGGGTCCAACTTCTTGATTCCGTTTATGGTCGACTTGCTTTGATTGACAGATTCAGGCGCGACGCTTAGTTTAAATCTTCCAACACGGAATATCTATTCCGGGTAGGAATATTTGTCTGTGTGCTATGACATACATCAGCATAAAGCCGAGGTCCTGATTTCTCTGATGTTTCATTCATTTGGCATTTTTCTTCGACCTTCTCTTGGGTATCTGCTGGATCCTCTTCTAGGATTCTTATAAACTTGACCCTACAATAACGGGCCACGTGCCCTGGCTTGTTACATTTGAAGCAGATTGGTCTTCCATCTTCCGTCCTATTTTTGCTCACTTCTTGGCTTTTATTGTAAGTGTTTCTCTGAAGGTTTGGTTTCGGCACAAAGTTAGGATTATAAGGACGTCTAGGGGTAGAGGGCTGGGGAAAGTTGTTTCGATACTGTCTGGGGGTAGGAGGGGAGTCGTTCTTGTAATTATTGGAAACAGGGGCTTGGGGCCTGGAAGTGGTCTGGTAGTTTCGTGCGGCAGTCGGCGGCACGTACCTCGATTGTTGTTGGGGTCTAGAATAGCGTGGACCGTTATATAGGTTTCTGGATTTCTCCACACGTTCCCGATACTTCTTTTCAAAATAATCCATTTTCTTGCACACGACAAGAAGGTCATCGGTCGTTTTAGGAGGGTTCAGGTAGAGCGCGAATGAGTACTCTTTTTTCAGTCCTCCAATAACATGTTCAATTTTTGTTTCTTCTTCCATTGCGGGGTCAACCTTGTTGCACAACACTAGAATGTCTTCCGCGAACCTGATTGCTGGTTCATTCCAGTGTTGCATTCTGTTGAGCTTCATTCTAAGTTCTTCTTTATTCGCGTCCAAAGAAAAATCCTGAATGAGGCGGATTTTAATATTTTCCCAGCTCGTGAAACTAGCTTTGTGTAAATTCAACCAGGTTTTAGCGCTTCCCGTCATGTTCATGGCGGCATAACGAGAGATAATGTAGTCTGCCCAATGGTACAAGAAGCCAATTTCTTCAAGAGATTCAATCCATGGGCGAGGGTCTTCCGTTCCATCATACTTGGGGATGTCGATGTTGGGATTCAGGACAACTGGGTCGGAACTAGCATCTCTACCAATTGTTGCACCAGGTTGCGGTTTGGCAGACTCTTCAGCCTGGATTCTCTCCTGTGCTGGGTCCTGCATCTTACCAGAGCGTGTTTCAACCATCCTAGAAATTTATAAAAGGGAATAACGAGATAAGTCTTCTTTAAGTAGCCACCAGAATCCTTTATTTATTTTCTCACATCAAAGAGAGCAGTGAAGTCACAGTGTACCTAAATACAAATGATGATAAATTAATAATCTGTTTTAAATAAATATCATAGAATATTTTATATAAAAATAAATAAATATATAATTTAAATTTCAAATATATTAAAACTAATATAAGAAATACGCCATTAATCATGATGTAACAATATACACATTATTATATACATATATCATATGTATTTAAAATATGTAAATAATAATGTGTATATAAAAATAGTATTTATTATTGATTTGTTAACGTGATACTCCTGTTGAAGGACTGACAAGTCCGAAAGCTTGAAAATAAAAAGTTGCACAAGAAACTTAACCCTGGAAGCTTTATTTATTTTATAATACAGTCGAACTTGGATAATTCGAACCCCAAGGGACCATAAAAAAATTCGAATTATCCAAAAATTATAAATCAGGGAAGAACGTTTATTTATACTAATTCTTGTACATATTTCAAATATCTTTCTTTCTTTTCTTTCTATGTTTAGTTTACCTTTAAAGTACAAGTGTCCCTAGTGGGAGATAGCGCCCTAAGTCGAAGTAAAATAAAAAGGGAATTCTTCTGATATAGTAGAATATGGTAAATTAAACTGGCGAAACCGTTGGGAGGGTTCACCATTGATGAGCCAAGCCTTCCCATTACTTTATCATTGCAGTAAAGGCAGTAGTTTTAATTCAAAAAGAAGCATATGCGTCAAAAATAGTTTATATTTTTATAATGTTCATATTATACAAAAACTAGCCGAATGACCCGGGCAACGCCCGGGTTTTACCCGATTAAATGCTTTTATTCAAATACTATTCGTTACAATTATAAATTGGCGCCGTGGATGTCATTCTTGTATAATATATAAATGAGTTTTAAAAATTGGAAAAAATAAAATGCATCGGCCGGGAATCGAACCCGGGCCGCCCGCGTGGCAGGCGAGCATTCAACCACTGAACCACCGATGGTTATGAGAAATGGCCATATTTGGGTATTTATTCCATTCACAAAAGCAAACGGTGACAGAATTGATTAAGAAAGAATTGATTATGACGCTGATAACTGTATATATTAATATTTTTTTGGTTCCAGATGGTCCTTGCAATGACAACGCTCAAAATTCACGACGCCTACTCGGATATGGAACAACTTTCTTCTAGGTGAGATTGACATTTTTGATAAATAAATTGATAGTTTTTTTCAACATGATAATACTTAACCTATTTTTGTACAACTTCATAATTCACCTTTTTCTCTTTGGAAAATCTTTTTGTTTCATATTTATGTTTAATCTACTAAAAGAGGTATAATCTAAGTATACATTTTGAAAATTATATATAAAATTTGAAATTATAGTATTTGATTATTTATTTAAAATATTAATAATATTTTTTGAGAAAGATCAAGGAAAGAGCGACAAAAATTACCTTAAAATGTCGATTGGAATACTCTCACCTGATCAGTGCTGCCATCTACAGTAGATGAATCGAATCAAACTCCAACATCACGCAAATATAAATTCAAAATCGTTTTTTATTTGAAAACATCACTTTTGTTCTCTGAACTATATTTGCATAATCTTATAGAATATTTTGAAGAGTTATTGGAAGCAAAATCTTTCAAATGTCTTTTTTTTTTTTTGCTTATCCTTAGTACACGTGGCACGGGCCATGATAATCATGGTGGGTAGATGTAGGCGATTGATTTTACTGTATGTGCACCACATGTCTACAAATGTGAAAAGCAGTTCGACATTTGCACTTATAAATGTGCCAGAGCCCCGTTTGCTTACTTGCACTCGCTGGGTGGGGGGTTGGACTTTTGCAAGAATCGGGGGCCATTGGAGCATTACAAATGACCTAAATAAGAAAGATGATGCAGTTATTCTAATAGTTAAAAGCACCAATAAAAAGGGTTTTTAGAAAGAATAGTTGATTTTGACATGACAAGAATTAAAATTCTGTATAATGATACAGTGTCAAGATGGACATACCACGTACACATCATCACCAAAGAATAACTTTCTTCTGTTAGGTATTCAGTTGTTGGTACTGAAAACATAAAACCTATTTGAATTCATAGGAAAATTAAATTATAGTGAGAAAATACATCTTTTGTTTAAAATTCCAAATCTCTTCTTCTCAGTTGCAATTACAAATTAAGAACTATAAGTTATATAATATTTCTTTGATGGAATCAATTTTCACATTTAATTTTAACTAATTAAATATCAAAAACATAGTAGAAGCGTCGGAAGCATTCTTTAAGGTTCTTTCTGGAGCAATTGTCTTATTTCTTCACCATTCTTTTTTATTATTATTTATTATCCTTAGTACGCGTGGTACAGGCCATGATAATCATGGTGGGTAGAAGTTGGCGACTGTTTTTACTGTAAGTGCATCACATGTCTACACATGTGAAAATCTGTTCGACTTTTGCACTTATAAATGTGCCAGAGCCCCGTTTACTTACTTACACTCACTGGTGGTGTTGGACTTTTGCAAGAATCGGGGGGCATTGGAGCATTTTTTAATTAGAAAAAGTGCTCAATGAGGGATTTGATCCCGAGTCGTAGCGGTGAAAAACCAACGGTTAAGACCACCTTTCCACCGACCCCCTTCACCATTATGAATCAATGAAATGAAACAAAAAAATAAATTTTATAGAATTTACTTCGAATTAATATTAATCTCGAATTAGGGTATCTTCTCTTTATTAATGACATTCCTATTTTATAGACTGGGGAGTAAAAGGTTATGGTCCCAAAAGGATATGACATCGAGCTATACAATTCGTTCTACAGTAGAATTTCTTGAGAAGAATTAACTTGAGGCAAAATTTTCAATCTCACCGTTTCCATCCACGCCATATATTTTTCCATATCTGGGGTTCATAGAGTTTTATACTTTTGACTTGTTAAAACAGTTTATAACGTTATGTAGCTTGTGGAAAGTGTACTTGGAGTTCTGGAATGAAATTGACCTTATATTTTTACAACAAATCTTTCATCTTGTAAATACATACATTAGAACCTCCCTGTAAAGGACAACACCTAATTGCAGAGCCAAACTGTCCTTTAGGGAGAGGTCTCCTCTTATCGGAGAGTTGCTAAATAGTAAAAATGGTAATTTTGCAAATGAAAACTGTCTTTTATAGAGAGATGTCCGCTAGCGAGGTGTCCGATAAAGGGAGGGTCTACTGTATTTAGGGGGGTATTGAAGTTATCTAAACAGTTTATCGAATATAAAATAATGGATAAAAAGGTAAAGCCGGGCACGCGGCATGAATCCCTTTGTATTTTATTTAAAGATAATATTTAATATAGCGATTTTCTTTACTCCCTACTTCCTTTCTATTTGCTTCTTTAATCATAAAATATATTAATTATTTAATACACCTATCCCCCGATTTACACGGTACTTGTTTTACACGTTTTCGCTTTTACACGGGTTTCCAAATAAGTTTTTTTTTTTTATCGCACTATACTAAATGCTACTGTGATTGAACACATGCGCTGTGTACACATCTCACGAGGAATCCCGAGCTTATGTGCTGACTACATATTTCAACCTGTCAATGCATTTTATTTTTATTTCTGTGTACACCTATCCTCCGATTTACACGTTTTTCTCAGGAACGTATCTACCGTGTAAATCGGGGGATAGGTGTATATTGGATTGGAAATATCATCAACAAATCTATCATGCTTTTAAATATTATTACATTCTATTTGTAAATAACTTTTATTTTATGCTTCTTCTATTTGAGGATTTAACTGTGAGGCTACATGGATCTGTTGGTTCTAGCATAGATGCCATGACGATTGCCATAACGGTCAACGAACAAGTCTTGATTCGTAGCTATGTTCCTAAATACCAGGTACGTTGTCCTTTAACTTGTGTCTTCACCAGGTGTTCTTATTTGCTGTATACACTGATGGGCCCGAGTTGAGGAACAAACAGTGAATTAATGGTCTTTGAGAATTACCTATCATTAAAGGTATTTTGAGTATATATTATATATATGGACATTTTCTGGGAAGATCTACAAAGACAAAGGTCGCTTCTCCCGTCAAAATAGACGTCAAAACTAGACGCCATCTATTGATCCTCGCCGAAAACTAGCGGCCTCAGGTCAGTAACAAAGCCACAACACCAGCTTTGGCAAACTGAAGAAGCGTCCACTTGGAAACCATGGTTTCATCAAAAATTTATTTTAGCCATAGATTTGACCCAGCCACTTTACCAGTTAAACCCCTCTTTGGCGGATTGTGAAGATTCCATTAGATCCCGTGTGGATCTCGTGGAATTAAAGGTCCGCCCTAGGCTGACGAGGGTCATTAGCCCGAAACAATGGACTTTAGGTGGACGCTTTTCAGTTTGCCAAAGCTGGTGTTGTGGCTTTGTCACCGTCCCGAGGCCACTAGTTTGCGGCGACGGTCAATAGATGGCGTCTAGCTGTGACGTCTATTTTGACGTGAGAGAGAGAGTCGACCTTTGTAGATATATATTATATATTGAACTTAAATACGTTTGTGGTATCATGTAAGAGAAGAGATTGGTAAAACACTCAACTTCAAAATATTTTTATATTTATCTCTATCAATGGTTAATTTTTACTCAATGCAATCATATCTATTTTCGGCTACATGAACTCAGTAGAATTTAGTTTAAATATATACGGATAAAAGGTTACATTATGAGCTTCTTTTTAGATTTATTGCGAGCTTTCGAACCTTTCGGTTCTTCTACAGGCATGGATAGCATGAATGTTGCATGGTTAGTATATTCATGCTATCCATGCATGTAGAAGAACCGAAAGGTTCGAAAGCTCGCAATAAATCTAAAAAGAAGCTCCTCATGTAATCTTTTATCCGTATATATTTAATCATATCTATCTTGACACTCTTATCATTAGTGTATTATAAACACATTTATTGTTGAAGAATCTCTAATGCACATAGGATTTGATTTTAAATTTGGTTTACTTCCAGATATAGCGCAGTTCTGAATATAAATCTGTGTGTGGTGAAGGGCGTGGAATTATTTATGTACTTCGGCGGCTACTTGGGGATCTGGCTTGGACTCTCCATCTGTGAGATTGTATCTCTTCTGGAGACCGTGGCCATGATCTATGTCTACTTCAAATCCAAACCTCGTTAACTAATTGCCATATGTGGCAAACTATTAGTAAAACACAATGCCCATTTTGTTATCTACACTCATGGATAAAACTTAAGGAAGTTGAATCTTCTAGCATTTATATCGCGATTCAGACAATAACACTGAAAGATATTTGATGCACACTGACCTTTATTGAAGACACACGAGATAACCAAATTCGAACAAATTGCCTCTTTTCCTTTTTAAAAATTTAAAAATACTTTTCATTTTCTTAAGTTTTGTCCGGGAGTGTATACGGAGCTCTATATGTCGCTCTTTTGACGAACGATGCATTCGTCTTTCAACGATTCTATTGACAATTCTAATGACAAAAATATAAAAACGGAAGGTAATAGATGAACTGGCAAATACGCTGGGAAGTTTGACCCATGATGCGATAGTTCCTTACATTATTTTTTCACTGTTTTCGTTTTTTTAAGAAATGTTTGTGCTTTTAAAAGGTTTAAATCCATGAAAACGCTCACGTATAAATAAAAAAATGCATCTCTTGTATAATTAAGGATAATTATTTTTAAAGGCACCAACATATATCTATGTTTTATATATTTATTCAAAATGACATTAGCTAGGTTCATAATTGGGATATGTTATACTGTTTAATTGCTAATGCTATTAAGAAAATTTAGATTGTCTTTTTAAAGGCATGGAGTACTTCATTGCACACACACACACACGCACAAATATGTTTTTATATGTATTCCTAATATATTTTAGTTAAATAAACTGAACACATATATGGTAGTATGTATATAGTAATAATATTATTATTTATCACAACTATAAACATTTATACACCGCTATCAATAAGATTCAATAGTAAAAGAGTGTTTAGTGGAAAATAAAGAACCCTTCAGAAATAAATTTTCTTTCTGATCTGCTTTCACACACTTTGCGTATATAAATAAAAATGATTATTAATATGTAATGACATAAATAAAAGTCTATAATTAAGTACGGCTGTGTTTTTTGTTAGACAAATTTATGTTGAAACCGTCTGTTAATTTGACTAAAATACATTTGTATTCGGGCAATGTATTTTTGGAAATAATAAGGAAACATTGGGATGAAATCAAATTTTAGCCATTTTTCCATTGAGTTGAAACAAACATAGAGTTCAAGAATCTGCATGATAAGTATTCGTTGATCTTTTTGTTGCGCTCCTGTCATAATATGTCGAACTGCTATTTTCTAGGATGCATCAAGCAACTTATTCAGGCAAAGAGTTTCAAAAAGTTGCTTTATTCTTTTCTGCAACAGATGGTACTGTGGCAGCTAGTATTTCTACAGGTCCCATACATGTTCATAGTTCAGGTGAACAGACAGACCATGGAAGAGTGGGGTTCTGAGCACCACGTAGGATATCCAGGGAAACCTTTGTAGCGTGTACTGGAAATTAAGTACAAATTTCGCCCTTCTACAGGGGTATTTTTAAATATAAACGCCGCCTATAAGTGAGAAATGTAAAAAGTACAAAGAGTTTTTTCTCTCTGTCTCTCTCTCTCCCACTAATAGGCGACGTGTTATATTTAAAAACACTCCTGTAGAAGAGAAAAAATCCCGAAAGCTAGAGATAATAAAATTATTTTGTAGAAATTTACGCCTGAACTATTTTTTTTTTTTACAAATATTCTAGCGCAAGGGAAATTATACAAGTAATTTTCTATTAAAATTATATTTTAGTTTTTGTCTTTCACTACATGCATTATGCTTTTTCGCAATATTTTTGTTACTTGTATAAACTGTGGATTTTTTTAAAAACTAAAAATGAATTCATGGTACCTATAAGGTCAAATCGAACAGCTTCAACTTGAGCATAAACAGTCGGAAACTCCTACCCACCATGATTATTATGGCCTTTACTATGTGTACCTTATGAATAAGAAAAGCAATTTGTCTTTTATTTTCCAGTACACACCAATTATGTAATAGATTTTGATTTCTAATCAAAGAGCTTGCCGGCCGTTAAGATGCCCGTGTTAACCCGTACACCGACAAGTCCGACTACAGTGGTGTCGGGAGAGATCAACTTGGAACTGCGCTGACTGGAAACGTATAGTCTTTAGTGACGAGTCCCGTTTCTTACTGTGTCCTAGAGACCGTCAAAACGTGTCTAGAGATGTCCTGGACAGCGTGTAGATCTTGGCCTTACTTTCTAAAACCACACTTCTAGAACAGGGCACGTTTTGGTCTAGGGTGCCATTGTATTTAATAGTAGGACCCCATTGGTAGTCATTCCTGGCACCCTGACAGCACAACGGTACGTGGATTGCAGTCTACGGCCTGGTTTGTTTCCGTTCTTCTAATATCATCCCGGGCTTACTTTTCAACAAGATAATGCCCGGCCACAAACGGCACGAGTTACTATGGATTGTGTTCAATCTTGCCCAACTCTTTCGTGGTCAGCAAGGTCACCTGATCTCTCACCCATAAAGAAAATCTGGGACGTGATGGTAAGGAGATTGCATCTAACCCGGAATGTTGACTATTCAGCCCAACAGTTGGAGACAATTTGACAAGAAATCCCGCAGCACACCATCCGGAATCTTTATCAGTCCATGACACGTCGGGTAGCAGCCTGCATCCAGGCCACGACATATTGACTTTCTCAATTTGTGACGATCAATCTCCGGAATGAAACAATTAATTTTTCTGAAATTTTATGCTTTTTTTCCCCTCCTATACATTTTCGTCACATGCATCAGTTTTTGTCCCAATCGGGCAACTACTTTTTGGTGCGTTGATTTTTTAAATTTTTTATTATAGAATTTAGTAGGTGTTGAATAAAAAATGAACCTTCTTGAAACATAAATGGCGAAATAATTTTTTTCAATCCAAGCTTATATATTGATCGTATTTCTCAAGGTCACGAAGAATCGGAGTCCAAGAAATAACCAGCCCTACTCTTTGTTAACTAAACACTGCAGGCATGTAATCCTGAAAAAGTCCTGAAAAGTGCGTAGATTTACTTAGGTAATCAATGTCACCTGATGAAATATGCCACGTTAGGTTGTAAATAAGTCACTATAAAATGGTTTGTGGCCGCTCAAGCAGAGCATCAAGGTCTACATCCTGAAAATGGTAGCCTCATAGATTGAGTCCCATCGCCAAGAAATGACCTCACACAGAAAAATACCCTTTCTGAAAATGTATTTATGTGAGATAATATCAAGTTTTTTATTGTTATAGCTTGGAGACTGAAGCATCATCTCTTGCATATTGGAGCATAAACCCTTGATAAAAGCCAGTTTCATACAAAAGGATAACAGGAATGAAAACAAGCTTACTTGATTCTAAATATTTGTGTTATGAACTATTTCGTGAATCTTTCCCCTCAGCTACTTTGTCTAAGTCCTAATTGTTTGCTGTTTTGTTTCCTTTGTATTAGGCGCAAATTTTTCAATATCGCGCCTGGTTGATTGATAAATTAATTTTAAAAAAACTATTTCGTGAAAAGAAGCAAAATTTGAGCTGTGGTAAGGCTTTTTAAAGGACAGCGAGTAAGCAACAAGCATCTACTAATTTTCCGAAGACAAAAATATAAGCTGATAAACACTCTAAACCTTAAAATGAGTTGTCTTTAAAGTATTTTTCAAATAAGACTTCAAAAATTATTTTTTAGAACCCCAGCCCAAATTTCTTACTCTTGCCTTCTCTTTAACAACAAGTAGGAAGAGAGCGGTTGTGAAATTTCCGAAGAGAATTATAATGGTGTGTGTTATTTATTTTATTCAAAGGTCATTAGAAGATTTGAGAAATGTGTGCTCCACTAAATTACTACACAAATCTCATCTAGATGTTTATATACAATAATGGTGTGTGCTATCTTCCCGGAGTTTTAACAGCGCGCAAAAAACTCGCAACATCTTTCAAGTCAATACGTTGACAAAACACTTACAGAAAATATCCCAAAATATTAGTAACAATCTCGAATCATGCTTTAAAAAATTGACTGGCCCTCGATAGACCCTTAATCTCTTTAGCAGAATTGAAAATTTTATTTGTAATATTGACTTTTTGAGTTATTTACAGATTTTTCATTTATTTTCTGGACATGTCTATAATGAGGAACGCTTTAAGTGAAGTAATGATACTTACAAGTTGTGGAGACATATATATAAAGGTACTTACCTTAAAAAATGAATTGTGCTTATGCGAAGGCCCAGTAATGAAGGATTTGAAAACGAATAAAAGTTTGAAGAGACTTTTTCCAAAGGCGCGGTGCTTATACGTATCTTGGATGTAGGCTACATCCTCTGAGTGTTATCTTAAGAGCAGCAATTTCCAGGATTCCTATCTTGAGTGAAGAGTCAGTTCACATTGATTATTGTATTTTTAATCAGACATATGGCGAAATCCCTTTCTTTAGTTCTAGTAAAAGGGTGAAAAGTTAACATTTTTCTTTGCTATGTTTGTTAAGGAATCACTTGAGAAGGATTGGATGGAGCTTCATAGATCTCGAACTTCTCGAGCCCAAAGTCAACAACTGGAGAACTACGAGAATTACGCTCAAGAAGGTTTGGCCGTTGCTAAGTTTTAGAGCCAATCTTAAAATCTTCGTTCTTGATTTGTGGTCTGGCCATTTTTCTTCTACATTGGCGCAGGCTCAACCTGAGTGATGGTAAACCTTAAAGTTTATCATCTTGACTTCAGATTCCGATGAATCAGAAAAATATTTTTGGGTGCAGGTTTAGCTAGGTTTGCAAAAGATGAGCATATACTTTCGGGTTTAGGAGGCCCATGTTCAACGATCTTTACAATCGTGCTATTCTACGATGATCGAACTGTTGGTAATTTGACTTAATAGCGCGATGGGAGGTGAATACTTTCTCAAATACTTCTTTATTTATACTATAAATAACCTTCGACAAGGATCTGTTCAACCACATGGAAACAATGATTGCCATTTCCTCAGGCAGCTTTAGTTACGACATGACAGCCGTCACAAATATGGCAGGTTATCAATAAGAATCTGACTGGATTCCACCTCTTAAAATTTCTTGAGCATAGTTTCGATTCCTAAGGCTCTTCTTTTATAATGCATTTTACTTGAATGGAGCTAGAACGGTTGATCTGTTCACAAACATGGAAACAATGATTGCCATTTCCTCATGCAGCTTCTGTTACGAAATGACGCCTGTTGCATAAATAGAAGGTTGTCAATTAGAATTTGCCTTGATTCAGATTTTTTTCTTGAAATTTCTTGAGCATATTTTCGATTCCTAAGGCTCTTCTTTGATAAGGCACTTTACTTAAATGGAGCTAGAACGGTTGATCACGATTTGACTTCTAACACGAAGGAATATAGAACCCAAATTAATTATATAAAATATAGACATAACAATGGAATTGGTATCAATTGTTTGGCAACCATGAATCTTATATATGAATGTGTGGGGGCCGAGAGACTTCCTTCCAGCCTGCTGGGATGACGGATCACGCCGTCAACAAACATACAAGCGGCGCCATGAAATAGGAGATGACCACCGCTGCGCGGCGCGGCACAGCGGCGGAAACCAGAGAGAACCAGAATAGACATTCTAGGGTGTTGTCCTTTTGTCTTCCACAAAAAAATGTAGTTAATAAGTAATTCCAATAAAACACTAACTTTGAAATACTTTCTGGGCCATTGCTGGACTAATAAATCGACACATGACAAATGTATCGTGACCATATTTTAATAAGAAGTTCTAGAGAGTTCTAATGTGTATCTAGAAGGGATAGACAAATCTCATATAACGAAATTCCTTTAGAAATCCTAGATGCTTTAATAATTTAATTGCAGGGATATACATACATAGATATGTAGGTGTGTGCGTAACTATAATGTCTAATTGAGAAACTTCAAAACCGGGAACACACACACACACAAGGAGAGAATAAAATTAAAATCGACAAATAGATGAAGACATTACAAACTATAAGTGATGTTTATTGCAATATGAAACGTCCCTATACACTGAGCTATAGCCTCGCCTGGTCAGTATAGGCTGTAGGACCATTGATACAGGTGGCAACATGGCTAGGTACAAAATCCATTATGGTGTTCTGTATGTTGGCTGCACATTTCCTGTCAACTCTTTTCCAGAGTTTGTCTTCTGAACGCGGCGATGACAGTGGATGCAAGCAACATCAGAGGATACTGTTTGCCAGGAAATTATCTGAGTGATTTGCAGAGCTTATTGGCTGAAGAGTTCTGTGTACGGTCGGGTCTTATCCTGACGATTAGTGGATTTGGGCACCCTCTGAATAAATAGTAGTGTCATCGTCCAGAGCAGGTAACCTACCTATCGTTAGTGCGTTATAGTGTCTTCAATATGGACCAGAGATGACCTGCTATAGTAGCGTGGAGACCCAAACCATGATTTTGTGTTGCCGTGCGTGTACACAGATACAGCCTGATTGTAACTGTCCCCAAGTCGGAATCAGACTATGTACACGCCGATTATCATTGATTAAACAGAAGCTTGACACATGCCCATTGAAGAACGATGTCGTTCGAAAGATAGCGGAATAAACGTGTTCTACACAAGAATCTCATTTTTGTTCTTTTATATTATCGCAATGTAGTAATGGTAATCAAAAGGTTGTTCTCTAGAAGCCTGATTCATTTTAGACACCGACTCTGTGCCGTTACATTCTTACGTGGCTCTATTCCTACATTATTCCAAACGGAAGCATCTGTTCTGATGGCTTAAAGTCAGTATATCTGTCTTGTGATTCCGGCGACCTATCAGTGTACAGCGTCAAGGGATCTGAAGAAAATCTGAGAAAAATTACTTGGCCTTGAGAGAAATGAGAAAATAGTGTAATTTTCAATTCCGGAGTCCGATTTTGATACACAATTATAAATTATGTAATTTTAATAGCCCAGACTGAACAATATTAGGCGTCTGAATGGTGGATATGGCGAAATCTGTCCGAGTTTGACTCTAATTTATCTCCTTGAAGTAATTCAGTCGAGACTTGATGATAAGGTCAAATAAAGTCAGGAAATGGCCGAGATAGTGGGAGTGCAGGGGCCATCTCGCAATATGCGCCTTGCGAAGAGATACTTCAGATTTCTGAGCTGGCACCGATGGATATTGGGAAGTCCGAAGTCTTTACGCCAGTCCTGAGCTGGCGAAAATTCGGCCCCGCGAAGCGGAGCCAGGAATGGCATAAACATTGGTGTCCTTGCATTCTTGTCTAATTTTCCAGCCAGTGAGAACTGATGCACGCTCGTGCACAGAGCGACCATGTGAGAGGTCCCTCGTGCTCGCCTTCTAAGGCCAGGCTCTGTGGTGTTGACCAAACTACTCACAGGAGTGAGACATTGGCCTGGTGGCCGTCCTGGCTTGGATTAGTCAATTTATATTCTCTCAAAATTCTATACAAAAAAGGATACATCATAAAACTTATAGGAAAGAGAAAACATCATAGATACACTCATGGGCAAAAGTTAGGGAAGTTGTACCTTTCAGCATGTATATCGAGATTCAGACAATAACTTTGAAAGATATTTGATACACAGTAACCTTTATTGAAGACACACGAGATAACCAAAAATGAAAAAAAAAATCCTCTGTCTCCTTCAAAAAAAAAACCGATGATATTAAAGACTTTTCACTTCCTTAAGTTTTCTCTGTAAGTGTGTGAATTATAAAGAAAGTGGTAAGTAACGCCACAATTTTTTTAAGAAGACAATAAATTAAAGTAGCTATCTGGTTAACTTTTTTAACGGAAGAAGGAATTACCTAAAAGCGACTTTAATTCATTATTTAATGAAAAAAAAATTGCGATGTCGCCTTCCCTTTTCTTTATTTGCTAAAAACCTGCAGAATTCAATATATTAGTATAAATATGTTTTTATTATTGTTGTTATTATTATTATACAGTAGAACTTGGATAATTCGAACTTCTTTAATTCGAAAACCTCTTTAATTCGAATATTTATCTTGGTCCCTAGAATTTCTTATAAATAGAATTTCCGTTTTTAATTCGAATTTTTGGATAATTCGAATTTTTTATGGTCCCTTGGGGTTCGAATTATCCAAGTTCGACTGTACAATGTAGGGAGCTGGCGTGTGAAGATGAGGAAGGTGGAACACCGGGCATGGAGCACAGGGATACAACGACCATAGAAGAGATCCGGGAGAACGATCTAGAGCAGATGACACGAGACCTGACAGACAAGAATGGATCAAGACTAGGGGATCATCTTATCGAGGAACCACCAGGAGAGGCCATAGAAAGACTGCTGGAGAGCTGCAGGACATCAGGGGACCATTACAGGCAAGGGCCACAGCACTGACCAGGAGTCAAGATAGCAAATGTAAATATTTTTGTTTACTTTTACTGTTGTTACTTATTGAAGTTGTAAATAAAAATATGTAAATAGACTGACCATTCGCTACACTTTTTAGAGAAAAACTTGTAACCTTTTTGAAAAATAAAGTTATTATTATTATTCGCAAATAAACTGAAAACCATGTGGATCGACATAGCGAAAGCTTTTGACAGCATCGACCACAAATAATTGCTTAAGATTTTGGAAACATCAAGAGTTCCAAAAGAAATTCAACAATTCGCAAAAATTGCCCTAGACAAATGGCAAGCACAGTTGCACTATGGCAAGCAGTGCCTCAAAACAGTTAAAATAGAAAGAGGAATATTGCATGGAGATGGGCTATCACCACTATTCTTCGTCATGTGCCTCGAGCCGATAACAAGGGAGCTCAACAAAGAAGACAGTCCCCAAGTGGAGATGAGAGTGGGAGAGGAAAAAATTAAAATAAATCACCTATTGTTTATAGACGACATAAAAATATTTTCCTATAGCGACAAGGATCTTGAGCTCTTAGCGAACAAGACAACTCAGCTTTTAAATAATATAGGCTTCAAAATTAACCAGACAAAAACTGCGACAAACTCCAAAGAAATTCAGGAATTTGGTACACTGGCAGAAAAAGAAACATATAAATATTTAGGTGTTCTAGAGCAAGCATGTCAAACTCAAATCCTAACACGGGCCAAATAAAAAAGTAATAAGATTATGTGGGCCGCAAAAAAATAAAACAAGTGATTAAATTTTTATAGTAACATTTATGTAGGTTTATTTTTAAAAATATTTCGAGACAAAGATATTGCTTGAAACGTCTTCACACTTCCAGGACAAACAATTTCTGCAGCTTTAATTAAACATTCCTTGATGAAATCACCTTCAGTAAAAGGTTTTGAGTGTTTAGCTATCATCTCCGATAAAACGTAGCTTGCATGCACCGCTGCTTCACTCTCTTGTGATACTTTAGTAAACATAAACTGTTGTTTTTTCATTCCCAACTTGAACTCTTTTAACTTTTCTTGTCTCATTAAACCTTCGTAGGTATAAATTTTGATTTATGTTGTTCATAATGACGTTTAATGTTATATAATTTTGGTACACTAATAGCATAATATATATAGTCACGACCGTCTGTCGTGGCCTCTGTCACGGATAATATACAGTTATCATCGTCATGCGTTCTTAATTCTGTCACCGTTTGCTTTTGGTTCAGTGGTAGAATGCTCGCCTGCCACGCGGGCGCCCCGAGTTCGATTCCCGGCCGATGCATTTTTTTTTTTTTTTTTTTGCAATTTTTAAAACTCATTTATATATTATACAAGAATGACATCCACGGCGCCAATTTATAATTGTAACGAATAGTATTTGAATAAAAGCATTTAATCGGGTAAACCCCGGGCGTTGTAGATTATAAACACAAGGTAATAAGACCACATCCATGATAAGGTACAGTTTGGATTATAGATTATAAACACAAGGTAATAAGACCACATCCATGATAAGGTACAATTTGGATTATAGATTATAAACACAAGGTAATAAGACAACATCCATGATAAGGTACAGTTTGGATTATAGATTATAAACACAAGGTAATAAGACCACATCCATGATAAGGCACAATTTGAATTATAGATTATAAACACAAGGTAACAAGACCACATCCATGTAAGGTACAGTTTGGATTATAGATTATAAACACAAGGTAATAAGACCACATCCATGATAAGGTACAATTTGGATTATAGATTATAAACACAAGGTAACAAGACCACATCCATGATAAGGTACAGTTTGGATTATTACTATATATAGTCACGGATAATATACAGTTATCATCGTCATGCGTTCTTAATTCTGTCACCGTTTGCTTTTGGTTCAGTGGTAGAATGCTCGCCTGCCACGCGGGCGCCCCGGGTTCGATTCCCGGCCGATGCATTTTTTTTTTTTTTTACAATTTTTAAAACTCATTTATATATTATATTTGCCTAACGAATATTATATATTATGAAGTATAATAAACAATGTTAAAGATTAGTTTTAATTATTAATCAAGATTGTGTGTGAATATGTGAGAAAGATGTAATATCGTTGTTGTTTTCTTGGCCGACTGTTTTACATATGGTGTTATCTTAAAATTGTTTGTTTTGAATATTTTTTTTAGATTGAGTTGAATGAATTGCTGAATTTTTTTTTGTATTTATATATAAATATAAAATTAACTCTGTTGATTTTTTTTTTTTTTTGTATTTAATCGATAACAGCGAAGTTACGCATGTTAAAGTTAGGAAAAATATTTTGATGTTAAGCAAAACCTGCTCCATCTCGTTTTACATAAATGTTGAAAATTTGGTCGAAATTGATGCATTGTAACGAAAGTTTTTAGTGAACAACACTTATGAAATTTGCATTTTATTAATATAGACAAGAATGACATCCACGGCGCCAATTTATAATTGTAACGAATAGTATTTGAATAAAAGCATTTAATCGGGTAAACCCCGGGCGTTGCCCGGGTCATTCGGCTAGTTATTACATATCAAGCAGATGATTTTATCTTTTACTTCAGAGCAAAAATACTCTAATTCCCACTTTTCTTGAAAATTCCTATGTTCGTCAGCAATTTTTCGTTTAGTTTTACTGCCACTTGGTTTTGATGAAGACATATTGAATACAAAGGTCTGAAAAAAATTAGTAATCGCTAACACAAAATAATAAAACGTTTTGATTAATATTTTTAAAAAAATTTAAAAATAAATATTTTTTAACTTACCAGACACAGAATAACTGCACAAATTATTGAACGTAACTTTAAAAAAAAAAAATTCTAGTACTCCGAAAGAATATTTTCTTTAAACTTTAAGGCACACAATACTTATGGCGATGTACATACGTTATGTATGTAGGTATAATATTATCAAAACTTACGACTTATGTATGGCGACCAGTGGTTCGTTATTAATAAACTAGACGAATGGCCCGGGCAACGCCCGGGTTTTACCCGAGTGAGTATATATTTTAAAAACGTTTTAATTCAAATACTATTCGTTACAATTATAAATTGGCGCCATGGATGTCACTCTTGTGAAACGTCGCGTTCCAAACTGTGTGTTTTTAAAACGTTTTAATTAAAATACTATTCGTTACAATTATAAATTGGCGCCGTGGATGTCTCTCTTGTGAAACGTCCCGCCCCAAACTGTGTGTGTCTTGAAAATATAAAAATAAAAATGTGAATTTTCATAAAGATTATATCATGTCGATTTTTTTTTTTTTTTGCATTTCACCTACTAAATCGATAGAGATAATTACATTTGCAACATGAACTTAGGTATATTGACTAAATAGAAAACTGCATAGTAATAAAGATCATTTTTTAAAGGCACCATATCGTTTTTTTTTTCAATAAAATCGAAACAAAAATTAACGATAAATAACGATAATTGCCTTAAAAAGAAATTGCCTTAAAAAAAAGAAACATTCGCGGTGATTTTGTCTTGCATTCGTTTATACAATTATTATATACGAATGACCCGGGCGCGCGCGCAACGCCCGGGTTTTACCCGATTAAATGCTTTTGTTCAAATACTATTCGTTACAATTATAAATTGGCGCCGTGGATGTCATTCTTGTATAATATATAAATGAGTTTTAAAAATTGTAAAAAAAAAAAAAAAAATGCATCGGCCGGGAATCGAACCCGGGCCGCCCGCGTGGCAGGCGAGCATTCTACCACTGAACCACCGATGGTTATGAAAAATCCCATCCGTGAGCTTCAGACAGACAGAATAAGGCAAATATATAAGTAGATAAATTCTTTATAATTACAATTTTTAAAAATTAGGCTACAAATTTTTATTATTTTTTTTTTTATTTATAAAAAAATATATATATCAAAATATATTGTCTGGTAGGCCGCAAATTTATTCGTTGTGGGCCGCATGAGGCCCGCGGGACGCGAGTTTGACATGCCTGTTCTAGAGGATAACACCAGCGCAGTCGTTCCAGAAAACAAAGAGAGAATAAAAAGAGAAATAGTATCCAGAATGAAATCTTTAGCGGAAACCAAGCTGAACGCTAAAAACCTCTTCGCTGCTATCAACGAATTTTCGCTCTCGCTCATAAACTACTACGTTGGAATCGTGGAGTTTAGTGAGTGAGAACTAGAAATGTTGGACCAAAAAGTGAGAACAACGCTGAGAAAATACAAAATCCATCTTAAGCCAGCAAATAAAGAAAGATTGTATCTTCAACGCGAAGAAATGGGAAGAGGATTGGTAAACTTGGTCCAAAAAAACGAGAGAATTCTGCTAAGCCTCTACAAGTATATATTTGGGGGGAGACAACAAAAAGAAAGGAAGCCATTAAAGCGTGTGAATAGGACGAAAACACAATGCTCACACGCATTCAACTAATTATAGAAAATAAGTACAAAATAGAAACCCAAAACATCACAATGAAAACTCTGAAAGAAAAACAGATTGAAAATCTATGAGGAATTATTGGCCAGAAAATAATCCACAGAACATTCTTTAAAAATGAAGACCAACCGCTATTGGACATGATAGAATCCTCACAGTGGCTCAAAACGGGAAACAACACACCACAAAATGAAGGGTTCTACATGTTCATACAAGATAGAAACGTGTTTCCGAAGGATAAAAGCCTGAAATGCCCTCACTGTGAAAAGGTACAGAGGACGGTGGACCACCTTGCTACAAACTGTGGAAGAATCATTCCTGAGAGGCATAATGAAGTGATGATATGCGTCCAATTCAACTTGGCTAGAAAATATAATTTCACAGAGAACAACAAGATAAAGCTCCACAAAATAACGACTAAGATTGAAATTTCATACGCCAAAATAATAACGGGCCTGCCAATGATAAGCGATATCAATATCAGAGCTAAAAAAGCCTGATATAATAGTATATGACAAAATAAAAAAAGACATAACAATAATAGAGATAGGCGTTACCTCCCAAGACAATATCCAAACTATGGAGCTGACAAAGAAAAGAAAATACCAGCTACTGGCGAGGGAAATGGCCCAAACCGAAAAAATTGCCCGTAAGAGTAGTGCCGATAGTCTTAACATGGGATGGAATAGTAACCAAATATAACAAACAATATAGGAAGGAAATAAACATATTCAATCCCTGGTGCTAAAAAAGACTATGGAAATTATCTCAACAGAAAAGAATAATGAACCTCACGATAAGTTACGGAGAAATAAAGAAATGGAAGCCATGGATAGATTGTTGGAACGATGTAGGGAGCTGGCGTGTGAAGACGAGGAAGGGGGAACACCAGACATGGAGCTCAGGGATACGACGACCATAGAAGAGATCCAGGAGAACCATCTAGAGCAGATGGCAGGAGACCTGACAGACAAGAATGGATCAAGGCCAGGGGACCGTCTTATCGAGGAACCACCAGGAGAGGCCATAGAAAGACTGCTGGAGAGCTGCAGGGCAACAGTGGACCATAACGGCAAGGGCCACAGCACTGACCAGGAGTCAAGATAGCAAATGTAAATATCTTTGTTTACTTTTACTGTTGTTGTTTATTGAAGTTGTAAATAAAAATATATAATATATATATAAATAATAAATATACTGACCATTCGCTACACTTTTTAGAGAAAAACTTGTAACCTTTTTGAAAAATAAAGTTATTATTATTATTACTAGACGAATGGCCCGGGCAACGCCCGGGTCGGGTTTTACCCGAGTGCGTATATATTTTAAAAACGTTTTAATTCAAATACTATTCGTTACAATTATAAATTGGCGCCATGGATGTCACTCTTGTGAAACGTCCCGTTCCAAACTGTGTGTTTTTAAAATACACTACATATTTTACAATACATATTTTATTCTTATAAAGATTATCGATTAAAGGTACTTATATATATTTAAAGGTTCTCATAAAGGTTACCGATTGAAAAGTTTATTTTATTTTATTTAAAGAAAGATATTTTCATTTAAGTATTGTTATTTATTTTAAAAGATTAAGTAATTGTGCAAAACGATAATTGCCTTAAAAATAAATTGCCTTAAAAAAAAAAAGAAACATTCGCGGTGATTTTGTCTTGCATTCGTTTATACAATTATTATATATATTGGCATCATATATTAACTTTATGAACGGAAAAATAGGTCCAGGGTAGCCTAGTGGTCATGGCATCTGCCCGGTAAGCGGAAGGTCGTGGGTTCGATTCCCATCCCTTGACACTTTTTTTATTTTATCCATTCTGACCAAAATCTATCCGTGAACTTCACACAGACAGAATAAGGCAATTATATAAGTAGATTATTTAGTGTTTTTTTTATCAATATAAAATTTTAATAAAATATAAATATATTCTAGAAATATTGGTCGCTCTCCCCGGCAATTATCTTTAGGGACATGCGAATTGTAATACTGATTGATTTTATAGAAGGTAGCCCTGTCGACAGTTCTCGTTATGTTCTAACTTTACGAGAACTTAGGGAAACTATTCAAAAAGTACCAGATATTCCTCTTAAATCCAACAAGTTACACCATGAAAAATTGAGCTGGTCACTGGGTCCACATCCACCTTACAGCCCAGATTTGGCACCTTGTGACTTCTATTTATTTTCCCCAATGAAAAAAAAAAAGTCTGAAGGGGCAAAGATTTGAAGACCTACAGAAAGTAAAACGGGCCATAAAGACATGGTTGAGAAAACAACCTACAGCACATTTCTAAAGCGGATTTACAAGTGGGTTCTCAACGCTGGAAGAAATTATAAACTCCATTGGAGAATATTTTGATTGATACCACCAATTGATACCATATTTATTTTAAATATGCACAAAATTTGAATTAAAATGTGTAGTACTTTTGAAGTTATGGTCAAAAAGGCATTACTTTCGAACAACTTATGTATCTTAAAAAATTCAGTTTCACAATTCATATATTTTATATCATTTTATGCTGAAAATCAAGAATATTCTATGAAAACACAGGACTTGGGAATGTGGAGTCTGCGTAGTGTAAGATTTTTTATTTTTTATTAGAAGGCAGAACAAATCCCATTGTACAAAAAGAAGTTTATCTTTAAACAATTTTTATATTAATTACTCTTTTTTCATCTTGAAAGGTTATTTCATTGAGAGTTGTGTCAAAACCTGGTGATCAAATAAATTATCCATCTTCTTTATTTTTGTAGAATCAATTAGCTTCTCGAGCAAGATAAAGAAATATTTCGCGACAGATTTTCGTAAATTATATTCATAAAGAAATATTAGATGAAAAATGAGAATAGAATATTGATATATAGCTAGCAATAAATATGTATATATATATGTTTCTATGAAAATGTTAATCTGCAAGACGCAGGTTATCATCATCCCTTTTTGATTTGTTTTTGTCACTTTTTGGCGTTTCGAAAATAAACAATAAAAGGCTGTATCAAACTTTACTAAGACAATAAAGATTTGCTAAAAATAAATGTGTACGAAGATGTTGCATTTGGCGACGAGGATATAAGAGTAAGTACCCTCGAATTTTGAAGTAAATATTTTTAGAAAATATCTTTGATTTTGCATATAATTGAAAGTAAATTTTAAAAGACGCAAATTGCAAAGTTTTAGGATGCAAATTTAAGAAAGAGTGAAAAAAATGGCTAGTTACCAATTTAAGGAATATAATGAGGAAACTGAAACTTTTGAAACGTTTTATGAACGATTGGAACAGTTTCTCATATTGGAGGAGGCAGGGGATGAGAAGAAAAAGGCTTATCTCCTAACCCTCATGGGAAGTAAAACATATGGTGTTTTGAAGAATTTGTGCAGTCCTATTCTACCTAAAGATAAAACTTTTGATAACCTAATAGATATCTTGAAAAGGCACTTCTCTCCAAAGGGCTCAATTGTAGTAGAGAGGTTCATTTTTTTTAAAAGAATGCAATTAAAGGAAGAAAGCATCTCGGATTACTTGGTGGAAATTAAGCGTTTGGCTTCCTCATGCAACTTTGGAAATTTTCTGGAGGATTCTTTACGTGATAAAATGGTTTGTGGTTTATATAATGCCAAAATACAAAATAGAATTTTGTCGGAGGGCGACATTTCTTTAGCTAAAGTAATTGAGATAGCATTATCTATGGAAGCAGCCGAGAAAAATACAAAATTATTTCACTTGGAGCAGGGTGAAGATTGTGTAGATAAGTTGAGGATGGAACGCAAGGTTGAATCAAATTTCCAAAATGGCAAATGTAAACATTGTGGTAAACAGCATAAAGAACTATGTAGATTTAAGGAGGCGATATGCTTTAAGTGTAATAAAAAAGGACACATTGCCTCAATATGTTGGAGCAGTAGAAGAAATCTAAGGCAACATCAGAATCAGCCGGGAAATATACATCAGATAGGAGACCAAGAAGAGGAGGACGAGTATGTCCAGAAAATTATAAGCGTGACGATACCTGAGTATAAAATTAATTTTGCCTCAAGTGACCCTCCCTATCTGATGGAGTTAAAAGTAGAAGGAAACTTTATTAAATTTGAAATGGATACGGGTAGTGGTCTAACACTGATATCAGAAAAGGATTTTAAAAATAGTCTTCAACACTTGAAATTGGAAAAAGCGAGTATTATTGTAAGAACTTATGATGGTACCGTGGTACCCATTCTGGGTAAAATCAATGTCAAAGTGGAGTGTCAAGATATTACTTACAAACTTAGAGCGTTGGTGGTGAAAGGAGAAAAGAGGGCTTTGATGGGAAGAGAATGGATAAATAGATTGAAATTGGGCTGTTTCGCGGTAAAACATATGCCTGTGGAAATTACCATTGAGGAAATTTTGAAGGAAAATCAAGCCCTATTTGTGGAGACAACCGAACCAATAAAAGGTTTCACATTTTCAGTAAACATGTGTGATGTGAATCCAATTTTCCATAAGGCTCGTCCGGTGCCTTTCGCCATTAGGCCAGCAGTTACTGAAGCATTAGACAAAATGGTGGCTAAGGGTTATCTATGTGAGGTGGCGAGCAGTAAATGGGCCACTCCAGTGGTTGTAGTGCCGAAGAAAAATAAAGAGATCAGAATTTGCTGCGACTTCAAGGTAACTCTAAATAAATATTTGGACACTGCGGCCTATCCCCTTCCCACACAGCAAGATTTATTCTCCACATTGGCCAAGGGAAAATACTTTTCTAAATTGGACTTGAGGAACGCTTATCTGCAATTAGAGGTGGACCCAGGCACCCGACCGTTACTAACGATAAATACTCATAAAGGGCTTTTCAGGTTTAAGAGAATGCCATTTGGATTGGCAAATGCGCCCAGTTATTTTCAATCTGTAATGGATAGGGTTTTGTCGGGTATAGGAGGCGTAATTTGTTATATTGATGATGTCCTTATAGCCACAGCATCAATTGAAGAACATCTGGCGTTGTTGAAGACTATATTTGCTCGCTTGGCGAAGTATAATATCAAACTAAAGAAAGAAAAATGCCTATTTTTGCAAAAAGAAATTGAATATTTAGGACATCTTGTCACGGGAGAGGGCATCAGACCTTTAGATCATAAGGTACAAGCAATACAGAAGGCCAAAACGCCTACGAATATCTCTGAATTAAGGTCATTTCTTGGTTTGGTAAACTTTTATGGGAAGTTCATACCCAATTTGCCAGAGCTTTTGAAGCCTCTTCATGAGCTTCTTCACAAAAAACGTCCTTGGGTTTGGACAAAGGAATGTGGAGAGGCCATTGACAAGTGCAAGAACAGCATTACCTCTGAGAGGGTGCTAGTCCCATATGATACGACTTTGCCATTGTGTTTGGCCACTGATGCATCGCAGATTGGAGTGGGCGCTGTGTTGTCACATATTATAGAAGGCCAGGAGAGACCGATTATGTTTGCCTCTCGGACTTTATCGGGAGCAGAACAAAATTATTCTCAGATTGAGAAGGAGGCTCTAGCCATTATATATGGAGTTACCAAGTTTCATCAATTTATTTATGGAAGAAAATTTATTCTTATTACAGACCATAAGCCATTGGTGACCATTTTGGGCCCAAAATCAGGAATCCCCACCTTATCTACTTCAAGATTGCAGCGTTGGGCGCTTATTTTGTCAGCTTATACTTACGATATTAAATTTCGAAGAACTCAAGACCATGGGAATGCAGATCTTCTGTCACGTTTTCCTGTGGGCTGTGAAGAAATTCCAAGATTAAATAATGTCTATGCTTTATCCTTTGTGGAAGAATTGCCGATCACAGCAGAGGAAATTTCCACGGAAACTGAAAAAGACGAAGTGCTCTCATTGGCCAAATTTTATACTCAGCAAGGCTGGCCTGAAAAGGTGGCTGATCACCTCAGACCTTATTTTCAAAGGAAACTTGAGCTAACTGTAGATGGGGAGTGTTTGGTTTGGGGAATGAGAGTTGTCATTCCACCATCTCTCAGATTAAAAATGTTGAACTGTCTTCATGAGACTCATTCCGGTATGAACAGAATGAAGGCTGTAGCAAGATCACATTTTTGGTGGCCAAATTTAGATACCCAAATCGAGTTTTTGGTGAATAAGTGCAGAAGCTGTCAGCAATCCCAGGATGGGCCAAATAAAGGAAAATGGCAACCCTGGAAATGGTCAACCAGACCTTGGCAAAGAATTCACATTGATTTTGCAAATAAGGAAAACATTAATTTATTAATAGTAGTAGATAGTCATTCAAAGTGGATCGAAGCCATCCCAATGAGAGAGACCACCACACGCAAAACCATTGAGCAACTACGGCGACTTTTTTCTTCCTATGGGTTACCGGAGGAACTTGTATCTGATAATGGACCTCAGTTTACTGGTAGTGAAATGAAAGGTTTTCTGGAAGGAAATGGAATTAAACAAACATTGATCCCGGCGTACCATCCGCAAAGTAATGGCTTGGCTGAAAGAGCGGTTAGAACTATTAAGACTGCCCTGGATAAAAATAAAAGGAAAATTGGGGATACCATTCAAGACACCTTATCAAAAGTTCTTCTGGCATATCGAAGCACCCCGCATGTGACAACGGGAAAGACTCCATCAGAGCTCTTTATTGGGCGTGCGCTTCGAACCAGAGTATCGTTGATACATCCCAGCTTGGCATCTAGAGTTAGGGACCAGCAAGCCAGGCAAATGAAGTATGATCGGCGAACCCATTTGGAAGAATTCCAGATAGATGATTTAGTGTGGTGTAAAAACTTTAGAGGTGGTGATAAATGGATCCCAGGAAAAATTGTGGGCAAGAAGGGAACTAGAGTCTACACCATTTTGATCCACGGACAGGTAAAGGCCTATCACAGGGATCAAATTAGAAAAAGGTGGAGGAATGGTGAGGAAGATGAGAGTGGAGATGGAGAGCGTCAACCCGAGCACTCAAGAGGAGCAGGTCCCAGTGCCATTATCTCGGAGGTTGTACGAGACAGAGGTTATATGGAGTCGCTGTCGCCAGGACTAACTAGCCAGCGGTCGGATCAAGATTCAGAGGTTCAGAGTGATACAGACGATGGAAAGTCATTGGAGCCTCTTCGCTCGCTGGACCCCGAGGCCTTGAAAGAGGAGGGTCCTGTCCTAAGGCGGAACCCACCTCGAGCGAGGAGACCGCCTGTGAGATTTCGTGTTTGAAGAGAGAAGATGGTGATATATAGCTAGCAATAAATATGTATATATATATGTTTCTATGAAAATGTTAATCTGCAAGACGCAGGTTATCATCATCCCTTTTTGATTTGTTTTTGTCACTTTTTGGCGTTTCGAAAATAAACAATAAAAGGCTGTATCAAACTTTACTAAGACAATAAAGATTTGCTAAAAATAAATGTGTACGAAGATGTTGCAAATATAATTTTCTTTGGTAATATTTTGATAGTCTAATGATATCATCATTGATTTTTATAAAAGTAATTCCTCAAGTGTTTATATAAAAAGGCTATCTGAACTGAATATTTATAGATGTTTCAGTTTTAATATAGAGGAATGACCTTTTGATAACATATTTTAAATTATCATTTATAACATTGAAATAACAAATTTGTATTTATATACTGTAAAATATCTCTCTCTCTCTCGCTATACCTTTGGTTCAACATAAAAATGGTTACCTATAAAACATCACATAGTATAACTAATATTCGAGATTTAATAAAATAAATAATGCTTTTCCAGGGTTGAATTTCTTGTATAAATTTTATTTTCAAGCTTTCGGACTTATCAACCCTCCAACAGCAACAGGAGTATTACATTAAAGAAATGAAGTTTATATATTTTTATATAAATTTTAATTATAATTGTTTTTGGTTCATTATAAAGTAAGGTTTGCTACATCCCCTGTTCGTTTTATATAATAGCGAGGTTTTGTTACATTACTTTAAAATATATGAAACTATGGTATATAGAATTTTCTATGAATGGTGGAATCCCTAGTCTATGTATCTTAATATATTATATTCAGTAGAGCGCTGTGCTTTGTATAAAATTAGAATTTAATGCAAACTATGTTGAAGGTAATAAATGTAAATAAAGCGATATCTTCTCCTGTCAAAATTCGGAAAATTCGCCGATTCTGATAGAAACATTTTTCTCAACACCAGTTTTGGCAATTCCTGAAGTCCACATTTAGTGGTTGATTTTGTGAAATTCTACAATTAAACTTGAGAAACTCAAAAACTTATAACAAAGTGACCAAAATGTATATGGAAATTTTGCTGGAAAACTAATATTCTATAAATATAAAAGGTGCCTCTTCCGTCAAAATAGACGAAAAAACTAGACGCCATCTATTGACAGTCGCTGCAAACTAGTGGCCTCGGGTTGGTGACAAAGAACACCAGATTTGGCAAACTGAGAAGCGCCCATCTGGAGACCGTAGCTTCGGGCTAATGGCCCTCGTTAGTCCGGGGCGAGCTTTATTTATTGAGATCTCCAAAGGGTCAAATAATATATTCATAGATAAATACATTTATTTTATACATATCAATTTTTGGACAATATATTGGGAGGGGAGTTTGCATAGTTTTAAGTTGAGGCTCTTATATTAGATATAGTTTTATTTTCGTCTATAAGACGATATTAATAATATTTATACCAATAAAAATATGTTCTATAGAATTTTAAAATATTTTTTACCTCTTATGGAATGGAACGATTATCTAATGTTTACATTATTATTTTTTTCAGAGATTTGACGTCTGTGGAAAAGATAAATAAAACTGAATCTTATTTTCTTTTCATTTTTTTTCCGCAGAGACAACCATGCCATTTAACTAAACGAAAACAATACTTTCAAGCAATAGTTTTTTTAAACAAATCACCCAACATATATAAAGTTTTAAATGTTCAAAATAACATTTAAAACTATTTCATATCAAACATTCGCATATTAAATAAGAACAAATTGATACGTAAGCAATTTTTTAGTATTATTTGGTACTTTCTACAATAACTTGTAAAACGAAAGGTGCTCTTTATTATAAGAATTGCTTTATTCAAATAATGGACATACATGTGACACAATATCAAAAAATGATATTTATATAAACTTATAAAACCTGCCTTAAATTTAAAGCAAATTGCTATAAATTTTAAGCAACTAGGCATAATATATATCATATAATATATATTTGGATAAAATTATGTTTTGGGATTTGACAAAATGGGTTCCAGATTCCCTTGTTTACATTTGATGACATAGGACCACCTGACCCAACCAAACCTAACTTTTTCAGCAACTGTAAATAATAAAATCTAGGAACCAGTTGGCCATCGTCTTTTCTTTTAAAACAATTTTTTTTTTGCAATATTTGTACTCTAGAAACCTGAGCAATCACATAAGGATTGACCAAATTAACATAACCTTATATGTACAGTGGTGTTTAGAATTTGTGACTTTGAAAATAAGTTTAAAAACCTAAAACTTATAAAAAGACTCAATAAACAAAAGTTGAATGACATTTTTCCTGGAAGATATTGACCTACTATAAAAAGAAAGGTCACTTCTCTTGTCAAACTAGCAGAATTGGATCAGTGACAAAGCCACAACATCAGCTTTGGAAAATTATGGTTTTAGGCTAATATCCCATAATTTTTTCATCTATTTTGATGGGAGAGGTGTTCGTTCTTTTTATAGATAAACATCCTCAGGGCAAATTTTCCATCAATATTTTGGCCATAGAATCAGCCTAGCTAAATACCTTTTTTTTAGCAAATTTTGAAAAATTTCATGAATCCATCACAGATCTAATGAAATTCAAGTCCACCCCAGATTAACAAGAGCCATTAGCCAGAAACTATGGTCTTCAGGTGGATGTTTAGAATTTTCCAGAGCTAGTGTTGCGGTTTTGTCACTGGCCTAATTCTGCTAGCTTGAGTCAAAAGGATGCTGCACATGACTGGTACAGAGAAGGAGGGACAAGCACCGGTTCTGTCCTCCCAAGAGAACAACAGTCTTTAATTTCCAGACTTAAGTCTGGTCATCTACAGACAATGACTTTCCAGAATGGTTGCAAGGTTTTCCCACTATGTACTAAGTGCAATTCTCAGCCTGCAACCCCAAGACATATTATTGACTGTATTGACTCATCCATTGATGAGCTCTACTCTTCCCCGGCAGACACCATCAAAAATCTCAAACTTTACAAGCTTGATACCTTAGTGTGATTGAGTGGAGATAAGAAAGAAGAGTCAAAAGGCAATCTGTTAAATGGGGACGGGAGACACAACCTTTCTTTTTATAGATCAAGAAACCAGCATTATTCAATTTCTAATACTTGACTTACACATTGCATGGATTTGCTGCTACTCACATCTTTTTATCATTGCATGTTCTTAATTTCAAGTATTGTTGTGGAAGTAAGCCATGGGAAGTCAAATAAGAAAAATATTTATTGATGCAGTAAAACCTCCGTGTAAAGGACACCTAATTGCAGAGCCAAAGTGTCCTTTAGGGAGAGGTATCATCTTACTGGAGAGTTGCTAAATTGTAAAAATGGTAATTTTGTAAATGAAAACTGTCCTTTGTGGAGAGGTGTCTGCTAAAGGGAGGTTCTACTTTAATGGTTAACCATGGAAGGTTAGTGCAAATTTCTGAGAGAAAGGTAGTCTTGCTTGGTTTTGGATGGGATTGATGGGCTCTAAGGCCATGAGCAGGTCGGAGATTTGAAAACAGAGGCCATGTGTTACTTGCTAGTCTGGAGAAGCATACTTGATTTTTCACATTGATCAATTCACATGTTGTCAGTCTGTTCCCAACATCACGTGACTAGCGGCGATCACTTCACCTAATAATACATCTTACTCTGTGGCATAGATGACTTGTTAAGGAATAAATACAACGGAAGCTATCTCAACTCAGGTAAGTTGCCAGGAAAGAGATAACAGGAAATAACATCTCCTTCCTCATGTGTACACTATTGTGGAGCAAGACTTCAAAGATGAAAAATGCTATATACAATCAAACCTCATTCTAACCACATCACTTGGGACTAAGCTTTTATGCTGTTATAACACTGTTGTTGTTATAATCACTGTTAAACCAACTGGGACTTTGATGTTTAAATAAGTTGCTGTTTTAATGAAGTTCCCCACTGGAATACCTAGCCTAATTAATGATAAAGCACAATTTGGATTATAGATTATAATACAAGAAAATAAGACCTAATCCAAATAATTTATTAGTGTGTGACGTTTCGGCAACAGAATTGTCACCATCATCAGACAAAATGTCTGATGATGGTGACAATGCTGTTGCCGAAACGTCATACACTAATAAATTATTTGGATTAGGTCGTATTTTCTTGTATTCTAGCCTAATTAAATTATTATTTACCCATTATATGGAGTTATTAATATTCTCTAACTCTCTGGCTTCCTCTTGCTACACACGCCAAATTCATTTCTATCACTGTTGCATGAATACAGGCAGTTATCTCAATCATATTAGGGTATCAAGCTTGTAGAGCTTGATACTTTTGATGGTGTCTGTTGGGGATGAGTATAGGTCATCAATGGATGAATCAATACAATCAATAATGTGGTTTGAGGTTGCAGGTTGAGAATTTCACTTAGTACATAGTGGGGAAAACCTTGCAACCATTCTGGAAAGTTATTGTCTGTAGATAAACAGACTTAAGTCTGGAAATCAAAAACTGTTGTTCTCTAGGGAGGACAGAATTGGTGCTTGTCCCTCCTGCTCTGTACCATTCATGTGCAGCATTAGATTTCCATTCCTGGAGACTTTGGGTCTTGATGGTATGGAGGAGAACTCTTTCATCTGTGAGTTCTTTGTGTTTATTCACACATTTTAATTTGCATGATATCCCTGATGAGTACATACACAGTGATGGTGGTGTCTTGTACATGGAGCAGATCAGATCGGTCCATGCATCCTGATCACAATACTTGCAAACTGAGGTGCCTCGTCCATATGTATGTCCTTTTCTGGATTGATGTTTGCCATATAGAGGGCTGCAAGGATGGCCGAGCAACTGTATATACAGTAAAACCTCTCTATAGTGAACCCCAATGGGACAGAGCTTTTGGTTCACTATAGCCACGATTCATTATAGCCACGGTTAACTATAGTCACGGTTTGGGTATTTTTAAAAACTTTTCTAAATTTTAGACCGCATAATTAAAAAACAGCCATACAATCAGGAAAAGGCAACCACTTAATAATGGTCACTTTGTTTTAATTCCCTAAATTGACCTATTTTTTTACAGTAATGCTGAATATCAAAAGAAGTCATTTGTTAATAGGTTCTTCTTATCATTAGCATACATGTTTATATATAAACCTATGTATTATTTAAAAATTAAGCCAAATCCCCTAGGCAAAACATTATTAATTATATTTGAAAGGTATAAGAGTATTTTAGAACATCTTTCTCAAATAATATAATACTATATTTATTTGGAAAAATATGCCTCTAATACCTTGTTGTTTGAAAGTGAAAAGTAAAATTAGAAAAACAGAATTGTCTTAAAATATCGTTATTTCCATCAAAGGAATAAAGCTCTGTGTATTCTGAATCAATTGAGGATGAATCAAAAGTATCCAATTCAGAAAAATTGGACGCGAAACATGTTGATACGATAGCGCGATCGGTAAAATTGCAAATAAAAAATGTCAATTTGCAAACACAAAATCGGTGGTAAAACGGCCGGCCAGTGGGAATATCTGCGAACCCTGAATGAGTCATATACCTAACAAGAATTCCATTCTAAAAATAGAACTGTAGTGGTAGTTTTTGAGAATTTATAAGTCGATTTGTTTGTGGCCCATGAGACACGGGGGAACTTGAGGGAACTGTTTTTTTCTTCTTCTTCTTCTTCTTCTTTCAATTCCAGTTTCCACATATTCTTCTGAAGTGTATATCAAATTTTGTTTTTAACCTGTTATTCAAACCATTTCTGGCTTTAAAATTATTTGGAATTATGTTTTAGCCTAGGTTAAACTTAATATAGAACGCTTCTAAAAGGGCTTGCTGCCACTGTTTTTTTTTTTTTTTAAGAACGCCACTCTTTATTTCTTTTCTTTATTTTGGAAGCCATTTGTATTTTTATTCTATTTCAAAATTGTCGAATGCAAAGATATTCTATTAAATAAAAGTATAATGTGTAAAAATTTATACAACATACAGCAAAAATAGAATGGAAATGAAACCAAACAATGCGGCTAATTTTTTGTTTTGAAATCGCGATCCGTGAGCTGAAACATGCTTAAAATTTTGTTGTTTTAAAATTTTTTCAAAACACAATTTTAAGTTTGTTATAAGCATAGTATTTTTAATAGATTTTATCATTTTGGGACCGAAAATAGGTTTGTTATAGGGGTAGTTTGTTATTTTAAAAATCGCAAAGTTCGTTATAACGATGGTATTTTCAATGGAATGGAATTGGGAATCGCCGTGGGTTCGTTATAAGGGAAGGTTGGTGTAAGTTGGGTGTTGTAACAGTTATTGGAGTTCCTGTAGGATCTAGTCATGTCTGGGTTTATCTTCATTCCTTTAAAATGCCCTGTTCTGATTCTTGAAATTGTTGTTGTTAATTCTCTGTTAATGTTGAGGTTGCATATGGACTGGGTTATTTTGGTTTTAGTAATGAGTTTTGCTATTGTATATTTGCATCTTTCAATATTATTGAACTGGTTTCCAGGGCCTGTTTTCATCCTTCCTCCGCTAGGCCATCAGCCTGTTTATTGCCCTCTATTCCAACAAGGGCTGGTATCCATTGCATGGTACATCTTTTGCCCATTGTGTCAAGTCGGCTCAGGATTTCATGTATTTGGTGGGTTAGGTCTATTTCCCCTTCTCTATTGCCTGTAGGGATGATTTAGAGTCTGCTAAGATGATAATTCCTCAGGTTTTATTTTCTTCCAAGGAAATTTAGAGGTTCAGACTTTCTTTAATGGCCAATAATTCAGCAGTATAGTTTGAAGATATTTTTCCTGTACTCATATTTCTGGTTATTTCGGTAGTGTCTGATAATAGTCGTTCTATGCCTCTTCCTCCGTTATTTAAAGTTTCATCAGAGGAGCCATCCCTGTAGGCTATGACGTGATCTTTTTTCAATAGGTTTATTGTTCTTAAAGTTTTTTCTTTCAGGTTGTTGGGTAGGTCTTTCTTTGTGCAAGGTTAGATGAGATGTAGGGATATAGTGGTATTTGGGGGCAAAATCGATGTCGTTTCCTGCTGTTTATAGTAGGTCATGTTTAGGTGCTCTAAACTGATTCAACTTCTTATCTCTTTGCCTTGTTGTAGTGGTGAGGAGTGATGTAGCCTATTTCTATTGTACCATGACTTAAATGTTTACTGTGAAATGTGGTTTTTATTGCAGCTTCTGATTTGTTATTAAATTTTATGGCTGAAAGTTGTCTTCTTTCTTCTAGATCTTGAAGTACACTTTCCTTTTCTGCTTTTGAGTTGTTTGTTGAGGAGACTGCGCCAATGATTAGTTTTGCGGCTTTAACTCAGTTTAGTTTTTCTTTGGCTGAGTTTGAAGCGTGGCTCCAGAATGGAGAGGCATATTCTAATCTAGGCCTGACTATGCTGGTGTAGATGGTCCTAGAGTTTGGGCTTTTGATCCCCATTTGCTGCTGCAAAGGTGTTTCATTAGTCTTGTTTTGTTTTGTGCTGTATAGGAGGTTTCTGAGATATGTTTTGTAAAGCGGAGTTCTGGATCTAAAGTTACTCCCAGGAACCAATCCCCAATCATTTTTGGGTTATTTGTTGTCTCAAGTAACTTGTCATTTAGAAATAATTTGGGTATGATTTTGCTTCTCTGTTTTTCCTGTCTGTAGTGAAGGTGCTAACTTTTGTTTTGTTAGAGTTGAGTAGCAACTTCAAATTGTTGGCCCAACATTCTATACCCTTTAAAGAGGAATTAAGATTGGATTCTGTTTCTTATGTGTGTGCTTGTATTCCAATGATGATGTCATAGATGGCTGTATCGAGAGTAAGATGTTTGTAGATATAGGTAGTGTAGAGTAGGGGGCTTAATACGGATCCCTGTGGCACTCCACTCCACATTCTGGTTATCCTTGAATTGTGTGTTGTTGTATCTTACCCGGAATTTCCTATCCCTCAAGAAGTCGGCTATCCAGATCAGAAGTTTTCCTCCTTTTCCTAAATCATGTGCTATATTGATTAGTGTGTGTCTTCAAACTCTGTCAAATGCTGACGTAATGTCTAGGAAGACTGCTGTAGTTTTTTTTGCTTGGTTTCTCCTGAAAACCGTCGATTTCTGTTTGTGTGAAGTAAAAAAGCTGGTCGTCCACACTATGGTTTGCTCTGTAGGCGGTTTGGTAATTGTTCAATTTATTGTTCTCTATAAGCTAGTTCTCGAGTTGTCTATGGATCATATGTTCTGTGATCTTGCAGAGTATGCTTGTTAATATAATTGGTCTGTAGTTTTTCACAAGATGTCTTTGTTTGGTTTGGGTATTATGATTGATGTTTTCCAAATTGTTGGTACCTTTCCTTCATTCCAGGACTGATTTATGATGTTTAGGAGATTTCTTATTTCCAGTGGTCCAAAATGTAGAACTATATGGCCAAAATAAGATCATGTCCTGGTGCTTTATCAGGGTCTAGTTTGAATATTGCAGTTATCTAGTTCTTGTAGTTTGAAGTTTTTGGTGAAGATATCATTTTTGGAGTATTTCCTAGCTTCTTTGAGTGTTCTTTGTGATGCTTTGAAGGTACCTTTATCTGTGATTTTGTGTTAGGTTAATCTGCTCTTATTAGAGAAGTATTCTGCTATTAGGTTTGAGGCTTCCTTGTTCGTGTGAGCTTTGATCCCATTAAATGTTATAGTATTGGAGATTGTATGCGATTTATATTCTGCTTTGTTGTTTAGAGATTTCATGATATGTCAAAGTTTTCTATCTTTTCGCAGATCAAGGTTGTTACATGTGTCTATCCATTTCTGTTGCCTACAATTTTCTATTTCCCCATCTACTTCATGTGATAGTTTTATGAGGTTTTGTCTATTTTCATAAGTGTTTTCCTCCTTTATAGTTGCTAGGAGTTGACTCTCTCTCTTTGATCAGTTCTTATATATTTGTGTAATAGGGTATCTTGTTATTTTTCCTCTTGGGATGGATTGTTTTGCTGCTTTGTTGGTAGAATTGTGAAAGTCTCTCGTTCAGATCTAGACTTTGTGATATATCCTGGCAATTTGTTTCTAGATGCCTACTAAATTTGGTCCTATCTGCTTTTCTAAAGTGCCATGATCTTTTCTGCTGATTTGCTATTTCTTTGTCAGGTCTTCTTCTTCTTCTTTCTTATCTCCACTCAATCACACTAAGGTATCAAGCTTG
The DNA here is from genome assembly GCA_030710605.1 of Cordylochernes scorpioides. NCBI lineage: Eukaryota > Metazoa > Arthropoda > Arachnida > Pseudoscorpiones > Chernetidae > Cordylochernes > Cordylochernes scorpioides. The sequence goes on along the minus strand of CP092881.1, from coordinate 32,957,875 downwards.
TAAAGCTTGAGAATTTTAATGGTGTATGCCGGGGAAGAGTAGAGCTCATCAATGGATGAGTCAATACAGTCAATAATATGTTCTTTGTCAGGTGAAGTTTTATTAGGATTGGGTAGTGATCACTGATGCCGGCATTGAGGGGTGTCCAGTCCAGATCTTCAATAAGGTTTAGGCAGCTATGTCTATTGCAGATTCTGTACCATGAGTCCTTGAGTGATAGGTCATCTCTCCTGTATTCCCAATGGCAAGGTCATTGATGAGGCCTTTAAGACTTCTAGAGCGTCCCATATTGGACTTTTTTCATGGAGCAAGTGTCACACAGTGTCTAACCTAATTCAAACAACTACAATTCAACACTCAACTATAATTTGACCTTTTTTTTTAAATTTTTACTTTCAATTATGGCCAATTCTTTTTAAATTACCAATCTTTAATTCCATCAAAGAGATAAATTGAAGATGGTAATTTTTGAAAGGGAATTATTTGTGGTCAGGATTTTTAAAAATAATATTAATAAAAATTTCTATCTCTCCCCCAGATAATCCGAATATGCTGTGATGACATTGTGTCTTATGGGGTTTATTATTCCTAGGGAATTGTTTTTTTCCCTTGACATGGCAGTCAGTTGAAGCAACAACCTTATTTACACCTTAGCTCCCATGTTTTTCCATCACAGATCTCATTCGGGTACATAGGAACACTCCTTCTCTATTACAACAGCCTCACTTGAAAGGTACAATGCAAAGGATAAATATGATACCATAAGGCAAACTAAGTGAAGTTTGAGTAACACACTAGAGTAATACAGTAACAATGTTGTTACCATCATGTAGTATTTAGTTTGCAGGTTTGTTACTTCACTTTGAATTGTGGAAATAGCACTGATTAAGTTGGTCTCACTAAATTCATTGTAATGAAGTAATACAGTAACAATGCTGTTACCATCATGTAGTGTTTATTTGTCAGGCTTGTTACTTCACTTTGAATTGTGGAGCTACTAATGAGTTGAGAAAATTAGTGAATATCTCATAATTGAAAAAACCAGCAATTCCTGTTAGAGAAGCAGATCTAAACATTTTATCCCCCATCCCATTCTTGCACCTTTATACCACATGGAGAGTTTAATAAAAAATAAAAATTACAGTACATTAGAATCTCTACTAGAGGATATCTCTCTACAAAGGACAGTTTCCGTTGCCAAAATGACTATTTTCACTATTCAACTACTCTCCAGTAAGAGGACACCTCTCTATAAAGTACACTGGCTCTGCAACTAAACCTTTTTAGAGAGAGGTTCTACTGTATTAGAAATGGTTGCCACAATTTTCATTGCCATAGAGTGCCCTATATGATAATAACACTTCAATATTCACTTAATCAGTTTATATGTGTGGTGTGTGGGTTATATTCACTCACCGTTTATAAACTGAAGAAAAACTTGGCCTCACAAGCGTTCCCATTGTTTGTTTCTTATCACTATGTGCAAAGATTACACAAATTCCATGGAAGAGGTGTAGGAGTGCGGCTTTTGTTGATCATGGCATCATGATCCAGGCACACTTTGGTGTAAGTCTGACTTTGCCTGTAATTTGAGATCATTCCTAACATGGAAGCAGATGCCTTTGTTGCCGACTCTAACATGCGTACAGACACAGCTCCTCCATATCCCTGGAGAGGAACCCTTGCTGAGGTCTATCAACCTGGTCAGTTGAACTCAGGGCTTTTAAATCCCTCTTTCTGCCAATGCTGATGTTGTTCCGTAACTGCTTATTACCCATACAAAATTAATATAATTACATTCAATTTTCTATATCTCAAACTCATTCATTTTCAGCAGTCTTAAGGTATAAAGACACTTGGCTTTTTCATTTTCTCTGAGGTTGGAAGTAACCTTGAACTGCAGATTTATTATCCCATTCCCTCTCTCCCCATCAAAGGCCTCTTCTGATTACTGCCTCCTCTCACTTCCTTCTAATGGTCAACTCTCTTGAGAGGGTGGGTGGGTATCACCAGCAGCCTGTGTGGGTGGGGGGTTCACAGCCAATTATCAACTTAAGACTTCCTGTTCTCAATCTGATTTGTCTTATTTCAAATTACAGTGAAACCTCAGTATAACACTAACTTGGTTACTATGTCCTAATTCTAAAGTCCCAAATTTGGCTATAACAATTGTTATTTTGCTATTTAAATAATTTTCTAGAAATTTATATCAAACAAAAGATGTCTGCACTTATAAAAGAAAAAATAAGTTTATTTCTCTTCCTTAAGAATATTTACATGCAAGCCAAGCAAAACTAAAATTAAAATTAAAAGTGAACGAACAAAATTTACATATCTCTTGATAGAATGAATTTACCTTTTCTTGGTCAAAAAACAATAGAAAAATAAATTAATTAATATTCGATTATTATCTAATATTCAATCACTCATATTTAATTATTTTTTTAAGTTCATCCACATCAACTCCCCCTTTTTTAAGATAGCAATACTCATTAAGGTACATATCTATCCGGTGGTCTCCTCTCTCGTAGTGGATATCTCCGGGAAGGTGTAGATTCAGTCGGTGGTCCAGGTGTAGATTCTGCTACTATTGTAGCAGGAGTCAGGGGACTTGACGTCTGAGGCCTTGGGTAACTTATTCCTTCTTCTGATGACGAAACATCCTTTCTCTCCATACTTCTCCTCATATAGTTAGTGTGTACTTTCCTTTCTATTCCATCAGTTTCTATCATACAGCTGTTGCTTCCCACTATTCTCTTTACAATCCCAAACATCCATTTCGGTTTTCCTCTTTCCATCCATCTGTATCTTACTCTATCATTTATTTTGTAGCTATTGTTCTGTTTTTTATTTTTCAATCTCCCCACTCTTACTGATTTCTTGCTCAACATGGAAATCTTCGTTCTAATCTCGCGATTTAAAAATATTCCAGCAGGGGATTTTTCTGTTCTAGTCAAAGGACTCAATCTATATGCATATAAAGCCTTAATCAAAGCAAACTCAAGGGGTAATTCTCTTTCCTCCGAAATAATTCTTTTCATAGCTTTTTTTATCTCTCTTACAGACACTTCCGCTAGTCCGTTACTCTCCGGATGGTAAGCGGGGCTAAACATCGCATGTATGCCATTTCTTTCGAAAAATGTCTTTATTTCATAACTTCTAAACGGGGGCCCATTATCCATTACCGCCACCTCCGGGATACCATATCTCGCTAAACATTCTCTCAAAAAGTCTATGCAGAATCCCGCCGATGTATTTGGAACCATTTGACATTCTATCCAATTAGAATGCGCATCCACCAATATCAAAAAAGTTTTTCCCGCAAAATAGAAATAGTCAAGATGAATTCTCTTCCAAACTTTGTTTGGTGGAGTCCACTCGGTAAATTCCTGTTTTGGCAGCTTTGATGTGTTTTCCATACAAGTGCTACAGCTTTTAGACAGTTTCTCAATTTGCTCATCCATTCCCGGCCAATAGACAGAACTTCTGGCCAGAGTTTTCATTTTATTTACTCCAATATGATTTTCATGGATGATTTTCAAAACATATTCTCTTAAGGAATCGGGGATAATCATTCTATTTCCGAAAAATAGGCAATTTCTTACTATTGTTATCTCGTTTTTAATTCTATTATAAGGTTTTATATCTACCTCTGAGTCAACATCATACTTATCGTACTTGACTAACTTATATAGTTTTCTAAGAGTTGGATCTTCTTGGGTTTTGTACGATACCAAGACGTAATCTAATATCGAATTTTCTATTAATAATATTTCTCCCATTTCCTCTTCCTTCTCCCCTTTTTCAGGATTTGGAAATCTTGAAAGAAAATCTGCAAGAGGTATTTCAGTTCCTTTAGTATATTTAATTTCAAAATTAAAATTTGATATTGAGAGTGACCATCTATGTAATCTATTTGCCACTAAGGCTGGTAAATTATTTTTATCGCCAAAAATGGCTAGTAATGGTTTGTGATCTGTATTAATAATAAATTTTCTTCCGTAAAGGAATTGTTTTAGCCTGTTTAAGGTAAAGAATATTGATAACCCTTCTTTTTCTATTTGGGAATATTTCTTTTCTGTGTCATTTAGTGTTCTTGAAACAAAAGTAATTGGTTTCTCAATGCCGTTTACAATATGGGAAATATATCCTCCAATACCATAATTTGATGCATCACAAGTAACATAAAGAGGTAAATCTTGTGAATAATGCGTCAAACAAGTTTTTGCACTAATCAAATTTTTACATTTTTCGAAAGCCTGATCATGTTCATTTTTCCAATTCCAATTATAACTTCTTTTCAATAGAGAGAATAAAGGATTTGCATGTATGGATAAATTTCTAACGAATTTACTGTAGAATGACAACATGCCCAAGAAGGATTTCAATTCTGAAATGTTACTCGGTTTAGGACATTTTTTTATACTGTCCAATTTATCCTCAAGGGGATAGATTCCATTTTTATTTATTCTATGTCCCAAATAATTGATTTCATCAACAAAAAACAAAGATTTTTCTTTATTAATTGAAAAATTAAAATCCGATAATTTATTCATGACTGTTTCAATATCTGAAATATGCTCATTTACATCAGACGATGCTATAAGAATATCGTCTAAATATATTATTACATTTTTAAGACCGGAAAAAATATTGTCCATAGTTCTTTGGAAAATAGTCGCTCCGGACTTGATACCGAAGGGCAGCCTTTTATATTTAAAAAGGCCTTTATGGGTAGAAATAACTGTTAATTTTTGAGATTCCTCGTCTAGAAGTATCTGATGATATGCGCTTGAAAGATCAATTTTACTAAATATACTTTTACCAAAAAATGAATGTAAAACATTATCGATGTTCGGTATCGGATACTTAACATCCTCGATAAATGGATTTAAGGTTCTTTTAAAGTCCGCACAAATTCTAATTTTGCCGTTTTTCTTAGGGACGCATACTAGCGGTGAAGCTATTGGGCTATCCACTATATTTTCAATAATATCATTATTCAATAAAAATAATAGTTCTTCTTCAATTAAATTTCTAATAGCAAAGGGAGCAGGTCTAAATTTATAAAATTTTGGTGCAAAATTATTTTTTACATTAATGTGTACGGAAATATCTTTTATTGGTAAGACTATATCTTCGAAAAGTTTATAATATTTATTAAAAATAAAATTAGTATCAAAATTATTATTTTGTTGGACATTAATTTGTACCATATCAAAATATACTATCCAGTCTTTTCCTATGAGAAATTTATTATTTTCAATATTTGTTACTATTAAGTTTAAATGGCCTATTTTATTTTTATATCTTACTTTTACTTTACATTCTCCAATAGAGGAAATGCCCTTTCCTTGATAATCGGTTAAATAACATTTAGACGGAAATAATTTAACATGTTCAAAATATTTTAAAAATAGATCTTTTGACATAGTTGTTAAAGCCGCACCAGTGTCAATTTCTGCTAAGAATTTTATGTCGAAGACATACAAAATACTCTCAAATTTATTAGTCAGATATTCTATATTATTAATGGACTCACCATTCTTTCCCGAAAATGATTCTCCGTGGGCAGACGCTTCACTAGACACTCCTCTCTTTCTTGGTTGAAAATATCCATTCTTAGATTTTGAATGACAAACAGTCGATATATGTCCCAATTGTTTACAAGAATAGCAGAAAGAATTTCTAAAAAAACATCTGTCCGAATGATGATTCATCTTTCCACAATGCTTGCATTTAGAATGTAATTTGTTTATTTCTTTAGTTTCAGCATAAGACTTCATTTTCAACACATTACAATCTACCGATTCTATTGTGGTAGCAATATTTACTGCCATATTAAAAGTGAGCTCAGGCTCTTGCAGTAATCTTTTCAAAATAACTTGATTAGAAACTCCTGCAATGAATTTATCCCTTAGGTGTTCTTCAATATTTAAGCCAAAATTACATTTATTAGCTTGTTTTTTTAATTTAAGGACATATTCTTCTATTTTTTCGCCATGTTCCTGAATCAATTGGCTGAACTCATATCTTTCAAAAATGATATTTAGCTTAGGTGTAAAATGAGTAAGTAGAACACTAACAATTTCTTCGAATTCTAATGCACAAACATCTCTAGGTGAGATCAATTCTTTCAGAATACCATAAGTATTTGGTCCAATAGACATAATAAAAAAAGGAACAATCTTCTTACCTTCAATTTCATTCACAAAAATGTACTGTTTGAATCGTTGAATATAATTTTCAAAAGGTTCTTCTTTCATTACATAAGGTTCGAACGAAAGTCTCGTCGCCATTGTTATTTTGCTATTTAAATAATTTTCTAGAAATTTATATCAAACAAAAGATGTCTGCACTTATAAAAGAAAAAATAAGTTTATTTCTCTTCCTTAAGAATATTTACATGCAAGCCAAGCAAAACTAAAATTAAAATTAAAAGTGAACGAACAAAATTTACATATCTCTTGATAGAATGAATTTACCTTTTCTTGGTCAAAAAACAATAGAAAAATAAATTAATTAATATTCGATTATTATCTAATATTCAATCACTCATATTTAATTATTTTTTTAAGTTCATCCACATCAACAATATAAAATCTCTACAGCAGAGACTACCATGAGAAAAATATCATGGAAGGTTTTTAAATAGTTAATGGTATATTGGTAACTGATGATGATAACAATGTTGTAACCGAAATGTTACAAACATTTCATTAATTTGGATTTAGTCTTGTTATCTAATGTTTCTAATAATTCTATTTTTGTATCTTCTTGGACTGGAGAATATTGCTCTCAAATCTGATTGAGTCTTAAATCCAATAGGTTTATAATAACTCCGCCTTTGCTGGTCCCAAGACTGGATGAAAAAGGAGGAGGGGGAGCAGTAACAAGCTCACTAAAAAAACCTGGGCTCGGCTGGCCCGGCTGATAGTACCCTGTAAGGGCTCCTAATCCAGAGATACAGGATGAGCAGCGTTTGTACTTCCTGTTAGGAGCGGCTGCACATGGTGTCTGTTCCTCATGTCATAGGCGGCCATTTCTTTTGGAGCTAAGTCGGCCTGCCACTGAGTAGTGCTCCCAGTCTTAATGACAAAGGCAGACACATTCTACTTCACCCAGCCAAGTCTAAAGCTTTACAAGCTGATACCCTAATATGATTGAGTGGAGATAAGAAAGAAGAAGAAAGTTTTTAATTGAGAATCAACTGTAAATAACTCTAAGAGCCCCCTAAAGTAACCATTGCACAACTCTTAAAAGAAACTAGAAAGGATCAATAAAAATAATCCAGGTTCAAGACTGGATGCCTCTCTCAAATTTACAGACCACATGGGGACATTTTCCAACATGTACCAAGTGACACAGGTAACAGAGCCATTCCCAAATATCTCCTTTATTGTGGCCAAGCCTTCAAACAGGATCTTTGGGACAATCCAGATGTTGAGACATACACAAATAATGGAATTAATTCTAATTTTATGTCGGCCTTAGCATATGAATAAGCAGCAGCATACAAAATTTGATTTCTCAATAACTTTCTTCCTATTGTGGAGAACAACAAAGGTGCCATATAATATCTTGATGTTTGGCTCTTTCGTAGAATTTGGTCAACCATGTTTTTTTATATATACACTACAGTTAAACCTCGCTATAACTTCATTACTAAGGGTCAAGATTTTTTTTGTTGTTATTCAAATTAATTCTCCCTCCTTTTCCCACTCATTTGCTATATCTTTTAGGAGATTCTGCATATAAGACTAAAGGTCTTAATAAAGATATTATTGATATTTTGTTGTTTTTAAACATGGTTGAAACAATAGGGACTTTTAATAGTTGATGTTATAATGAGGTTCCACAGTAAATATAAATGACTTCACAACAGTCACTTTGACCCTACAAAGATACTTTGAAATGGACGATGTTCATACATTGTAGCATTTGAAGATCTCACACTCCTTGCTTTGATAAGGATGCAGTTTTGAACATTTGTAAGCTTTTAGCTGACTAAAAGTGAAGCCAAAATAATGGTGCCCATTTTGACTCTGTATTTTAATATCTTTCAATTTTGGCTTTTAGCCATTTCATGTCAGATGCTCCTTGATCTATTGTTCTCTTCCCATTATCACAACTCTCTCTGTTTCATGACTAATGTCTTCTGCAGGAAGGCCAATTCAGCCACTATGATCAGTGATCTCATCCGTTGTTGCTTTCTGTCAACAAGTTTTAAAGAAGCCCAACATATACTTCCTGTGTTAAGAATATGGGAATTCCATAACCCACTTCTCTAGTGCATAGCTGGAGACAGTCACAATGACAATAATAAATGTTCCAAAGGAGATTAAATTTGCGATAAAAGTACAATTTGGAATATAGATAGGTAGTGTTCCAATGTGTCTCTAGAAGAATCTTCAAAAAGACAGAGTGACAAAGAAAGAAGTATGGAGAATATTTAATGGAGATCATGGCTTTCTAAATGGAATAGTCAAAAGGAATTTGCAGAACATGGAGGATTATCAGGATTCATCTTTTAACCATACTTGTATATTCCTTGAAGAATGAAAGGAGAGAGATACCAAGGGAAGGATCTGTTTGATAATCTAATAGAATGGTCTCAAATTTGAAGATATAAAGAGAATTAAGCAGAACAGGGTGAAATGGTATTCCATGATGGCTGACCTTGGAGATGACACAATACAATGATTTCTCAAGGAAGCAAGACCAAATCTAAATAAGAATTTTATTTCACTTGAGAGAAAAAATTCCTTCCAGGGAAGAGTTTCTTGCAAAAAAAAGATTTTTTTAAATTATCCCTAGTACACGTGGCACAGGCCATGATAATCATGGTGGGTAGAAGTTGGCGGCTGCTTTTTACTGTAAGTGCACCTGAATATCAGTTTGACTTTTTCGCTTACAAATGTGCCAGAGCCTCGTTTGGTTACTTGTACTTGCTATGGGGTTGAACTTTTGCAGGAATTGGGGGCTTTGGAGCATTTTTCAGATTAAAAAAAGATAATTTAATTGACTCAAGCTTTCAGACCTTGGAGCTCTTCTACAGGAGTGAGGTTGAATCTGTTAAAACCTCTCTATAGTGAACCCCACTGGGACTATAGCCGTGGTTTGTTATAGCCATGGTTCACTATTATAAAATAAAAAGGGGATTATTTCTGGTTCGTTATAAGGAAAGGTTTGTTATATCCCTGGTTTCTCTTAGTCTTCTTCTTCTTCTTTCTTATCTCCACTCATCACACTAAGGTATCAAGCTTGTAAAGCTTGAGATTTTTGATGGTGTCTGCCGGGGAAGAGTAGAGCTCATCAATGGATGAGTCAATACAGTCAATAATATGTCTTGGGGTTGCAGGCTGAGAATTGCACTTAGTACATAGTGGGAAAACCTTGCAACCATTCTGGAAAGTCATTGTCCGTAGATGACCAGACTTAAGTCTGGAAATCAAAGACTGTTGTTCTCATTTGTCTTAGTGATGTTTTACTGTATAAGTATTCAATTTGTAAGATGTTCTAATACAGCATTATATTACCATCTTCAGGGGCTAGAGTATCAAATCCATTTAGTACCCCCTTACTCATGCTGTTACTGAAAGTCCACATATAGAATACTTATTTGGATTTGTTGGTCTTGTTATCTCGTGAGATTGTACCCCTGCATGTTCCTTTGTAAACAAGGATAAGGACGGATAAACTGTGAGATAAGTCGGACACATTGTGAATTGACAATCATATTTCTAAATACAAAACTCCCTCCTACTGCTATCTTACCTGCTGTGCATTCTTTACCTTTTGGGGTTTGTTGGAAAAATAACCCTCTCTTTTGTGTTCCCTGTGTAACTCCTTTCCTATTGGAGCTGTGGCCCACAGCTTGCAAATATTGTAGATACTGACATGCATTTAACGTGCTTCTGCCAAGAATTTCCTTGGAGCCTTGAAACTTTGTCCCTAGTAGCATTGCATCCTTTCTCTTGCAGCGTGAAGAGCGGCTTCGGCGTTGTATTGTCAATAGGGACATTGTCTTCTTGTAGGGAAGCCTTGACATTGACATGGTGACGGCGGAATCCTGGAGGCAGTCATGGAAAATGTAGATCACAGCACCCAAGACCTCAAGGTCTTCTCGGCAATCCTCAATTTGTCTTCCCTAATCTATCCAGCATCTCCACCAAATGTCACGTAGAAAATTATGAAAGACAAACTTCAGGATGACACGGCAATTTATTTAAGGCAAGAACATAATAAAAGAAAATAAGACCTAATCCAAATAATTTATTAGTGTGTGACGTTTTGGCAACAACATTGTCACCATCATCAGACAAAAGAATAATAATTTTTTTATTCTTTTGTCTGATGATGGTGACAATGTTGTTGCCGAAACGTTGTTGTCGTGTCCAAAGAAGAGTCTCAGATGTCTCCATGCATCTCCATCACAGCAGCAGCAATATACAATATTGCCGAAACGTCACACACTAATAAATTATTTGGATTAGGTCTTATTTTCTTTTATTATAATCTATAATCCAAATTGTGCTTTATCAAATTAAGGCAAGAACAAAATCAACATTTATAAGATACAAGATAAGGAATGAGGGAAGTTTCCAGAGTAGCAAAATATAAATAATATAAATATAATAATCTGTGTACAAGATATAATAAATACTTTGCTACAATATTTCTTCAGGATTCTTGACAACATATTTGTACGAATAGGATTGAGCATTTTAACTAAATACTTAGAAAGATTATATGTAACAGAATTACAGGATGCAATAATTGTATGTTCACTTTTATGTATTTTTGTAGCAATCCATAGATGATACCTTCTGTTCATTTTTTGTTGAAGTTTTTTACCAAGTCATTAATGTACACATTTTCTACTTTTAGCTAGGGATTTTTATCGTCTAAGAGTTTCTCAATTTTTTGTTTGTAATCTTGTTTGTTAAGATAACAGTGGTGCTTCCCTTGTCAGCTCTTGTGATAACAATACTTCTCTCTGTTCTTACTGATTTTAGAACATCGTTGTTTGCATGACTGAGATTATTTGATAAATTATTTATAGTCCTGATAAAGCACAATTTGGATTATAGATTATAATACAATAAAATAACACCTAATCCAAATAATTTATTAGTGTGCGACATTTCGGCAACAGCATTGTCACCCTCATCAGACCAAAAAAAAAAATCCACTTTTAATTCTAAGAATATTTCAAGCTGTCTTAAAAAAACAAATTTTCCTTATCTGTTATCTTGTTCAAACACTTGATAACAGTACTATTTAAGAACCTGCTGTGATATTTTTTCTCATTTATTCTTTTGTCTGATGATGGTGACAATGCTGTTGCCGAAACGTCACACACTATTAAATTATTTGGATTAGGTCTGATAAGGAACAATTTGGATTATAGATTATTACCTTATATATTACCTTGTTTGGATTAGGTCTTATTTTCTTATATTATTCTTAGCCCTGTTTATTATTGGAGTGATTTTATGGTGTAAATTAACATGAGATCATATGCTTACTTCAAAGGGAGGGTCAAGTAGCTTGAATTATAATTTTAAACATGTTCAAGTACATTGATAAGGCACAATTTGGATTATAGATTATAAACACAAGGTAATAAGACCAAATCCAAATAAATAAATAGTGTGTGACATTTCGGTAACAGCGTTGTTGCCATCTTCAGACAAAAGTACTGAATGACGAAACTGAATGAAGTACTTTTGTCTGAAGATGGTAACAACGCTGTTACCGAAACGTCACACACTATTTATTTATTTATTTGGATTTGGTCTTATTACCTTGTGTTTATGTTCAAGTACAGTTGAACCTCTCTGCAAAGGATGCCTAGTTGTAGAGGCAAAGTTTCCTTTAAAAGAGGTGTCTTCTTTCTGGAGAGCAGCTAAATGGTAAAAAAAAAAAAGGCAATTTTGGTGATGAAAGTTGTTTGTTGTATAAAGGTGTTCTATAGTAGGAGTGTACACAACAACAACAACAATAGCCTTTATTGGGCACACGTGCCATACAGGATTCTCCTGGTAGGACAAAATAAATAAATAACAAATTAGCATCGTAGTTATATACAAGTGTTGGGTATTGACCTTGACCAATTATCGAGTTGGATCCGGTATCTGTGCTAAATATTTTGATTGAGCTGATTTCCAGTATTTATAAAAAGTGAATGCAAAGGGTCTGGATTTTACGACTTTTGCCATTAAAACATAAGGCGAATTGCTATTATAGCCGGTCTCTTGACGAAGAATTTCTCTTTCTTCTTCCATTGCCGTACAGTAGAACATGTAGTGTGGAAAATCGAGACTAAATTCACCATTGCATAAGGTGCATTTTATGGTCTTAGTTTTCAGTAGTGAAACATGATTAATTCTCTGTACTACAAAAAGGCTTCTTACTTGTGCAATGATTCTCTTTAAGGTTAGGGGGATATTGTCATTCAGATAGTAGGAGTGTACACTCAAGGAAGTTCTACCATATAAAAAAAGCTTCATCTTTTTGAAAGTAGAAAATGAGGCATTGGTTGGCTACAATATCTGTTTTATATGTTTGGTTCACTCTAAGATAATATTGGGGATTATCTTTGGTTCATTGTAATTGGAAGGTTTGATATATCCCTGTTCCATTTAGTGAAGTTTCACTGTATATCTCCATGTGAAACTTGTTAGAAAAAGGCCAAAGATGGGAAACAAAATAATATTGTGAGCAATTAAAGATGGTAAAAGGCATATTGAGAGCTATGTTATTGATTGGGCTCACCCTATAGACCAAAAGGGTGCAGTAAACAAGTAAAATAAAATGTCACACTCATGCTACCCACAAAAGCATTGAGCCTCCTTTTTCAGGAGTATCATTCCTCCTCTCATGTCTCCTCTCCTCTAAAATCCATTACTCTGAGGCTGATGTACAATTAATTCTGTGCTGCTGACCAGACTGCCACTGGATAACTGTGGATGAAATCTGATCCACCCAGGGTCACTTCCTGCCATCTGGTACCTAGCATAGTCCTGCTTTTCCATCTTCTTAAGGTTCTTGCTTGATGTTTCTGCCCCCACCCATGTTCATTACCATGATGCAGCATATAAACATTAATGAAATTTTTTCATGTATGTTGGAATAACAGTCTTGCATTCTGGTATTCAACAACCTATATTGAGCTTCCCTTATCACTTTTTGCAGAAAATGGATTTTTGACAGGGTCCTTAATTGGTAATGTGGATGGGGAGGAACAATTGAAACTCAGATGACATTTTGTTAGCTGCAAAGAATTTTTAAGTGAGTAATAATTTCCCTGGAGGTATCTTTACTCAATATTGGTACAAGGGATTATTGAATTAAAGGAATCCTAATAAGTGTGAAATATACACAGTAGAACCTCCATGAGAGTCCACTCCCTCTAGAGAACACACCTCTCTATAGTTTTAATTCCCCAAAATATTGTAAAATAATTAATTAGGCAACTTTTTTTGATGAGATAAGTGTGAATATATTTTATTTTTAAGAGTCTATAAATAAAAATCTCTAAAGATAATCAAATTAATTTACTTAATAAAGAGGTGACTTTAATTGTTTCTGGATCAGAGCAACAGAAATTATTAAAAATAAATAAATAAAATTCAGTAATAAAAATACTATATTAAATGTTATAATACCATTTCTACCATTTAGCCACTTTCCAATAAGAAGACAACCTCTCCCTAAAGGACACTTTTCCTTAGTAACTAGATGTTCTTTACAGAGAGGGTTCTATTGCATACGTATATTTAATACAATATATAAACTAGTATGTATGTTAATAAAAGACAATTCGCTGAGGGAAAAGTTTCTTTTATGTATATCGACAATACAAGCTTTCGGGCTCAACAGCCCTTCGACAGGTATAACTACGCTACTGAGATTTATCGAATCTAATCCATATATATACATACAAAGAAGCAGGAAATATAAGACAGATATGCTAAAAAACTGATTTACATATTACAAAAATAAAAAATAAATTATTGGTTAATGCTAATTCTCTATTAAGGTTATGCGATTACAGTAAATTACAAATTTAAGAAGCCGGAGATTATTGATTAGGTTGGAGGTTCCGGAATTATACTATGATATACGTCTGGCAAATCTATGGATCTATTGATTCCCTTCAGTTTTTTAGTGAGTATAGCTTCGAGTACTAGGCGCTGGCGCAGTATGTATGTCATATACCCATTTTGATGGAAAATGGACACCGAATGAAACAACTGCCACTCAGAGAAAAAGTTAAAAGACACAGAAGGCGTCAGGCTCCACTGGAGATATGGGATAAGTGGAATGACAACGGTGGCTGAGTGGAATAAACCATTGAGTTTTGACAGCCACCAACCAGGATTGAATCTTGCTTTGGACTCTTTTTTTTCTGAAGAAAATATTGCTTCAATGACCCCCCCCCGATTCTTGCAAAAATCCAACCCTATCAGTGATTGCAATTGACTAAACTGAACTCTGGCATATTTGTAATTGCAAAAGTCAAGCTGCTTTTTTACATGTGTAGACATGTGGTGTACTTAACAGTTGCTAAATATTGCCCAACATGAATATAATGGCCTGTATTACTAGGGGTAATAAAAAAAACAAACTAGAAAAAAATTGTTTAGACAGTTGCCATGATGACCTGTACTTGGGATTAGAAAAAAAAAAAAGATTTTACAACAACTGTAGGATTAAAACTCTTAAAATCACGATCATTAAAAAACAATAATAAACATTAAGAGGAGCTTCTTGTGTAACTTTCTTTAATACCGCAAGCTTTCGAACAAAACGTTCTTCAACGGGCGTGGATAGTAAAACCGTACTAAACAGTTAGTACAGTTTACTATCCACGCCCGTTGAAGAACGTTTTGTTCGAAAGCTTGCGGTATTAAAGAAAGTTACACAAGAAGCTCCTCTTAATGTTTATTATTGTTTTTTAATTTTACAACAACCTTTACACAAAGTAATAGACCAAATCTAATTAAATAAATACGTAGTGTGACATTTTGGTTATTTTCAAAATCGGACATTGTCAAAATGTCACTATAGAATTTCACTTTTGTATAATAGAATAGAAACACAAGGTAATACACCAAATCCAAATAAAAATATTAAACTTAATCAACAACACATACTCAAAAATATCCAATGATCAAACTATTTTATTTGAAACAACTTTAGAAAGGTTGAGATTTTTTTATGTAATATTCAAAATACACACAAAAGGCTATCTCAGCGCACAGTCAAGATACTAGTGTGTCCCATCCAGTCACTCCACTGTGTTTCACCAAGAACAATGCTGGTCAAGATGTGTTTTTTTTTTTTTGCTTATCCCTAGTACACGTGGTACAGGCCATGATAATCATGGTGGGTAGTTAGCGAATGCTTTTACTGTAAGCGCACCACATGTCTACACATGTGTAAAGCAGTTCGACTTTGCACTTACAAATGTTCCAGAGCCCCGTTTGGTTACTTGCACTCGCTGGTGGAGTTGGACTTTTGCAAGAATCGGGGGCCATTGGAGCATTTTTTTTTTTTAAACAGAAAAAGTGTCCAATGTGGGAATCGAACCCGGGTCATAGTGGTCGAAAACCAAACGGTTTAACCAGCCTTCCACCGACCCCCCCGGTCAAGATGTGTTCTGACAGTTATCACACCAGGAAATGTAAACACAGAGAGGATAATCCAGAGATGGGAAGATAACCTGAAGGTGCTAAGAACTGTGCTGTGACCAAGCTTCTCTGACCTTGGTCTGTTTCACTTATGCTTCCTCACTCAACCTCTCATACATACTTCTAACCCATCCCTTTTTTGATCTCACAATAAATGGTAAACACAAGGTAATAAGACCAAATCCAAATAAATAAATAGTGTATTATGACATTTTGGTAACAACGCTGTTACCGAAACGTCACATACTATGACTATGTGGTCTTTGATGTAACGATCTCAAGGAAATATTGGACATATTATATGGCTGTATACAATATATAGGTGTATGCGTGTATATGTGTGTATATATGTATATATTTTAAATTTAATGATGTAACTGTAAATAAAATTCAAAGAATATCTCTTTATGTAAATAATATTTATGAATCTTTCTAAGTTACTTTCTGTGTATCTTTCCATGTTGAATATTTTCTTTATTATTATTTGTATGTACATTTAGCGCAAGTGTCCCTAGGGGGACATAGCGTTTTCAATTGAAATAAATAAATAAATAAACATACTATAAAGCTATACAACCAGTTTAACCGCATAAGTTTCTTTTTATTTATGAAAAATCATTTTTAATTTCAAAGAGAAATAATTTAATATTTCTAACTTTTGGATGACGTATGAATATTTTTATTTATATATATTTTTATTTTTCCGTTCGCCATTACTCTTCATATTTTTCACCCTCCATACGTCATCCATTCCTATATTGACCATCACTCTTCATATATTCAACCTTTTCATACGTCATCCAAAAGTTAGAAATATTAAATTATTTCTCTTTGAAATTAAAAATGATTTTTCATAAATAAAAAGAAACTTATGCGGTTAAACTGGTTGTATAGCTTTATAATTATACGCCGCAGTCATTTATAAGTAAATAAACATACTATTTATTTATTTGGATTTGATCTTATTACCTTGTGTGTATAATCTATAATCCAAATGGTGTCTTATCAATAACTCTGGTAAAAAATTATATTAAAAAATAGTATCCAAGTTAAATTATACTGGGATTAAGTGGATAAATGAAGAAAAAAGACATCTCTCCTTATCATGTAACTAAAAGTTGCTGATAGCTTGCACCATCTGTCATCAACTATTGTTATAAATGATTAGTTGATATTTATTCCGACAGATGGTACAAGCCATCAGCAACTTTTAGTTACATGATCAGGTGATGCCTTTTTTCTTAATAAAAAATTGGTCTTATTTATATACTAGCCAAATGGCCCGGGCAACGCCCGGGTTTTACCCGATTAAATGCTTTTATTCAAATACTATTCGTTGCAATTATAAATTGGCGCCGTGGTTGTCATTCTTGTATAATATATAAATGAGTTTTAAAAATTGTAAAAAAAAAAAAAAAAATACATCGGCCGGGAATCGAACCCGGGCCGCCCGCATGGCAGGCGAGCATTCTACCACTGAACCACCGATGGTTATAAAAAATGGCCATATTTGGGTATTTATTCCATTCACAAAAGCAAACGGTGACAGAATTGATTAAGAATTTCTTGATGACTCTGATACTTGTATATTTTAATTTATAATAACACATTGTGACAAAAAATATGGCCTGGCCCTAAATTCGGATTGAGTCTCTTTTCTTTCAGAACAAGGATTGTTTCAAAAGATGTCTAACTCCGAATAAATAAATTACACGTGACGTTTCAGTTAACAGTGGTGTCACCATTTTCAGATAACAGAGTACTGAATATAGAACTACATTCAGAAGGTGGTGTAATAAGGCTGTTACCAAAATATCATTTATAATTTTATTTATTTGATTTTTTTAGTATTATTTTCATCTTGTAGATTCTTATCTACTATCATCCAAATTGTATCTCATCAGAACAGTGATTAGGGGGTCGGTGGAAGGTTCTGTGAAAGTGAATGGTCTAAACTGTTGATTTTCGACCGCTACGACCCAGGTTCGATTCCCGCATTGGGTACTTTTTTTTTATTTAATAAAAAAAAAAATGCTCCAATGGCCCCCGATTCTTGCAAAAGTCCAACCCCACCAGCGAGTGCAAGTAACCAAACAGGGCTCTGGCACATTTGTAAGCACAAAATCAAACTGCTTTTCACATGTGTAGACACGTGGTGCACTTACAGTAATAGCAGTCACCAACTTCTACCTACCATGATTATCATGGCTTGTATCACGTGTATTAGGGATAAGCAAAAAAAAAAAAAGAACAGAAATTGATCTAAATGAAAGTGGTAAAATTGTGATCTTGCTCTCAGAAACTCTGAGTATTGCGCAACCATAGCTCCACAATACATAAATATAAAAAGCATTATAAGATGCGAGCATTTTTTATTTTTTTTGACAAAAATAATTCAAACTTTTACACACACAGTCCTTCCTGCAATGAAAAAATATTGGGAGGGCTTGGTTCATCAGTGGTGAACCCTCTCAGCGGTGATGAGCAAAGCCCTCCCAATATTTTTTAAATGCATTAAAGACAGTAGAAGTTTGATTTGTGATTTGTGAAAAAAAAATAATAATCGCGTCTTATTATGCTTTTTATGTATTCAGTAGAACCTCCATGAGAGGACACTCATCTTCTTCTTTCTTATCTCCACTCAATCATATTAAGGTGTCAAGCTTGTAAAGCTTGAGACTTTTGAAAAAGAGATTTGACAACCATCATGATTGGGTAAAGTAAAATGCGTCTGCCTTTGTCATTAAGACTGGGAGCACTACTCAGTGGCAGGCCGACTTAGCTCCAAAAGAAATGGCCGCCTCTGACATGAGGAACAGATGCCATGTGCAGCCGCTCCTAATATGGAGTACAAATGCTGCTCATCCTGTATCCCTGGATCAGGAGCCCTTACAGGGTACTATCAGCCGGGTCAGCTGAGCCCAGGTTTTTTAGTGAGCTTGTTACTGCTCCCCTTCCTCCTTTTTCATCCGGGCTTGGGACCGGCAAAGGCGGAGTTGAGGACACTCATGCTAGAGGACACCTCTCTTTAAAGGACAGTTTCATAGTTAAAATTACCATTTTAACTCTTTAGGGGACATCTTTCCCCAAAGGACACTTTTGTTCAGCATTTAGGTGTCCTTTACAGGGAGGTTTTACTGTAGATGCATTATTTCCATGTATAAAAGCATTGTGTGTTATTTGATGAGATTTAAAGGAAGTGTGCTGAAGGAGAGAATGTGGCTCTATCTCCCCAACCAAGAAACACTCAGAGAGAATAAATCTAATTACACGCTATTGCACAATAAAGCCGGGATGAGTAATTGTCTCAATGGTGTTCTCTTCATGTTTCAAGCACCTCTTAGCAACTCCACAATTGTTCCTTCTTATCATAGGGGAATGATAAATCAGGAACTTTATATCAAACTTCAACTATATATATATTAAAATTTTACACAAATAAATTTACTGGCAATGTGTTTCTTTTAAATATCATCAAATATTATCTCTACAGACCTTACTGCAATGATATGAGTTATTGAATGAGAGGGCTTGGCTCATCAGTAGTGAACCCTCTCAGCGGTTTCGCCAAATTAATCTCTAGACCGCTCTACTATTGTTTTGGACTGGTTTTGTTATATACCCTGCATTTTCTATGGAAGGCAGCTTAGGGGTGTTTAGTGAACTATGGACATAAGCTTATAGGTCTGTAGAGGTACATACATATAATTTCAAGATATTGCATCGAGCAAAGCTCTTCCGCAAAATATGTTTTCATAACCAATATATATTAGTAAATTAAATTTTATTGCCATCTATCGTTAAAATTTTACACAAATAAATTTACTGGCAATGTATTTCTTTTAAATATCATCAAATATTATCTCTACAGACCTTACTGCAATGATATGAGTTATTGAGTAGAGCGGTCTAGAGATTAATTTGGCGAAACCGCTGAGAGGGTTCACTACTGATGAGCCAAGCCCTCTCATTCAATAACTCATATCATTGCAGTAAGGTCTGTAGAGATAATATTTGATGATATTTAAAAGAAACACATTGCCAGTAAATTTATTTGTGTAAAATTTTAACGATAGATGGCAATAAAATTTAATTTACTATATATATATTCTTCATGTAAATAATGATAAGGTCTGCAATTTCGATTATAGATTATAAACACAAGGTAATAAGACCAAATCCCCAAATAAATTAATATAGTGTAACGTTTCGGTAACAACGCTGTTACTGAAATGTCATACACTATTTTTTTGGGGATTTTTGGGGGTTGGTGGAAGGTTGGTCTAAACCATTGGTTTTCTACCGCTACCACTCAGGATCGAATCCTGCATTGGACACTTGTTTATGATTAAAAAAAAAAAAGCCCCAATGGCTTCCAATTATTGCAAAAGTCCAACCCACCAGCGAGTGAAAGTAACCAAATGGGGCTTTGGTACATTTATAAGTGTAAAAGTTGAACTACTTTTCACATGTGAAGACATGTGGTGCACTTATAGTAAAAGCAGTTGGCAACTTCTACCAATCATGAATATCATGGCCGGTACCACCTGTACTAGGGATAAGCAAAAAAAAAAATTTGGGGATTTGGTCTTATTACCTTGTGCATGTAAATAAATACAGAGGATATGGCTCTCTAAACCTATAATTTGCTGCAATGTATAACTTGAGATTTCTGACTTCCAATACAGAAGAATCTCCATGAGAGGATACTCTTGCTAGAGAACTCCTCGCTACAAAGGACAGTTTCCATCACCAAAATTACCAGGTTTCTATGTAATTAGCAGCTCTCTTGTAAGAAGGCATCTTTCTCTATAGGACACTGCAGCTAGTTGTATTTTAGAGAGAGATACTACTGTACACCTAGCCCCCGATTTACACAGTACTTTTTTTACACGTTTTCGCTTTTACACGGTTTTCCAAATAAGTTTTTTTTTTGTTGTTTTTATCGCACTATACTAAATGCTACTGTGATTGAACACATGCGCTATGTACACATCTCACGAGGAATCCCGAGCTTATGTGCTGACTACATATTTTAACCTGTCAATGCATTTTATTTTTATTTCTGTGTACACCTATCCCCCGAATTACACGCTTTTCTCAGGAACGTATCTACCGTGTAAATCGGGGGAATAGGTATATTAAAAAATATCCTCCAATTCTATCTAGAAGGAGTTTGTTTCTATGCCTTTTGGTTATGATCAAAATATTTAGAAATAGCTTGATATTACACCACATCCACAGGCTAACCTGACCAAATCTGAGTGATGTAAATTATATGTGTTATTTTTAAGCAAGAACATTGCTATCATCATGATTAGTAGACTTGAGTAGTAAATTGATAAGGCACAATTTGGATAATAGATTCTAAACACAAGGTAATAATTATTTAGTTGGATTTGGTCTTATTACCTTGTGTTGAGTAGTAAATGTTTTGTTTGGTATTCTAGTCTGAAAATTGCAACAATGGAATTGCAGAAATGCCTTGTTATCACCAGCAATCACAAATAGTCCGCCAAACATTGGTTGTTGATTCCAGTATCATTATTGCTCCCCACACCTGCATTTATTAAATTGTCACTATGTCACATAGGGAATGAGGGAAGACAAATGACAGGACAATTTATTTTAATCTAAAAATAGTAAAAACATTTCTTTATTTGGTTAAAAACCCAAGTTCTTTTGGAGTATACAAATGCTGCCAACTATATACCTGAACTTTATTTAAATTAAAGAATGAGATGCATTTTCTATGTAGCGAGATATTACAAATTTGTAATCTGTTTCTAAAATAATAATTATAAATCTTATAACTCTCTAAATGAAATATAAAAATGAAATCAGTTTCCATGATATGTATACTTTGAAGACCATTTAGAAATCACCATACTGGAGGGATATAGCATGAAGGGAGAAGAAGGAAAGATTGGTTCAATAATCCTATAGAATGGTCTGTGAATATAATTGTTCTCAGATCAAGGTGAAATTCCATTCCATGATGGCTGACCTCTGTTTTGGAAAAGGCTGTATTACATAGTGATAGAAAGTATGAAGGAAGTATCAATAGCACTCCTTCCCTATCTTTAGGCCCCAGGGTACACTGTTACTACAAAATATTCTCCCCGAGTCCTTTTAACTGCCTCAGCGTAACAGGGAGGTGACCCTGGACTGGACAGTATGTCTGGAATCTTGTTCTCCTGGTAGGGTCACCCTAGACATGAAGGCTGTTCTACTAATCCTTGCTAAATGTCAACAGGCAAAGAGGAAAAATCATATTTCTATCTTTGTGTACCTCAGATGTTCCCATCAACAGGAAATAAACCCAATTACTACCTATGAATTCCACTCTTCTCTAGTTTGAGAAGAGTGGACATGGTCTAGGGAGATAAGCACCAACACCTCTACATTGTCATAGCTTGTGTATTTGGAGTTAGTCCCATTGCATTTATACAACCCTTTGTGCTATCTTGATATTTTATCTTTAGTTAAAAACTTTTTTAAAAATCATGTACAATCGATAGTGTTTCTTGCAAGTAAAACATTGGCTTCCACAATGATTAATTTCTTCTTATTGCACTATTTTTTGATAAAGATAACATAATCCTTTGCTTATAGTGCACTTTGACCAAGAACCCAGATTAACACAACCTTGTCTCAAAGTTTTGCCACAAATATAAGAAGTGGATATGAGCACAACTATTTTTAAAGGAAACTAAGAAGAAGAAAAACCATCCAAAGTTTTTTTTTTCCTCTTATAAACAAATCAATATTTTTGTTTTCTGTCAAAGCAGTTTCTAAGCTAGGAAGACTTGAGGAAGGAAGTGCTTGCTACTTGATGTTTTATAGGATACAGTACCCTCTGATAAAGGGGAGGAAGTAATAGGATTCAAATACCTGACATGATCATGGATATTGCATACCCAAATAAAATGATAGGTTTATAGCTGAAATGA
Source organism: Cordylochernes scorpioides (assembly GCA_030710605.1). Taxonomy (NCBI): domain Eukaryota; kingdom Metazoa; phylum Arthropoda; class Arachnida; order Pseudoscorpiones; family Chernetidae; genus Cordylochernes; species Cordylochernes scorpioides. The sequence goes on along the minus strand of CP092881.1, from coordinate 32,935,221 downwards.
TTCAAGAAACTTTTGTCCAGAGGAATCAGCTGTTAGGTAGCAAACAATTGAAGAAGAATGTTGGTTACATTGCAAGCTACATCTACCACAGAGAAGGAAAACTATGGATAAGAGTGTTTTGAATATTTCCTGCATCACTTGGAAAATTCTGCCGCTATCAGAGAGAGATGTGTTGAGTGACATCAAGTCAGCAATGTTCCTGAGGTGTATTCTGGCTCGGTTAGGGGGGGAATATTAGCTCTCATTTATAGTATTGCTCTCTCCATAGAGGCTTGACTTTTGTGTACATCATGGCCAGCCTGACTCTACCAGACTGTCATCTTCCTTCTTCTTCTTTCTTATCTTCACACTGGGTGAAGTAGATTGCGTCTGCCTTTGTCATTAAGACTGGGAGCACTACTCAATGGCAGGCCGACTTAGCTCCAAAAGAAATGGCCGCCTCTGACATGAGGAACAGACGCCATGTGCAGCCGCTCCTAACATGGAGTACAAACGCTGCTCATCCTGTATTCCTGGATTAGGAGCCCTTACAGGGTACTATCAGCCGGGCCAGCTGAACCCAGGTTTTTTAGTGAGCTTGTTACTGCTCCCCCTCCTTTTTCATCCGGGCTTGGGACCGGCAAAGGCGGAGTTCATGCTGTCATGAAATGATTGGGTATATTAAAGCATTCAATCACACAGCACTCTTGAATGGGTGAAGAACAGACTGTGGCAGGATCTCTCCTTGCCACAGTGTTGCCCTTTCACCACTGGCAGTTGCACTGATGTCACCACAGGGCCAGCTCTGGGGTGACTGCTACTACAGGAGGAGACTAATTACATAGTCCTACACACTCTGACACCAGTTACAGCAGACAGTTGGCACCCTACTCTCTCACACAGTAATATTTTTTGAAAATGCTTTAAATCCATAGAATATATATGTTCCAGCCTTAAATATGCAAAATTGTTAGAATTTACTTTTGTTAATTATTGTTAAATTATGTAAATTTTAGAAATGTATATAATCTTGATTTTAGAAAATAAAGACAGTTATTAAGTATACGTGGTTGAGTCATTAGAGTTGGTGAGACAAGAGTTATTAATATATACGTGGTTGAGTCATTAGAGTTAGTGAGACGAGACAATAGCAGTTATTCAAGTTTGAATGAGTTAGCTCGCTGAGTCAGGAAGCATAGAATTAAAACCAGCGTTAAAATAAGAATTAGGCGGTGATTCCTCCTTAGTGTCAGGAGGCCAAAGCCAATTCGATTCATGGTCCCTCAAGAGCCTGATTAGGATTTGAAACAGAAGAAATTTAGCAAAAACTCAGCGAGAATACAATTGCAAATGTCTCGAGACGAAAGGATCCTCCAAAGAAAGTTAAGTTACCAGAAAAGGAGAATTGATGGATTTATTGAAAGTGTGGATTCAATTATTGAGGCAGGTGAAACAATACGCTTAGAAATAATGGGTGAAGAATTAAAGGAGATCAAAGAAAAAATTGAGAAACTCTACGACGAGCTGTTTTCTTTGGATGAAGTTGATATAGATAAAGAAAGTGAGGCATGTGATAGTTCAATGAACAAGATTGGAAGCTTGAGGGTAAAAATAGAAAATGAAAGAAAACTCAAAGACAAACTGGCGGACATAAAGCCAAATGGCTCTCAGGCAAATATAAAATTGCCTCAATTTGACTTACCGATATATGATGGAGATATGGGCAATTGGATCAACTTCAAAGAGCTATTCCTCACCACCATCGATGCACATCCAGGGTTAACTAATATACAGAAGTTACAATATTTGAATTCTGCAGTAAAAGGCGAAGCGGCCAGATTAATAAGGGGTTTCCCTTTACTAAGTGAAAATTATGGCCAAGCATGGAGTACACTGTTATCAAGATATGATAACCCGAGAGAGCTAGCTTATGCCCAGGTGTCAAAAATCTTTTCTCTCCGGGCAATTAAGAATCCATCGGCTAAGTGTCTCCATGAATTCATGGATGTTTGTAATGAAGCCATAAGAAACTTAGAAACGCTGGAATTGAAAAGAAATCAATTTGTGGATGTGATCCTGGTGCACTTCCTCCAGCAGAAGTTGAGTGAAAATCTAAGGTTGGATTGGGAACTGTCAATGGACAATACTCTTCCATCTTATGACAAGTTCATAGCATTCATTTCCAGACATGCGAGAAGCATGTCTTGTGCTGTCAAGGAATGTTCAAAAAGGGAAGAAACCACCGGATCGAGATTTCCCAAATGCCAAAGCTACGGGATGCTAATTGAGAAATCGGACACTTGCATATTATGCAAATCTAAGCATCATCCACTATACATGTGCAACTTATTTTGCAAAATGCCTTTAAAAGAAAAATTAAATGTAGTGGAGAGTCATAAATTATGCTTCAATTGCTTGAGGAAAGGCCATTTCTCATGGAATTGTAGGCTGAACCAACGATGCAAAGTATGCAAGGGAAAGCACCACACGATGATTCATTATGATAAACCGAGCACGGAAGGCGCTTCGGCCCAAGTTGAGAACACAACTCCGAAGGAACATGAAAGTGCTATCAATTTAACTAATACTCAACAGGCAAACTGCAATGATAGCCACGTACTACTCGCAACAGCTAGAATCAAGATAAAAAATGGACTCGGAAAGTTATGCACCTGCAGAGCCCTACTGGACAGCGGTTCCCAAGTCACCATGATAACAAAAGGATGCTGCGAAAGATTGGGACTTGTCCAAAGGAAATCAGATCGGATGATTATAGGGGTTGGAAACACACCAGTGCAGCATTCTTCATCGACAGTAAGTGTGACATTTTGTCCACTGAATAATTCTGAGGAATTCTCGGTGGAGGCAGTAGTCACGGGAGTGCTCACTTCAGAAATTCCGAACTTCAGGTTAAAAGACCCTAATTGGCCAACTTTGAAGAGCCTCAAATTGGCAGACCCAGAGTTCTACATACAAGCCCCAATAGATATGATATTGGGAGCAGATATATACACTGAACTTATGTTGAATGGCTCTATATCTCTCGGAGAAGGATTGCCAATGGCTATTAATACAAGACTAGGTTGGGTACTTCTAGGAAAACTCATGGGAACATCGGAGAGTAATACAGAAGTCTGTAACCTGAGTTTACAATCTGAACCAGAACTAGAATTCGTAATGAAAAGATTCTGGGAAACTGAATCTGTGCCGTCACCAGATCTTTGTACACAGGACGAAGATTGTGAAAGGTTATTTTCGAATAACCATGGCAGAGATAGCCATGGAAGGTATTGGGTAAAATTGCCATTCAGACAACATCGACCGCTTCTGGGTGAATCAAGAGAAAAAGCTTTAAGAAGGTTCCTTTCGTTGGAAGGAAAATTGTGTAAGAATGTGAAATTATATGACCAATACCGGGGATTCATGAAGGAATATGAACACTTAAACCACATGGAAAGGGTCCCAATTGCAGAAGTGAAGCGAGAATTGTGCAGATGCTATTACATGCCTCATCATCCAGTAATTAGAGAGCAATCCACTACAACAAAAATGAGAGTTGTGTTTGATGCATCAGCTAAATCTGAAAATAATGTTTCTTTAAATCAATTTTTGCACAAGGGACCAAAAATTCAACAGGATGTATTTTTCATTCTCCTCAGATTCAGAACGTATCCTGTCGCCATAACTGCTGATATAGAAAAGATGTACCGCCAGATAAGAATTCATCCAGAAGATGCGGACTATCAGAGGATATTGTGGAGACCATCGCCAGAAGAGCCTGTGGTGGACTATCGACTGCTGACTGTTACCTATGGTACAACTTCGGCTCCATTTTTGGCAATGAGAACATTACAACAGTTAGCAGAAGATGAAGGCCATAATTATCCTGAGGCTTCTAGGGTGACCTTGAATGATTTCTATGTCGATGATCTGCTAACAGGAGCTCAAACGATTGCTGAAGCCAAAGAACTAATAGACCAATTAAAGGACTTAATGAAAAAGGGAGGGTTTCACTTAAGAAAGTGGAATTCAAATTGCCACGAGATAGTGTCTCATGTCGAGGAAATGAACGAAGAGAAGAAAATTAACTTGGAGAAAGGAGCCATATCCAAGATTTTAGGAATTGTATGGGATCATGTACAAGATACGTTTAGAGTTAATATAACTCTTCCTGAAGAAGTTGTTACCAAAAGAGATCTTCTCTCCAATATTGCGAGGATTTTCGATCCACTTGGTTTCCTCTCACCTACTACAGTGGCTTTGAAAATAATAATGCAGGAGTTATGGAGAAGTGGGACAGGCTGGGATGAGCATATTCCGAACGACATCAAGGAAAAGTGGAATAATTTTAGAGCCGAATTACTAAAATTAGGGGAGTTGAGTATCCCAAGATACGTATGGGCATGTGAAGGGGATCGAGATGTTCAACTCCACGGATTTTGTGACGCGTCAAGTGTAGCTTATTCGGCTGTGTGCTACTTAAGAACAGTCTCTCTGGATGGACAAGTCCATATATCAATGCTTGCAGCAAAAACCAGAGTTGCCCCATGTAAGTCTCTAACTCTACCTAGATTGGAATTGTGCGCGGCTCTCCTCCTGTCTCAGCTCTACAGATCTGTTGTTGATTCATTGAAGATTGATATTGGCAGGGCATATTTGTGGTCAGACTCTCAGATCTCATTGAGTTGGATCAAATCAGATCCTAACAGATGGAAGACCTTTATACACAATAGAGTTGTGAAAATACAGCAACTGTCTGACAGAAACTCATGGCGTCATGTGTCTGGGAAGGATAATCCCGCCGATTGTGCCTCTAGAGGAATAATGCCTGCTGCGTTATCTGGACATACACTGTGGTGGCAAGGACCGACTTGGTTGAAAGATAATAACTTTGTTCAGAATCAGGATAATTGCTATGGCAGAGAATGCCATGAGGAAGAAAAAGTAGCCTTAGCTTGCCAGTCCCGAGTTTCAGTCTGTCCAGAAGTTGTAACTAAATATTCCACTTTTATCAAGACGAGGCGAATCATAGCCTGGTGTTTGAGATTCATCACTAACTGTCGGGTGTCGCTGAAGAAAAGAGAAATTGGAACATTGTCGAAGAAGGAGTTAGAAAATGCAGTGATTAAGATTATTGGATGGATTCAGAAGGACGAATTCGGAGAAGAAATGCAGGATCTAAGAAATACGGGACATGCTTCAAGAAAAAGTAGAATTTTGCAGCTTAATCCTTTTATAGATGCAACTGGGATGTTAAGAGTAGGTGGAAGGATTCAGTTCGCGAATGTAAACCCTGATCAAAAATTCCCACTGTTATTACCGAAAAATCATCACTTTACCAAATTAATAATACTTCATTTTCACACGAGATATTTGCATGCTGGTCCACAGCTGGTCTTATCTCTAATAAGAAATAGTTATTGGATCATGGGAGGTAGAGACATTGTAAGAAGAATCATTAAACAGTGTATAACCTGCTTCAGATTCAGGGCAAAAACTGCAGTACAAATTATGGGGAATTTGCCTGCTGATAGAGTAAATCCATCAAGACCGTTTACCAAGACTGGAGTCGATTTGGCAGGACCTTACGAACTAAAACCAAGTCTGACTAGATCGAAAGGGACGATCAAATGCTATGTGATTCTCTTTGTGTGTTTTTCGGTCAGGGCAATTCATTTGGAAATGGTGACTAGTCTCTCGACCAGTTCATTCATTGCAGCTCTCAGGAGGTTTATATCTCGTAGAGGAAAACCATCAAAAATTTACTCAGACAATGGAACGAACTTCAGAGGAACTGAAAGCTTCATGAAGAAACAATATAAAATAATGAATTCAAAGGAAACTAAAGACTTTTTAGCAGAAGAGTTAATAGAGTGGCATTTCATTCCTCCATCAGCTCCACACTTTGGAGGACTTTGGGAGGCAAACATCAAATGCTTAAAGGGTCATCTGAGCAAGGTAATAAAGTCATCACTTTTAAATAGTGAGGAATTCATCACACTACTCTGTCAAGTTGAGGCTTGCCTTAATTCAAGACCGTTAGTAGAGTTAAGTCCCGACCCTAACGATCTTCGAGCTTTGACTCCGGGACATTTCTTGATTGGCTCCCCTCTGATTGAGGACCCAGGATTGCAAAATTATGAGCAAGGAGATTTGCGGTCAAGATGGAATCTGGTACAAAGTCTGAGGAACTCGTTCTGGTCAAGATGGACAAGAGAGTACATCAACTCTTTGCAACAGAGAAATAAATGGAGGTTGTCACAAGACAATTTGAAGCCTAATCAGTTAGTGCTAATAAAAGAAGATAACCTTCCACCTCTAAAGTGGCGTCTGGCCAGGATCCTCGAGGTATATCCGGGCTCTGACCAGAAGGTGCGAGTTGCCCAAGTTCGGGCTGCTACCGGAGTCTACCTACGACCTATTACAAAGTTGGCTCCGCTTCCCTTCAAATCTGAACCAGGGTTCAGCGGCCGGGGGGAGTATGTTCCAGCCTTAAATATGCAAAATTGTTAGAATTTACTTTTGTTAATTATTGTTAAATTATGTAAATTTTAGAAATGTATATAATCTTGATTTTAGAAAATAAAGACAGTTATTAAGTATACGTGGTTGAGTCATTAGAGTTGGTGAGACAAGAGTTATTAATATATACGTGGTTGAGTCATTAGAGTTAGTGAGACGAGACAATAGCAGTTATTCAAGTTTGAATGAGTTAGCTCGCTGAGTCAGGAAGCATAGAATTAAAACCAGCGTTAAAATAAGAATTAGGCGGTGATTCCTCCTTAGTGTCAGGAGGCCAAAGCCAATTCGATTCAATATACTTTTGTCACTTGAGCCATATTTTGGATTCCAAACAAAATTTTTATCACGATATTTTGACAAGCAGCATGCCTTATGTAATAACCATAATACTATTTGCATATATTTTTCAAATAGTGCCAGGTAAATTTTAAAAAATTATTTGAATATCTATGTTCAGCGACATTAATATTTCAAAGAATTATAATGGTAGGTAATGGCTTATCAGTGGTGAACTTTCTCAATATATAATTTTTCCTTCTCTCTCTTCTCATTGCATCTCAAATATATATATCTTCTTCTTCTTCTTTCTTATCTCCACTCAATTATATCAAGGTATCAAGCTTGTAGAGCTTGAGACTTGACAACCATCATGACTGGGTGAAGTAGAATGCGTCTGCCTTTGTCATTAAGACTGGGAGCACTACTCAGTGGCAGGCCGACTTAGCTCCAAAATAAATGGCTACCTCTGACATGAGGAACAGACGCCATGTGCAGCCGCTCCTAACATGGAGTACAAACGCTGCTCATCCTGTATCCCCGGATTAGGAGCCCTAACAGGGTACTATCAGCCGGGCCAGCTGAGCCCAGGTTTTTTAGTGAGCTTGTTACTGCTCCCCCTCCTCCTTTTTCATCCGGGCTTGGGACCGGCAAGGGCGGAGTTAAATATATATATAAAAAAGGAGCATTAAGAGTGTACTATGATTCACAGTATACCTGATCATTTTCAGCATTTTTTTTTAAAGCTTTGCCTTCTTTCTAAATCCATTGCCTAAAATTTAGGTCACTTCATGCAATGAGTCCTCATGATGGGTAAATGTGCCATAGATTAAAAAAATCTGAAATACTGTGGCACTTAGCTTTAGGTGAGGTAACATAGGGAATACACTGCTAACATGAATTCACAGACAGAGTTGTAGAGGGTTGGTAGTTCTTACTTTTAATGGTGCACATCATTTTGCCATTCAGCCAGTAGTATCATTGGGTTTATGTCAATCTTTGTTGCTTAGTTCCAGTCCTATCACATCACCACTCTGTTGATGATGGGCTGTAGGTCTGAGATTGCTTACTAAGATATTCACCACCATATCTGATGGTCTTTTCCTTGCACTGAAGCCACCACAGCTCTGGACCATAGTCATACACTCTATGACACCAGTTACAACAGACTATTGGTATCACACTGTCACTGATTCAGCTCCTCCTCCTCCCCAGGGAAAAAAGCTTGTTTATCATTCTATATACAGTTACGAGCGTCATCAATTCTTCATCTCTTAATCATTCACCTCTGTCACCATTTGCTTTTTTTTGGAATGGCGCCCTCCTATTGGTTGGCTACGATCACGCCACCTTTGCCCCCCCCCACTCGCTATTTCGTCTTTGTAACTATTGTGTTGGAGCGGGTCGCTCCCTAAATAAATGCATATATTAGATAATAACCAAATGGAATCCTCTCTTTCTTTTTCCCAGTAAGAGACGCCTACGGAAGCCAACAGTACATAGACAGATAAAGCACATAGGCTATAGTTATTAACTAACATATGCAATTATTTAAGGCGCCACTTTATAATTGTAACAAATAGTATTTGAAACAAAACATTCAATCGGGTAAAACACGGGCGTTGCCCGGGTCATTCGGCTAGTATATTATGTTTTCCCATTTTATTGTTGTTTTTTCATATTTAATTGATACTATCAATGAGCGTGTGTGAATCTTCTTATCAATGGACACTTTTGTAGGATGGAGAGGATATACTGAATGAGAGAGATGGTGGAATTCCAAGTGACTCATTCCTGACTCATAAATTTTGCCTATTGATGAGAACTTGCCAGTGGAAACTTTCTTCCCATTTTGACACTCAAAGGAATATAACATCTACACACAATATCTACATGTCTCTACCCATACATATACATATACGTGCAAAATTAAAATATTTCTTTAATTATTACTAGTGTATATACAATGAAAACTATACAGATAAGCTCTTTAGAATTATTTTTTTTCCCCAAAAATAATTTCTTACTGCCCTTACTGTTTATCAGAAAAATATTGGGAGGGCCTGTCTTATTACTGGTAACCTCTCCCAGCATTAATGCCACTTTAATCTACCAGACCACTCTATTATACTATTGGTTGTTCTACTCCTATAGGCTCTCTAATAGGCTTCCCTCATGGACAAAACTTAAGGAAGTTGTACCTTATAGCATGTATATCGGGATTCATAAAATAACTTTGAAAGATATTTGATACACAATGACCTTTATTGAATACACACAAGATAACCAAGTGTTAACAAAATTGCCCCTATCTCCTTTGAAAAAATGGGAACCAGCAACATAAAATACTTTCCACTTCCTTAAATTTTTCCATTTATTTATTTATGCTTATGAGGTGATACAGCAGCGTATTTACAATTAGAGAGGAGACAAAATGAATTAAATCTAGAAAAAAGAAGTGAGGACATATCGGTCATTAAAGTCTGAGAGGCAAGGCCTTCAGCCAGTTCAGGGCTTCCGGGGTGACAGAATGGAGATTGGAGATTCCTCCATTGAATTTGTACAGCGGGCAGTCATCTAGTATATGGGACATTGATTGTGGGACGTTGCAGGCACAATTTGGATCTTTGGTGTAGCCCCATAACTTCATTAGCTCTGCACACCTTCCCTGACCTGTCCTAAAGCGTTTTTTTCCATGAGTGTATATAGTCGAATATCCCTGAGAGGAAACCTCTCTACAAAGGACAATTTTGTTTTGCCATTTTTACTATTTAGCAACCTTCTGGTAAGAGGACACCCCTCTCTCTAAAGGACACTTTGGCCCTGTAACTAAGTGTGGTACAGTGAGGTTGTACTGTATTTGAATAATGATAAGACACAATTTGCATCATATGGATATGTATTATTAATGGATTATAGACTTCAATGGACCTAAGAAGTTATTCTTCCTATGAGCTGAAGAAAAAGAACCACTTGATAACAGTAACTATTTAAAACATGCTGGGGTAAAATTTCTCATTCAGAACTTTTGTCTGAAGATGGTAACAACGCTGTTACCTAAACGTTATACACTATTTATTTATTTGGATTTGGTCTTATTACCTTGTGTTTGTATTTGAATAAGAAATGTGGAAAGTTAACAGACAAGAAGTGGAGAGGCCTAACAAAGACCTAACTGTGTGGTAATCAGATGGCAGAGGACACCCAGCTTGTCTGCCAACTCCGTGAGACAGCGGAACACCTGCTGACTTTCTGTTCTCCCACGGATGTCTGGGACAGCCATGGTGGCCTGGAGAGGATCACCTGTATCTTGGAGCTCATCCTGTCCCATGGCCTGTCTGGGGTACGGATTCCTCCACACTGGAGATTTAACTGAACTTTTTTAACATCTTCTAGTCCCTGTGTTCATGCCTATTATGTAAATTTTATCAATTTAGTTAAATATGCAAATTTTAATTGTATAAAACTGCCAGCTGGGGACAAATGAAACCAGTGTGTTTGTAGTCAGTCATAGAATCAGTCTAGTTCTGTGCTCCAATCAATTAGCGTTAGGGGATTCACCTAGTCAAAGAGACTTGACGTTGCTCATGTAGTAAGAAGGTTCTAAAAAGGATCGAACAGCTCTAATTTAAGGATAATATTCAGCTGAAAAGGTCTGGTGTATTCAGATGCAGTCCACGCTCTACCAAACCAAAACATAAAGTACTAGCCAGGCTTATAGACAAAGGAAGTGGCAAGGATTCCTTGCTATCGCTGCTAGGCCCCCACCCTGAATATGGATCTAGTATGATGATTACGGTCACCCCATTGTAGCAACATGGCTTTGGACCAAGATTTTATAATTGTTATGATCATGGTTAAAACAATGGCCACTTTAGAATTATAAGAAGAAGAAACACAAGTTGGCGAGAAAAGCTTCTTTTATACAAAGGATTTCATACAAGCTTTTATACAAGACACCCTTCTATAGAAAATATGGAGATTATTGTTGCCTTAACTTTATGATATTATGAACAAGTTGCTTTTTTGTGAAGGAGACTTTTATGACAAGGTTTCACAGTTATCAGAAACGATATTTATAGAAGACAGAAATTTCCTGTATAACCCTGGTCTGATTTTGAATTGAAAATGTTACTATTTGGAGACATTGTGTAAGACCAAGCTATCTTAAATCCTTTTTGTGAAAAAAAAAGAAGAGTGGTAAAAGCATCTTGTTACTATAAAAACATTAAAAAGATAACTACTTTCATTTATCATGATAACTATCAGGGGGTTCAGTGGACCAATGGTCAAACTGTTGGTTTTCGACTGCTAAGACCCAGGATCGAATCTCGCATTGGGCTCTTTTTTTCTCATAAAAAAAAAAAAAAAAAATGCTCCAAAGGCCCCCGATTCTTGCAAAAGACAAACCCCACCAGCAAGTGCTCAAATGGGGCTCTGGCACATTTTTAAGTGCAAAAGTCGAACTACTTTTCACATGTGTAGATATGTGGTGCACTTACAGTAAAATCAAACCTATACCCATCATGAATATAATGGCCTGTACCACATGTGTACTATATAAATACTATGTTTTTTTAGATTAGCTGAGTCCTGTTTCTCTAACTTCTGTAGTGTTAACCACTAACTTGTGCAACTCATTCTCCAGGATCAAGAGCATTAAGAGAAGCCAATTATTCCTTTTACTGTTTTTCTTAAAAATGATCAGTTTTTCTCAATGATCAGGTTTTTAAGAAAAAAACAATAATAACTATCAACTAAACATTTTAAAAAATTCTCAGATAGTTGAAATATTTTCTGATAAAAAAAAAAAATGCTCCAGTGGCTCCCAATTCTTGCAAAAGTCCAACCCCACCAGCGAGTGCAAGTAATCAAACGGGGCTCTGGCATATTTGTAAGTGCAAAGTCGAACTGCTTTTCACATGTGTAGACATGTGGTGCACTTACAGTAAAAGCAGTAGGCAGGCCATCGGCCACATTCAGTTACACAATTAGGAGATTCCCTCTCATTATATTATAATAGATATCCTTGTGTCTTCTTTTCTACTTTTAAACTCTCTTTCGAGCAATCAATAAAATGTTTATAAAATTAAAGGCACCTCTCTCATCAAAATAGATGCCAAAATCTAAATGCCATCTATTGACTGTTTCTGCCAGCTAGCATATTGGGGTCTGTGACAAAGCTACCACTTTGGAAAACTGAGATGTGCCCACTTGAAGATCATGGCTTCAGGTTAATTGGCCTTGTTAGTCCATGGTGAGCTTTGATTTCATAATATTCACGGGGGATTAAATGAAATTATCAGAGCTTGCCAAAGTTTACCTGGTAAATTGACTAGGCCAATTCTAAGGCTGAAATATAGGTGGAAATTTTGCCAGAAGGATATTGATCTATAAAATTAGAGGTCACTTATTCTGTCAAATTAGATTTTAAAGACTAAGTTCCATCTATTGACCATCTCTTCATGCTAGCAGACTCGGATCAGTGTCAAAACCAGCTTTTGCAAAATGAGAAGACTCCACAATTTTTTAAACCATTGTTATAAGGAAAACCTCTTCAGCCCTGAAGAAATCAGCCTCTTTGTATAAATTGTTTGCAGCAAGGAATTGTGTGTGCATGTTACAAGGAATCAATTGGACATCTCCCTCAAATGTCTCCCTCTATCACAGCTTCTAAAAAAAAAAAACTGAATATTTCATCAACAAGGAGGAACTAAGAAATGGAACCTATAGGAATTCTTATAATGTGACAGAGGTCAAATAGCTTTCCACAATGACTCTTCATAATTGCCATTACCTAGCAAAATTTTCTTTCTTGAAAATTGCTTTGGCCTTTTTTTTTTCTTCCAATGGAGCAGATACACACGTTCTTTCAATAAATAAATCTACTGTATCAATATTGAGCAAAAACATCAGTCTTCCAGGGATAAGTATCTTTTCAAAAACCTTTTAAATCTCCAGGCATGAACACCCACAGGAGAAAACACTGTAATTATACTGTGCTTTGTGACTGAAAGCTTGAGATTAAAAGGTTTTTGAAAATATACTTATCCCTGCAAACCTGATATTTTTACTTACATCTCCATTTCTTAAAATAGGTTTTACAAATTTGTTTTTAACTTTGTGCTCCATGTCAAAATACAGATGATAAAGATTGCCTCAATAAGGATCTAGTACAATTCCACTGGACTTCACCTGTGCAGCTGGTGGTGGAATAAAGGTGGCTTGATAATTAGGTTGAGGGAGGGAATGAACAACTTCTAGAATCTCCAGTTTCTCTTCTGTGATGTGATACCCCATTGTTTGATAGCTGCTGCATCAGGTATTAAATTTACACCCAACTATTTTGGGCAAGTATACTTCCAAAAAAAGAAAGGACTATTTTTGTATTAAAAAATAAATTGGTGTGTACATGTGTATGTACACCTTTTAAGTATTGGTAACAAAATGTCTTAGTCCACTAGTAGTGAATGTTGCGATTAATTAATAATCACCTAACTACTTATAATTCAGGGGGTCGGTGGAAGGATGGTCTAAACCAGTGATTCTCAACCTTTTTTTTGTTGCGGCATTATTTTAAAGATTTGAAAATTTGGCGGCACAATTTTAGAATTTCGCGGCACACTTTTGCTAACTTGAATGCAAGAAAATTCAAATTATGTATCAATATTTCTATGCAAAATATAAGTAATATACATCTCTAACATTCAATTTGCTAATTTCGTTATTTGAAAAAGTAAAAAAATGAAAAAGAAAAAAAGAAAAACCAATACAAACGTGAACATAATCATATGACTAAAATTCGGCGGCACATTTTTAGAATTTCGCGGCACACAAAATTACCGCGGCACATTGGTTGAGAATCACTGGTCTAAACCATTGGTTTTTGACCGCTACGACCCGGATTCGATTACCACATTGGACACTTTTTTCTGATTTAAAAAAAAAATACTCCAATGGCTCCTGATTTTTGCAAAAGTCCAACACCACCAGCTAGTGCAAGTAACCAAACAGGGGTCTGGCACATTTGTAAGTGCAAAGTCGAACTGCTCTTCACATGTGTAGGCATGTGGTGCACTTACAGTAAAAAGCAGTCGCCTACTTCTATTCACACACTTATAATTCAACACATTCTGAGTCCTTGAGGTGTTGAATTAACAGAGAATGTATTTACCTCTACTGATGGGGTTGAACCTTTTCTTGAGCCATGAGAGCTATATATATATTGTTTATTATCTCTAGTACACGTGGTACAGGCCATGATAATCATGGTGGGTAGAAGTTGGCGACTGCTTTTTACTGTAAGTGCACCATATGTCTACAGATATGAAATCAAGTTTGATTTTTGCAATTACAAATGTGTCAGAACCCCGTTTGGTTACTTGCATTCGCTTGTGGGGTTGAATTTTTGCAAGAATTGGGGACCATTGGACCATTTTTTTTTATTAGAAAAAAAGTGCCCAATGCGGGATTCGATCCCGGGTTGTAGCGGTTGAAAACCAACAGTTTAGACTACATTTCCATCAACCTCCTGAGAGAAATATGATTGAAGAAAGTTGCTTCTATGTGCTGTGCAGTATTCGGGTTACTGTGTGGAATCAATTTATCTTCATCTGTTCCCTCAAGTTGTGTATGGGGCTCCAGAGAATTGAGGACAGAGAGACAGGATATTTGGATCAATACTGTGACCTTGGGCAGAGTGACAATTTGACAGCCCTTTGGAAACCTCTCTCTTCACTTGAAAGCATATTTACCTTTATCTTACAATTCTCTGGTTTCAATTAAATGTGTACAAGTTGAATAGTTTACCTGTGTTTTTCTTTGATCCTCATGATGCTTAGTTTATAATAAATGGGTGTCATCATCTAAGCTTTATTGCCAACCCAACACACAACTCCTGAGAACCTCCATGAGAGGACACCTCTCTACAATAGACAATTTTCAATACAAGAAAATAATATCTAATCCAAATAATTTAATAGTGTGTGACGTTTCGGTAACAGCATTGTTACCATCTTCAGACAAAAGAATAAATTATTAACATACACTATTAAATTATTTGGATTAGGTCTTATTTTCTTGTATTTATAATCTATAATCCAAATTGTGCTTTATCATAGACAATTTTCATTTTCAAAATTACAATTTTTACTATTTAGAAACTCTCTAGTAAGAAGACATCTTTCCCTAAAGGACAATTTGACTCTGCAATTAGGTGTCCCTCTTTACAGGGAGGTAGTTTTATTGTATTATCACTCAGAGATATCTTAAGTAAGTATGTAATATACAGTTACGAGCGTCTTTCCTAATCCGTCATCCTTCTCTGTCACCGTTTGCTTTTATTGGTTGGCTACGGTCACGCCACCTTTGGCTCCCCCCCCCCTGCTGGCAGCGCGCGCCCGTTGGCTGCCGGCGAGCACGTGACTTCCCTGTGCGCGCGCATGACGGGCAGTAGGCTATAGTTATAATTAACTAACATATGCAATTAATTAAGGCGCCAATTTAGAATTGCAACAAATAGTATTTGAATCAAAACATTCAATCGGGTAAAACACGGGCGTTGCCCGGGTCATTCGGCTAGTCAATAAATAATGGCCAGTACATTAGAGAGTAAAGAATTTCTTTGAAATAATTCAAAATAATTGTGCAAATATGTTGTTTTAAAAGAAACACTTTATTTACCCTAAAGCAATGCTAATTGTTATATATTGATCCTTATTTAATTAATACCATAAACAAATATATACAGTATAACTTCCCTGTAAAGGACAACACCTAATTGCAGAGCCAAAGTGTCCTTTAGGGAGAGGTGTTCTCTTACCGGAGAGTTGCTAAATTGTAAAAATGGTAATTTTGTAAATGAAAACTGTCCTTTGTAGAGATGTGTCGCTATCGGGGTTTCCAGCTAAAGGGAGATTCTATTATAACACCAACTTTAATATAATTTCTCCCTTGGGTTCTGTTAAATTAAAGAGGTTGTGTATTGTTAAAATCATTTTTTCTTTGTGTCCGTGATTTTATTTTGGTTGACGTTTAATATATTTTATTTTTGATGATCTGGCACTCTTGTTATTACTCTTGTTGTTGTTTGTTGTAAAAAAGGCTTACCCACACTTTTTTTTCTTTGAAGATATTTGTTTTAAAATGTTCAATAAAACATTTCCTTAATAATAAAAACTCTGCTAATTCTTTAACATGTATTTGTTTAAGGAATCCAAAATGATGCCTTCTAAGCACCTATGCAATCAATACCACAAAGCGAATGCAAATAATCTATTATAGGTGTCCTTCTCCCTGATGGCTTGATTAGATAACAGATCTCTCTCCCCAGATTACAATGTTTACCAACATTACCTCACCAGTGCGTTCCGTGCTTTTATTTTTGACATTACAGCTCACTCTCTTACTGATTCACAAACCTTTTTTTTTTTCTTTATAAAAAATATTGCATTGTCCTCTCTAACTATTTTTTTTTTCTGTTGAGCAATCACTCATTCTACACCATGCTCAATAAAACTATGCTTAATAGATTATGGGATAGCGCAGTGTCATTTTTATATAGTTTTAAATTGCCTAACCAGGATAAACTTTTGTGCTCCTTATTGAAATTCTTATGCACTTACATGACATCCCTAATTAATATATAAATAATCCTCTAGTCATTTCACAGTAGAGCCTCATTAATTAAACACTTACTTTAATTTATCCAATTTTTCAAGTCTCGGCCATTTTTTTTCCAAATTTTATCTTCAATATACAACCAACTTTAATTCAAAACTTACTTTAAATTGACCAATTTTTCAAGTCCTAACCATTTCTTTTTCCAAATTATCATCAATTCACAACCAAATCTAATTCAACACTTACTTTGATTCAGCCATTTCCCTTTCAAGCGCTATTTTTCTTTCAAATTACCATCTTGAATTCACAACCAACTTTAACACTTACTTCAATTCGCCCAATTTTTAAAGTTCCAGCCATTTCCCTTTCAAATTATCATCTTCAATTCACAACCAACTTTAAGACTCACTTTAATTCGCCCAATTTTTCAAGTCTTCGGCATTTCCCTTTCAAATTATCATCTTCGATTTACAACCAACTTTAATTCAACACTTACTTTAATTTGCCCAATTTTTCAAGTTCCAGCCATTTCCCTCTCAGGGAGGAAACCAAGGGAAGTTGAATCATTTGGCATTAGTAACCTAATATCTTTGTCCAGGGCACTTCACTCGACCTTGGAAATCCCATTACCTGCCCTAATGCCTGACCAATCTGGTGATGGTGTTTCAGAAGGGAGACTATGGAAATTTCCTGCAGGGCCTCTACTGGCTCAGGCCTCAGCTGGTGCCTGCTGAACTGCCTCTGTTCTGCATGCGCAAGCCTGGCATGTCCCGCTCCTGGCTCCGTACCAGCCTGCGTCTCCACTGCCTTGCTGAGCAGCTTTCCTTCCTCATCTCCTGTAAAGTGCATCTGTCGGCCTGGTACTCTGGTAGGTTTGGATCCTGCTTATATAGTAGCGGCTTTCTTTGGTCGCTGCAAGCTTTTACAATTTGCTTTAAAATTTTATAAGTAGGTAAACAATGGGATGAAAAGTATCAAACATGTGTCAGTCCATTGTTGCCTTTGTTATATATATCGGATATATATATATATATATATGAGTAAACAATAGAAAAAAATAAAAGATAAGTGGGTCAGGTGTTGATATTAAAAATATCAACAGCGCGAAACACGTTCGTGGATGGCTTTTCCTGATTTATCAAGAAATTGGGTTGGCCAAATATCACGGAGCAAGCTAAATAAACGTTTAGTTTATTCTTGCTCCACTAGATGGCGCTCTGCCATCTAAAAAGCACATGTGCTCGTGGTCAGGAGATGCCTTCTTTATTTTTAATATATATATATCTGATAATAGAAGGAAGGTGGTTAAATAAGCACAAGTTGAAAGAGGGACCCAAGCAACCAGAGAGAGAGAGAGAGAACTGGCACAGCCTCTCATGTCGCACACAACCCCCAACTGTCCTAAAAGTCCCGAGGTGTTAACTAACAGGCCCCAGTGGTCGCCCCTTGGAATGTCTCTGGTGTCTCAAGTGACCGGACTTTACCCTCCATCTGGGTTGCCTCTAGGTTGGCTTTATTGGTAAAATACAATTTGAATATAAAAGATGCATATATATAATTAAAATTCCTCTAAAGTGATTAGCCTAGGTTGACAAATAACTTTAGGGAGGTTGGTTACATTAGAGAAGGTCAGTGATGTTTTGAACATGTTGTAATATAAAAAAAAGAAAACAAGACCTAATCCAAATAATTTATTAGTGTGTGACGTTTCGGCAACAACATTGTCACCATCATCAGACAAAAGAATAAAATGTTTTTTTTTTTTTTTTTGCTTATCCCTAGTACACGTGGTACAGGCCATGATAATCATGGTGGGTAGTTAGCGACTGCTTTTACTGTAAGCGCACCACATGTCTACACATGTGAAAGCAGTTCGACTTTGCACTTACAAATGTGCCAGAGCCCCGTTTGGTTACTTGCACTCGCTGGTGGGGTTGGACTTTTGCAAGAATCGGGGGGCCATTGGAGCATTTTTTTTTTTTTTTTATCAGAAAAAAAGGGCCCAATGCGGGAATCGAACCAGGGTCGTAGCGGCCGAAAACCAACGATTTAGACCACCCTTCCACTGACCCCATTGTCTATGTGAAGGTATAATTTGGAATATAGATTTGAAGCAAAAGGTAACTAGACCAAATCTAAATTATTGATATATACATGACGTTTTGGTAGCAGCATTGTATTACCCAAACATCACAAACATTATAATAATTATTTCGGTTGTTGTTTACCTCTTGTTTATAACAATGGCTAATTTTTTAGATACAAAGTACATCATTAATTTTTTTTTACTCTCAAGCATTCTGGGATCCAAAATACTTCCTAATAGCTGTTAGAAGATATTACACATTTTTTTTTCTAACTTGAACAAAACTTTTAACTCTAACACCTTGAACTTCTTGAGGTATATTTCATCAATTTTTTTTTTGGTAAAAAAGGTGTTTTTATTATTTTAGGAAGTTTATTATCATAATATTATGTTTTTTTGTTTTTATCAAGAAGTTGTAGTATTCAAGTTTTATCACCATGTGTGTGTGTTATATAAATAAGTTTATTATCTCATATCTCAAGTATTTTACATCTTCTTTCTTATCTCCACATATTAGGGTATCAAGCTTGTAAAGCTTGAGACTTTTGATGGTGTCTGCTGGGATGAGTAGAGCTCATCAATGGATGAGTCGATACAGTCAATAATGTGGTTTGGGGTTGTAGGTTGAGAATTGCACTTGGTACATAGTGGGTATTTTTATATTATAGATTTGTATTTTATGATGCACTAGCGCGCCATCTGTTATCAAAATTCGAAACTATTTTAAAGGCGTAAGATTCTTTTTGAAAATAAACAATTTCTACTGCCCTTACTGCAATGGAAAAATTAAAGGGAGGGCCTGGCTCATCAGTGGTGAACCCACCCAGCGGTTTCGCCAGTTTAATCTACCATACCGCTGTTATATTGCATTTTTCGATCTTCCTTTTATAGTGATACTGTTGTTAGACTCTTGGAATGTGTATTTTAGATTAAGTCATTAAGGAGTAAATTTCATTTACTGTGAATTAATTTATTTTTCTTATTATTTCCCATTTGTAGACTCTGTGTCTACTGTCGTTAAACTGGCGAAACCGCTGGGAGGGTTCACCACTGATGAGCCAGGCCCTCCCTTTAATTTTTCCATTGCAGTAAGGGCAGTAGAAATTGTTTATTTTCAAAAAGAATCTTGCGCCTTTAAAATAGTTTCAAATTTTGATAGATTTGTATTTGTTAAGGTTCCCTTGTCCTTAACAGATTAGAAGGCGTATGGCGTTTACCTTTAGAGGACTATCGGTTTTCTTGCCACCAAGGCTTTCTGCAATCACCACCTCTTCAACTACCCAGGCGACACCCCAATGGTGCCAAAAATAACTTAACCAAAGAAAATAAACCAACAACTAATTACTCACTCTTATTTTAAAAACTCACTTATATACAAATTTGGATTATATATTATAAACACAAGGTAATAAGACCAAATCCAAATAAATAAATAGTGTGTGACGTTTTGGTAACAGCGTTGTTACCATCTTCAGACAAAAGTGTGGTAGCACAGATGGTAACAACGCTGTTACCCAAACGTCACACACTATTTATTTATTTGGATTTGGTCTTATTACCTTGTGTTTAAATTTGGTCATTAGTTAATATATACAATCACAGAATAATTATTTAACTCCGCCTTTGCTGCTCCCAAGCCCGGATGAAAAAGGAGGAGGGGGAGCAGTAACATGCTCAGTAAAATACCTGGGCACAGCTGGCCCGGCTGATAGTACCCTGTAAGGGCTCCTCCTAATCCAGGGATACAGGATGAGCAGCGTTTGTACTCCATGTTAGGAGCGACTGCACACGGCGTCTTTTCCTCATGTCAGAGGTGGCCATTTTTTTGGAGCTAAGTTGGCCTGCCACTGTGTAGTGCTCCCAGTCTTGATGACAAAGGCATACACATTTTAATTGACCCAGTGTAGAGATAAGAAAGAAGAAGAAGACAGAATAATTAAATATTAAATAAACAAAATAATATACCTCATCTTCTTCTTCTTATCTCCACTCAATCATATTAGGATATCAAGTTGTGACCCTTGATGGTGTCTGTTTGACAACCACCATGACTGGGTGAAGTAGAATACGTCTGCCTTTGTCATTAAGACAGAGAGCACTACTCAGTGGCAGGCCGACTTAGCTCCTAAAGAAATGGCCGCCTCTGACATGAGGAACAGACGCCGTGTATAGCCGCTCCTAACATGGGAGTACAAACGCTGCTCATCCTATATCCCTGGATTAGGAGCCCTTACAGTATACTATCAGCTGGGCCAGCTGAACCCAATTTTTTTAGTGAGCTTGTTACTGTTCCCCCTCCTCCTTTTTCATCCAGGCTTGGGACTGGCAAAGGCGGAGTTAATATACCTCATAAAACTCAACAGTATTATCAATATTATTATATTGCTATATTATGGGCAATCATTCATTGAGATAATCAAGGACAAACCAGTTCATTTATCTACTATAAAATATATGTTTAGGTATATTTGTCACTGATTTCAGCAACATATATGCTTCAATATATGAGTTCATGATCTCATGGAATGGGGTATAAGGGGGCAGCTTTCTTTGATTATGGCATATGATCCAGGCACACTTTGGTGAAAGTCTGACTTTGCCTGTAATTTGAGGCCGTTTCTAACATGGAAGCCTTTGCTGCCGACTCTAACATGAGTACAGACACAGCTCTTCCATATCCCTGGAGTGGGACCCTTGCTGAGGTTCATCAACTGGGTCAGTTGAACTCAGGATTTTTAAAGAGGGAGTGTCCTTCCTGGTTTCATCATCAAGTCTACCAGAACAAGACTTGATACAATTGTGTAGAGGGTTTACTGTACCTCCCAACAATGTCCACTGCACCACAGGCCAGTTACAAATTTAACCTTTATATAGTAAATCTCACTGGGACTGAACTTTCAGTTCACTATATAGCCATGAGTAAATATATGGTATCATAATTTTCAAGGATTATTTTAGGTTTGTTCAAAGGGAAGTTTCATTATATCCCTGTTTTAGCAAGATTTTACACAAATTGATGCATTTTATTTTTTTCTATAAATACTTTGATCTCTTTATCCTCTAAAAATATTGTTGCCTAATCCAAGTAGAAATCATAAGGTCATGGTGGGTTTTCACCTGCTTCTATTTTAAATGCATCACATGTCTATACCTGTAGAGGCATTTTGACTTGACATTTACAATTTATTTATGCTTATGAGGTGATACAGCAGCGTATTTACAATTAGAGAGGAGACAAAATGAATTAAATCTAGAAAAAAGAAGTGAGGACATATCGGTCATTAAAATCTGAGAGGCAAGTCCAGTAGCTGCTGTATTGTCCGTGAGGTCAAGAGACGTACGGACCTCTGTGGTGTTGATCTCTTGGCGGAACGACTTGGAAGTCGGACTCGGGCCCCCCCACTGCGGCAAAGTGGATCAACTTCGGGGGGGGGACATTTACAAGATTTACTTGCACCCACTGGTGGGTTTGAGTTGTGAAAATATTGGGAGGCTATTGATACAGTTCATTATTTAAAACAAAAACAACTGCTAAACATCAAGCCTATATCCTGGTTAGAACAAGAATGACAATTTAGGTGATGAATGTACACAACTTCTTTCTAAAGGTTTGATCATGGAGTCATTTTATGTGGAAATATACTACAGTAGAGTCGCCCATGACAGACCACCTAAAACATGGTTAAATCCGGTCTATCTTGGAGGTAATCTCTCTTCAGAGACTGTTTTGGTTGAAAGACTTCATGACCCGGCCTGACATGTTAGTCTCAGATGAGAAGCTACTTCCAGAAGGGACCAGGTATAGCCGTGTTTTCAGGGGAAACTCAGCAATATTTCACCACCAGTGTGTGGCTAACAAGAGCATCTGTCTGGTCCAGATACCTCCATCCTGAGGAACGACAAGCTGTCCAAGTGTGTGCTGATCTGTCTCCGTGCCATAGAGAAAAAAAAGCCCATCCTACTGTCTACCCTGGATTCTTTCTTGGTAGGTGGCCCCTCTTATACCTCCTCCCCAAGTCTCACACCTGTTCTCTGCAGTCCAATCCATGCCCCAGCTCCAAGAAACCCAGTCTACCTCCTTCACTGCTCATCCGCAGGAATTCCTTCCCCAGCTTGACAGAGCGGGCAATTCCCAGCACAACTCCCACCCGGTGCCACAGCTCCCCCGACCTCCTCTCTGTTGGATCTGACCAGCCCATCCTCACCTACCGCACCCACGTCCGCTCCATCTCAGACTCCGGCTACTGGATGAAGGAGTTCTCCTCCTCTAGGCTGAACATTTCCCACAGCAACTTGGCCTCCTCCAGGCTAAACATTTCCCCGTCCCACAGTAGCTTGTCAGCCTCCCTGCCTTCCTCTTCCTACCATGTCTTCAGAGGTACCTCCTCATGTACCTTGTTAGAACAAGAGGATTTTATGTTTTTATAATCAGGTATTCTTTTCTTTTTTTTTTTTTTGCTTATCCCTAGTACACGTGGTACAGGCCATAATAATCATGGTGGGTAGTTAGCGACTGCTTTTACTGTAACCGCACCACATGTCTACACATGTGAAAAGCAGTTAGACTTTGCACTTACAAATGCCAGAGCCCCTTTTGGTTACTTGCACTCGCTGGTGGGGTTGGATTTTTGCAAGAATCGGGGGCCATTGGAGCATTTTTTTTTTAAACAGAAAAAAGTGCCCAATGCGGGAATCGAACCCGGGTCCTAGTGGTCGAAAACCAAACCGTTTACAGTAGAAACTTCATGATAGAATACTCCCGTTAGTGGCCCCTTCTCTAAAAATATTTCCAAGATAACTATTTTACTAATTATTAAATCTCTGGTAAAGAGATACCTCTCCCTAAAGGACACTTTGCTTCTGCATTAGATGACCTTTACAGAGAGGTTCTACTGTTTAACTAAATTTCTGTTATAACAAGGTTCTACTGTATCTCAAGTAAAGACATGATAGGAGAATTTTGACTGCCAATACTGTAAGTTCACCCTATGCCTACACTTATACCAAGAGTCCCACTATCACTTAATGGTGAAGTTTGACCTGGGTAAAAATTGGGACCATTGACATTTATCTATTAAGGTAGTGCCACTCAAATCTACAAAACAATAAAGTAATGAGAATCCATTATCCAAAATGAAAGGAATAAATATATCTGTGAAAAATAGGGAATTTGTACCTGGATCAGGTGGATAAATTGAAAATAAGAGCATCACCTGATTGTGCAACTAAAATTTGCTGATGGCTTGCGCCATCTATCAGAATAAATATAAAAAAATCGTCGATTTTTAATTATTCCAGAATTGGCCAAATACTGTTTCTTGAATAATCAAGAAAAGCTAACCACGTACGTGTTTTGGGCTGTTGGCCCTCGTCAGCATAGTGCAAGCTGTACCTCAACGACCAAAAAAGCTGGTTTTTGGGGCATCTTGAAAAAACCATGAAACAGGTATTTAGGCCTGAAGGGGGTGAGAACACCAATCAATGTGAAAAATAATACAAAAGTGAATTTGTACTTGGATCAGTGGATAAATTGAGAATAAGGGCATTTGCTGATCGTGATTTCTTGATTAATCAAGAAACGGTATTTGGCCACATTTCTGGAATAATTTAAAATTTAAAATTAGTTGATATTTATTCTGATAGATGGTGCAAGCCATCATCAACTTTTAGTTGCATGATCAAGAAATGCCCTTATTCTAAATACAGTTAAACCTGCCTATAGCGCCCCCTCTTGGGACTCACCAAAATAGGGTGCTATAGAGAGGGAGTGCTATAGACAGGTCACTTTTAATGTATAATGTTTACATTTAATGTTTAAAATCGGGCTCTATAGAGAGGAGGCGCTATAGACAGGTTTAACTGTGATCTGTGTTCAAGATTTGACTAAAAATGTATCAAATTTACAAACGTTCTCTGACAAAATAGCCATAGGGATGATATCTATATTCTTAAAAACTGTCAGTGAAAGGCTTGGTTTTTTTACACTTTATTTTTTTAAATTTATTGAATATAAGGTGAGATATCCATTTATTATCAAAAGTGCCTACCAGGTCATTAGAAACTAAAAATGGCTGTTGGGCTTATAAAAGATTATGTTGATTCAATAAAAATGGAGTACCAATTTTAAAATAACCAGGTTATTTGAAGAGAGGCTTGATAAGATTTTTCTGATGTAACTGCTTTGGCAAATTTAATTGTTTGTAAGAATATTTCTGATATAGTAGAAACTCTGTAAAGGACACTAAGTTGCAGAACCAAAATGTGTCCTTTAAAAAGAGGTGTTCTCTTACTGGAAGGTTACTAATTAGTAAAAAGGGTAACTTTGATAATGAAAACTGTCCTTTACAGAGAGGCATCTTCTAGCAAGAATGTCCTCTCATGGAGGTTCTACTGTACTAGGACATATCTTCTTCTTTCTTCATTCTTATCTTGACTCAATCACACTAAGGTATCAAGCTTGTAAAGCTTGAGATTTTTGATGGTGTCTGCCGGGGAAGAGTAGAGTAGGACATATCTTGAATGTGTAGATATAGTGTTCATTACTTGGGCTCTGCTTTTCACATGTGGTGCACTTACAGTAAAAGCAGTCGCCAACTTCTACCTACCATGATGGCCTGTAATACCTGTACTAAGGATAATATTAAAAAAATAATGATAACTTGGGCTTGAGAAGTATAAAAGGAGACAACTAAAGTCTCAGAAACTATGAGGGTTTCTGTCAAAAGATGCTAACATTTTAGTTATATAAGTTGCCAATATTATTTTAGGTTACTTTTGTGAAAAATAGATTCCTGCAACCACTGAAACTATTCTCTTTATATGATCTCTGCATCCTGTAATCAGATCAGTGAGTTGCAGTTATGGTTGTAGAAATTCTATACCATTTTAGCTTCCAGCTTTTGGTTTAAAATTTGGTTTATAAATCTCATGTTAGCCTTGTTAGTCAACATTATATTTAAACCATTAAACCAGATTCATTTCTTTTTTTTTTTTTTGCTTATCCCTAGTACACGTGGTACAGGCCATGATAATCATGGTGGGTAGTTAGCGACTGCTTTTTACTGTAAGCGCACCACATGTCTACACATGTGAAAGCAGTTCGACTTTGCAGACTTTGCACTTACAAATGTGCCAGAGCCCTGTTTGGTTACTTGCACTCGCTGGTGGGGTTGGACTTTTGCAAGAATCGGGGGGGGCATTGGAGCATTTTTTTTTTTTTTTAACAGAAAAAGTGTCCAATGTGGGAATTGAACTCGGGTCGTAGTGGTCGAAAACCAAACGGTTTAACCAGCCTTCCACCGACCCCCCTAGATTCATTTCTAAAGATAGAAATGGTTTTAAGTGACTAGAAATATTTACCAAACTTGAAGATATAATGCATCAAAGCACTAATTATCTCATGTTCACTCTATCTCTATCTAGACACCACCAAACAACATTAACAAGATTTAGAACAGGCCATCTCAAGCTATTGAAGATAGAAAAAATAATTACAAAATCTACCCCACTTGCTCCAAATGTAGCTTGGCACCTACAGCTCCAGAACACATTTTGGCTTGCATTAGATGCACTAAACAGGACCTTTAGGAGAGGCCGTTGCTTATCGTCAAACAGCTTGAATAGTATGGACTCATGGAATTTGTGTAATCTTTGCACAAGGAAATAAGAAACAACATATCCATCTCTCCTATGTTTCCCCAAGTTGTTCATGGTATAAGATTTACCAATTCAGAGTTGTAACACCAAGTTACTGACTATGAACAGGTGGTCTGGGCAAAGAGCCCAAAAACAACATATCCATCTCTCCTATGTTTCCCCAAGTTGTTCATGGTATAAGATTTACCAATTCAGAGTTGTAACACCAAGTTACTGACTATGAACAGGTGGCCTGGGTAAAGAGCCCAAAAACAACATATCCATCTCTCCTATGTTTCCCCAAGTTGTTCATGCTATAAGATTTACCAATTCAGAGTTGTAACACCAAGTTACTGACTATGAACAGGTGGCCTGGGCAAAGAGCCCAAAAACAACATATCCATCTCTCCTATGTTTCCCCAAGTTGTTCATGGTATAAGATTTACCAATTCAGAGTTGTAACACCAAGTTACTGACTATGAACAGGTGGCCTGGGCAAAGAGCCCAAAAACAACATATCCATCTCTCCTATGTTTCCCCAAGTTGTTCATGGTATAAGATTTACCAATTCAGAGTTGTAACACCAAGTTACTGACTATGAACAGGTGGCTTGGGCAAAGAGCCCAAAAACATTAAATGCTGTAAACCTAGTTAATTGAGTATCTCCAAAGTGAAAATGACCACATACACACACAAAGCCTTTATTAAGACGTTAGTCTTATACAGATTCTCCGTACAAGGTGCAATAACTGGAAAAGAGCAGCACAGGAAACCAGTAGTTCCGCAACTATATATAATTATTAGTAATAAGGAAAAGTAAGATTTAATATGAAAGGTTGACGCCATCGTCTCAAGTCTTCAATTCCATAAGCGCGGAGCAGAAATAGGGACTAAGTGAAAATGACCATAAATAACTACACAATTATATTTTTAAAACTTGAGAAATTCTATAGAACCTCCACGAGAGGACATTCATGCTAGATGACATCTCTCTCTCCACAAAACAGTTTTCATTTGAGAAATTACCATTTTTACAATTTCGCAACTCTCCAGTAAGAGAAAACACCTCTCTCTAAAGGACACTTTGGCTCTGCAATTAGAAGTCCTTTACATAGAGTTTCTACTGTATCAGAAACCTTTTTTTTTTCTTCTATAAAAGTAAATAAAAATGAATGGTGCAAAATGTTTCATTTCACTCTAAATGGATGAATTGGATGAAGATATAATGCTCAAAGGCTAACTGTATTTACAGTAGAAAGTGGGGGGTCGGTGGAAGGCTGGTTAAACCGTTTGGTTTTCGACCACTACGACCCGGGTTCGATTCCCGCATTGGACACTTTTTTCTGTTAAAAAAAAAAAAAATGCTCCAATGGCCCCTGATTCTTGCAAAAGTCCAACCCCACCAGCAAGTGCAAGTAACCACTTGGTTCTGGCACATTTGTAAGTGCAAAGTTGAACTGCTTTTCACATGTGTAGACATGTGGTGCGCTTACAGTAAAAGCAGTCGTTAATTACCCACCATGATTATCATGGCCTATACCACGTGTACTAGGGATAAGCAAAAAAAAAACAGTAGAAAGAAACAACTTTTAATTGATCTTGTTCTTTTATAATGTTCTTTAGATGATGAAAATTTTGTTGTTGTTATTTAATGGAAGCATATAACCAAAAATATGTCAGCAAAATGTATGCCCAATGGAAATTTAACAAGTTTGGTGGTTCCAGATCATGATAAGTCACAGAGCAAGAATTTGACAGAATTCCTCGAGTCTGGAAACTTCCACTATTACACTGATTTGGAGAAAGTAAGTTCTTTTAAAATCTCTTTGGGCTCTCTAACACTTTCTGTTAATAATCTGTGGTGGTGTGCTTTGAAATTCTTTAATGCTATTCTATGGCAATGTGTTTATATATTTATAACTGATCCTAAACACCAGGTAATAAGACCAAATCCAAATAAATATATTGGAAATATTTCTCCCATATGTAAATAGAGACTTTGCATTTTTCTTTTTTGTTTGTATTTGTTTGCCTTTATAAAAGGGGATGCTGCCCTTGCGGGAGAAGAGCTCGTGACTTGTGGCTTGAGGAGAGTGCGCTACTAGCTGTTACAATAAACATGCCTCTTTTTTACAAGTCTTTTAAAACTCATCCAAGTCTGGAGTCTTCAACTTTTTGAAACATTACAGGGTAAGTTTCTCAGTGGTACAGTCTTCTCGGGATTTATCTCCGTGACAACAATGCTGTTACTGAAATGTCACACACTATATATTTATATGGATTTGGTCTTATTACCTTGTGTTTATAATCTATAATCCAAATTGTGCCTTATTATTTTAGCTGATCCTGTACAGATGAAAGCTTTAGCCTTAAAGAATGATATATAGATTGGCTTATGTTTCAATTTGTTAAAAAATTTGCAGCAGCTTTTCTTTGTAAAATTTTAAACCCTTCAGTTATAACAACTTATTATAAGGCACAATTTGGATTATAGATTAGACACGAAGTAATAAGACCAAATCTAAATGAATATATATTGTGTGATATTTCGGTAACAGCATTGTTACCATCAACAGTTCTTTTCTCTGATGATGGTAATAACGTTGTTACCGATATGTCACATAATATTTATTTATTTGGATTTGGTCTTATTACCTTGTGTTTATAACAACATCAAATATCTTGGTCAGAAGCGAGGTTGTTATAGAGAGGTTGGACTAAAAAGTTTGGAATTTCACCAATGGGCGCTCCACTCAGGTTTTGAAGTCTTAAGTGGGTTTCTCATGAGGTTCTTCTATTCTCCACCCCAATTACACCATCCAGTGGGGGTCAATGGAAGGGTGGTCTAAACTGTTGGTTTTCAACCTCTACAACCCAGGATCGAATACTGCATTGGGCACTTTTTATAATAAAAAAAAAAAAAATGTTCCAATGGCCCCCGATTTATGTAAAAGTTCAACCCCACCAGTGAGTGCAAGTAACCATACGGGGCTCAGGTACATTTGTAAATGAAAAAGTCGAACTGCTTTTCACATATGTAGACATGTGGTGCACTTACAGTAAAAGCAGTCACCAACTTCTATTCACCATGATTATAATGGATTGTACCATATGTACTAGGGATAAAAATAAGAAGAAACCTGCCAGTACAGAGGATGTGGTGCAGGAGAACTCCCACTTCCTGATGGCTGAGGCCCTCATAGCAGTGGTGGAACAAGCCAAGTGTAGACAGCGACGCCAAGCCACCCGCTACGCCAGTCCTCCTGTTGTAGAGAGCCGCTATGACAGCGAGGACGACATGTCCAAGCAGAAGATCAGGATGAGAATGCCCCGTCACAACCACCGACTGGTCAGTGGCAGTCTGCACTCACCAACACTCTCTCACTTCACTGGTTTCAGAAGGAGATGACCAGAAACCTAGCTCTACTCAGTGATGGCCGGACTGACAGTAAGTCCATAGCATCCAGTCTCTTTTATCATCCTTGGGTTGGTAGAGAAGTAGCATAAACTGTCGATTTTCTATAGTCATAACCTAGGATTGAATCCAGTATTGGGCACATTTTCCAAGCTAAAAATTTCTTCAATAGCTTTAGATTCTTGCAAAAGTTCAGCCCCACCGGTGAGTGCAAGTTGAGTGCAAAAGTTCAGCCCTACCGGTGAGTGCAAGTTGAGTGCAAAAGTTCAGCCCTACCGGTGAGTGCAAGTTGAGTGCAAAAGTTCAGGCCTACCGGTGAGTGCAAGTTGAGTGCAAAAGTTCAGCCCTACCGGTGAGTGCAAGTTGAGTGCAAAAGTTCAGCCCTACCGGTGAGTGCAAGTTGAGTGCAAAAGTTCAGGCCTACCGGTGAGTGCAAGTTGAGTGCAAAAGTTCAGCCCTACCGGTGAGTGCAAGTTGAGTGCAAAAGTTAAGCCCTACCGGTGAGTGCAAGTTGAGTGCAAAAGTTCAGCCCTACCGGTGAGTGCAAGTTGAGTGCAAAAGTTCAGGCCTACCGGTGAGTGCAAGTTGAGTGCAAAAGTTCAGCCCTACCGGTGAGTGCAAGTTGAGTGCAAAAGTTCAGCCCTACCGGTGAGTGCAAGTTGAGTGCAAAAGTTCAGGCCTACCGGTGAGTGCAAGTTGAGTGCAAAAGTTCAGGCCTACCGGTGAGTGCAAGTTGAGTGCAAAAGTTCAGGCCTACCGGTGAGTGCAAGTTGAGTGCAAAAGTTAAACTGCTTTCTACATGTGTAAACATGGGGTGCACTTACAGTAAAAGCAATTCTATATACAGTTACGAGCCTCATCAATTCCTCATCTCTTAATTCTTCATCTCTTAATCATTCACCTCTGTCACCGTTTGCTTTTTTTTTGGAATGGCGCCCTCCTATTGGTTGGCTACGATCACGCCACCTTTGCCCCCCCCCCCATCATTTCCCCCCCACTCGCTATTTCGTATTTGTAACTATTGTGTTGGAGCGGGTCGCTCCCTAAATAAATGCATATATTAGATAATAACCAAATGGAATCCTCTCTTTCTTTTTCCCAGTAAGAGACGCCTACGGAAGCCAACAGTACATAGACAGATAAAGCACATAGGCTATAGTTATTAACTAACATATGCAATTATTTAAGGCGCCAATTTATAATTGTAACAAATAGTATTTGAAACAAAACATTCAATCGGGTAAAACACGGGCGTTGCCCGGGTCATTCGGCTAGTCTCTATATACCCACCATGATATCATGGCTTGTATCACATGTTCATAGGAGAGAATTAAGCAAAAACACTTCTATTATATTAAACTTCTTTCTTTTATTTCACAGTGGTGTCAATACTCAATACTTAATTATTTATTATATCTAGTATGTGTGTGTGTGTGTTATAACATATTAGTATTGTATGAAGAAGAAAAAGGTCTGGCAGTTAATTGGAAGAAATGGCACGTTCTGAGCCACTAAATTATCTTTTTAGAATGCAAAGCGCGCACCATCTTTGGGAATAGAACTCAACCTTCTCTTTGTGATATCAATTTTATTACTAGATAAGTGACCCATCCACCTTGAAATTCAACAAATGCCAACCATGTATGCATTTTAGGCTGTTAGTTCTTGTTAGCTTGGTACATCTCAATGACCAAAAACCACTTGAGGCTTCCTGAAAAATAATGAAATAGGTATTTTAGGCCAATATCCAGGAGTTGAAATCATCAATTAGTTATTATTTTTTATGGAAGATTACGCTTTTTAGGTATCTGAAAAGTGCTGAGAAGAGGGCCACCTAAATGTGTGAGACTACAGCATTTGTGCACACACACACAACCACTATACAGTAAAACCCCTCTATAGTGAACCTCAATGGGACAGAGCTTTTGGTTCACTATAGCCACGGTTTGGCTATTTTTTTTTACTTTTCAAAATTTTTAGACCGTATAATTAAAAAACAGCCATACACACAAGAAGAGGCTGCCTCTTAATAGTGGTCACTTTATTTTAATTCCCTTAATTGACCAATTTCCTTACATTAATACTGAATAATAAAAGAAATGTTTTTCTTCCATTTCATGTTTCCATATATTCTTCTAGGTCTAGATTTCGTTTTTTTTTTTTTTTTTTAACCTGTCATGCAAAACATTGCTGACTTTAAAATCACCATAGTTAATGGCATAAAAATAATTTTTGTTTCATCACGGGACCGTTTATTTGGACTTTTTTTTTTTTTTAGCCCTAAAACGTACGATCGCGGCAAAAGTTGAGGTTGATTCCTCTTTGTAACAATTTTTAATAACTTTATATTTTATAATAGAAAAGTTATATTCTCTTATTTTAATATGTTCTTAACATTTTGCCTATGTTGTTTCACTTTGAAAAGTTCTGAAAATGGCCTTTTTTTAAAAAAGAAATAACGCTTTTGTTTTTAAAATGCCTTTGTTTTCTTCATTTTGGAAGCCATTTGCATTTTTATATTTCAATTTTAATGGTTGCAAAGATATTCTATTTAATAAAAAGTATAATGTGTAAAAATTTATACATCATACAGCAAAAATAAAGTGCAAAAATCAAAACAAACAATGCCGCTAAATTTATTGTTTTGAAATCGCGATCCGCGAGCCGAAATATGCTCAAAATTTTGTTGTTTTAATTTTTTTTTAATTACAATTCTAAGTTCGTTATAAGCATAGTATTTTTAATAGATTTTATCATTTTGGGAACCGAAATAGGTTCGTTATAGGGGTAGTTCGTTATTCTAAAAATCGCAAAGTTCGTTATAACGATGGTATTTTCAATGGAATGGAATTGGGAATCGGCGTGGGTTCGTTATAAGGGAAGGTTCGTTATATCCATGTTTCGTATTAGCGGGGTTTTACTGTATATTAAAAAAAAGAAAAAAAGTAAATTGTCCATACATCTCCAGAGATGTACTAAGGAAACGGGAGGGTTCTATTAACTGAAGACTGAGATGGATACCTTAGATACAGTACAACCTCTTTAATTCAACAATTCATTAATAGATTCAGAATTAGAGCGTTTATATTACATCAAAAATGAAGAGACATTAACACTTATTTTTATTCATATAATGAGAAGCTTTTAGAATGTTCCTTCTGCTCGAAAGTACAAAACTATTGATTTAGTCTTCTTCTTTCTTATCTCCACTCAACAATCATATCAGGGTATAAACTTGTAGAGCTTAAGATGGTGTCTGCTGGGGATGAGTAGATCTCATCAAAGAAGATTTGACATCCATAATGAGATTAGGTGAAGTAGAATGCGTCTGCTTTTGTCAATAAGACTGGGAGCACTACTCAGGAGCAGACCGACTTAGCTCCAATATGAAATGGCCGTCTCTGACATGAGGAACAGAAGCCATGTGCAGCCGCTCCTAACATAGAGTACAGACTTATCCTGTATCCCTGGATCAGGAGCCCTTACAGGGTACTATCATCCAGGCCAGCTGAGCCCAGGTTTTTATGAGCTTGTTACTGCTCCCCCTTCTACTTTTTCATCCCGGCTTGGTGGCGTGATCGTTGCCAACCAATAGGAGGGCGCCATTCCAAAAAAAAAGCAAACCGTGACAGAGGCGATGAACTCGTAACTGTATATAGAATACTTCTCTTTCCAATTGTAAGACCATAAACTTTAGAATTCACTTACCTATACCTATGTTATACAGTAGAATCTTTCCAGGGAGGATACACCTCTCTACAAAGGGCAGTTTTCATTGCCAAAATTACCATTTTTACTAATTTGTTGCTCTATGGTAAGAAGACATCTTTCTCTAAAGGGCACTTTGGCTGTGAAACTAGGTGTTGTCCTATAGTGTTTTCTACATTAAAATATCTTCAACTCTGTGTGTAAAATAAACCTCTGTGCACTGAGAGAATTTACATTAATAAATACGGATGGAACATCATATTTACATAATGGTGGTGTTTGGCAGCTTCTCCAACCACCAGCCAGAGTCTCTCCCCAGTTCCTGCCTCCTCCGCAGCTTCTTCCCTGGGTAACACATCTCTCTCTACACTACAATTCATCAAATCACACAGCCTATTTACTTCAGTAAACAATGTGTGTCTTTGGGGGTCGGTGGAAGGCTGGTTAAACAGTTTGGTTTTCGACCACTACGACCCGGGTTCGATTCCCGCATTGGACACTTTTTTTTGTTAAAAAAAAAAATGCTCCAATGGCCCCCGATTCTTGCAAAAGTCCAACCCCACCAGCGAGTGCAAGTAACCAAACTGGGCTCTGGCACATTTGTAAGTGCAAAGTCGAACTGCTTTTCACATGTGTAGACATGAGGTGCGCTTACAGTAAAAGCAGTCGCCTACTTCTACCCACCATGATTATCATGGCCTGTACCGCGTGTACTAGGGATAAGCAAAAAAAAAAGTGTGTCTTTTTATTAGTGGATAAAATATAAGCTTTCTCGAGCATGATTGAAAATTGGAATCTTATCCACCAGCAAAAAGATGCTTCACCCAACAACCTAACTGTCACTATTTATCTAAGAGAAATAAAAAAAAAAAGACCCAAGATCGAATCCCGCATTGGGCACTTTTTTTCTAATTTAAAATTCTCCAATGGCCCCCGATTCTTGCAAAAGTCCAACCCCACCAGCGAGTGCCAAGTAAGCAAACAAGGTTCTGGCATATTTGTAAGTGCAAAGTCGAACTGATTTTTGAATGTGTAGACATGTGGTGCACTTACAGTAAACGCAGTCGCCAACTTCTACCCACCATGATTATCATGGCCTGTACCACGTGTTCTAGGAATAATTAAAAAATAATAATAATTAAGAAATTCCATGTGATGGATTGTTCATATTGATTGCCATATGTTAGAGTTTTGATTTTCTTTTAAGATGTGGAAAAGAGAGCCTTACCGCCTAAAAAGTATTAAGTATGGAGAAAATAAATTTATCACATATTCTATTTTAGCTGCTTATTTTGAAATTCTCTGTCATGTCTCTGAAGTTAATTCCTAGTTAATTGTTACTAGTTAGTTATTCTGGACTCTTTTGATAAATCAGGCTGGTACTTTGATGTTTTGGTCTGTTATTTACAAAAGAAATGACTCTTATCAGTTTTCACATAGTGGTGGCTTTGGTTTTAAAAATTCGATAAGGCACAATTTGGATTATCTCTATATATATAAAAATGAATGTTTGTATGTTTGTTTGTATGTCCGGTATACAAATTCGCAGTAGTTCACTAATTCAAACCAAAATTTCCATACATAGGTAAAAAAATACGGGGAAGACGATAGGCTATTTTAAAAAATAAATAAATCAATTATTAAAACTATATATTTTTAGTCAGAAAATGATGATGACGATATTGCTGTATCATGTTTGATTATCAGATACAAAATTATATCGGGAAAAATTCCAAAAAGCAGAGACCAAAGGTGAACCCAGTTCATTATTTTGTACGCAGGAACACAATCCTAACAGAAAAACATTCATTCAGCAGAAAACAAAAGCCAGATCATCTTTCATATTATTATTTTTATATTTTAAAAACACACAAAGTTTGGAGCGGGACGTTTCACAAAAGTGACATCCACGGTGCCAATTTATAATTGTAACGAATAATATTTGAATAAAAACATTTAATTGGGTAAAACCCGGGTGTTGCCCGGGTCATTCGGCTAGTAGATTATAAACACAAGGTAATAAGGTAACACAAGGTAACAGCCTTGTGTTTTAAAAATTAATTTCTCATTCTGAATATTCACATTTTTAATTCTCTTCATGATAAACTCCTTAATGCAAGGTCATTGTTCCACCTTTGTAAGCATCAAGGCCTAACAATGAATGGCATTTGAACTTCGCTGTAACAACATCACTTGAGACCATCAATAGGGGGTCGGTGGAAGGATGGTCTGAACCCTTGGTTTTCAACCGCTAATCCCACATTGGGCACTTTTTTTCTAATTATAAAAATGCTCCAATGGCCCTAATTCTTGCAAAAGTCCAACCCCACCAGCGAGTGCAAGTAACCAAACGGGGCTCTGGCACATTTGTAAGTGCAAAGTTGAACTGCTTTTCGCATGTTTAGTAGACATGTGGTGCACTTACTGTAAAAGCAGTCACCAACTACCCACCATGATTATCATGGCCTGTACCACGTGCACTAGGGATAATTTAAAAAATATATAATAATAAATAAATAAAAAAACTTGGGACCAAAAGATTTCATGTTATAACCACGGGTAAAAAAATTGGGGCTTTAGAATTATGATGTTAGAGTGAAGTTGCTCTTAAAAAATAGACAGTTATAATGAGGTGTTCCACTATGAAAGATTTAGGTGACTCTGCTTTTCACATGTGTAGACATGTGGTGCACTTATAGTAAAAGCAGTCGCCAACTTCTACCCCCAATGATTATCATGGCCTGTACCACATGTACTAGGGATAAGCAAACAAAAAAAAAGATTTAAGTGACTTGTGTAACTTCTTCTTCTTCTTTCTTATCTCCACTCAATCACACTAAGGTATCAAGATTGTAAAGCTTGAGATTTTTGATGGTGTCTGCCGGGGAAGAGTAGAGCTCATCAATGGATGAGTCAATACAGTCAATAATATGTCTTGGGGTTGCAGGCTGAGA
The DNA here is from genome assembly GCA_030710605.1 of Cordylochernes scorpioides. NCBI lineage: Eukaryota > Metazoa > Arthropoda > Arachnida > Pseudoscorpiones > Chernetidae > Cordylochernes > Cordylochernes scorpioides. The sequence goes on along the minus strand of CP092881.1, from coordinate 32,899,025 downwards.
ATTGCACTTAGTGCATAGTGGGAAAACCTTGCAACCATTCTGGAAAGTCATTGTCCGTAGATGACCAGACTTAAGTCTGGAAATCAAAGACTGTTGTTCTCTTGGGAGGACAGAACCGGTGCTACTTCATCCCTATTGAATTTTTGTTTTTTTTTTTTAAGACACAAAAGGCATTTACTAAAGTATGGTGGTATAAATGTCCCTATCATTTGCCCTTTTTTCTCTCTCTTTCAAGTTCTCAGAAACGGAAGCTGTGATAAGTTTTGACAATCAATTCCTAGATAAGATAGAATTCACAGTTCTGCGTTGATTGTCTGACTCGTATATTTTATTATAGCTGTCATTACATTTATTGCTGGCTAGGTACTCAGTATCTGAACAGTTGAAGGTAAGCTTTTTTTAGCCCCATATAGCAACTTTGCTATCAAAATTCTAAAGCCTAAGTTTTATGTTTCAATTTTTATACCCGTGGTTATAACAACAGATAATATTTTAGTCTCAAGTGATGTTTTTATTAGTAAATTAAATTTAATTGCCATCTATCGTTAAAATTTTACACAAATAAATTTACTGGCAATGCGTTTCTTTTAAATATCATCAAATAATTATCTCTACAGACCTTACTGCAATGATATGAGTTATTGAATGAGAGGGCTTGGCTCATCAGTAGTGAACCCTCTCAGCGGTTTCGCCAAATTGAGTAGAGCGGTCTAGAGATTAATTTGGCGAAACCGCTGAGAGGGTTAACTACTGATGAGCCAAGCCCTCTCATTCAATAACTTATATCATTGCAGTAAGGTCTGTAGAGATAATATTTGATGATGCTTTTATAGTGAGGTTTGAATGTGCACTATTGATTACCTGACTTAATTGTTAGGCCTTTCAAAAGTCAAATAATAACTTAGCATTAAGGAGTTTATCATGAGTGAATTAAAAATTATAATATTCAGAATGAGAAATGAATTTTTACAACCAAAGCCACCACTGTGTAAATGCTTATAAGAACCCATTTTAGCCCCATATAACAATTCCTGCTTGTAGATTGAATGATTTCCTTTCTCATTTTTACAGTTGACTTAAACCTTCACTCTCTCTCTCTTCTAAATACATGGAAGGTTATGTCATCATGACATTGTTGACATCATGTCATTGTCATGAAGGTATCTCGTCATGTAGTGACATCTCTCTTGTTGTTGTTGTCATGTCCAATGAAGAGCTCAGATGTCCCCTGTTCATCTCTATCACAGTAGTCGCAATTGCTCTTCATTGGAAAATGGGTGCCATTGTCACGTTAGTCACTTTGCAAACAGACCAGAATTTGGTCAAATATTCCAAGGGTCCAGCAGGGAGAGTGACATCTCTGATACTGAGGTTAGATATCATGAAATGTTGTTTGACCCTAGCACAACTTTCCTTGATGTTATATAGAGGGGCAGATACTTGGCTCAATTCTTTGATTTAGGTCTTTTCACCTTGACATGTTGAAGTAAACACAAGGTAATAAGACCAAATCCAAATTTATAGTGTGATAAATAAATAAATAAATAGTGTGTGACGTTTCGGTAACATCATTGTTACCATCTTCAGACAAAATTTTCATTCAGTACTTTTGTCTGAAGATTGTAACAATGCTGTTACCGAAATGTCAAACACTATTCACTTATTTATTTGGATTTGGTCTTATTACCTTGTGTTTTAAGTTTAAAACATGCTGTGGGAAAATTTCTCATTCAGTACTTTTGTCTGAAGATGGTAACAATGCTGTTACCAAAACGTCACACACTATTTATTTGGATTTGGTCTTATTACCTCGTGTTTATAATCTATAATCCAAATTGTGCCTTATCACTTATGTTTAAGTGCTATCAATAGGTTACCAATCATATTGCCATTAATGAAATAGTGGAAGGTATTGTTTTTTTTAGTAAAGATGAAATTAAAATGCAATGTGAGTTTCCTTTTTTTTATATATATATGATTAATACAATGTAATTTTATTATTAAAAACCTCATTTATAACAGAAACTCGGTTATAAAAAGTCAAGTTTCAATGGTTTTTAGGTTCACATAACATAAAATCTTGGTCCCAAGTGTTGTTATTGTAATGAGGTTCAACTGAATTTAGTCTTCTCTTTGGGCAGATTTTTAGAGGAATAATAACATCCTATAACTACATCAGGGGTCAGTGGAAGGATGGTCTAAACTGTTGGTTTTCGACTGCTACAACCCGGGTTTGATTCCCACATTGGGCATTTTTTTATGATTTAAAAAAAATGCTCCAATGGCTCCTGATTCTTGCAAAAGTCCAACCCCACCAGCGAGTGCAAGTAACCAAACGGGGCACTGGCACATTTGTAAGTGCAAAGTCGAACTACTTTTCACATGTGTAGACATGTGGTGCACTTACAGTAAAAACAGTCGCCTACTTCTACTCACCATGATTATCATGGTCTATACCACGTGTGCTAGACATAAGCAAAATAATTCTATATGCAGTTAAACCTGTCTATAGCACCCCCTCTAAATAGCGCCTTACTCTCTATAGCGCCCGATTTTAAATACGTAGTACAATGCCATATTTACATTAAAAGTGACCTGTCTATAGCACTCCCTCTCTATAGCACTCTATATTGGTAAGTCCCAAGAGGGGGCGCTATAGACAGGTTTAACTGTAGTTTGATTTTTATATAATAGGTAAATATCTGACTATACTCATTAATTACCTTATAGAACTGGAAGTTTATGGATGAAGGAGAAATTTTTTTTTTTTTGTTATTGAAAGTTAAAATACAAGCTCTCAAAATCTCAGTTGATAAGGTTCAACTTGGATTTTAGATTAGAGCTAAAAGATAATAAGACCAAATCCAAATAAAGTGTGTGACATTTTGGTAACAACGTTGTTTTACCATCATTCATATACTCATTTATTATTTTGTCTAATGGTGGTAACAATGCTGTTACCCAAATGTCACACGCTATTCATTTATTTAGATTTGGTCTTATTACTTTGCAGTTCTAAAACTCTCAGTTTTTCAATGCGGGTGAAAATAAATGAAAAGTCTTCTTTTCTTTTTTTTTTGTGCCCGGGCCGGACGGGGACACACACCCGCTCTAAAGAGGTTCCACCTGGACGACGGCTCCAGTCGTTAGACCTAGTGATCTCGCAACGCTCCAAGGAGGTCACATCCCTCCAGGCTCCAGGAGGAGGACGATGCTCTTGGCACCTCTGAAAAATCTTCTATTTATTGACATCCATTGAAGAACCCATTGAAGAGTTTCAAAGGCTTGTAGTATAAATGAAAAAAAAAAGACACACTTCTTGTTCATTCATATACTTCCCTGAGATCACAAAAACACCATGGCTGTAATTGTGGTGACAAAGTTGGGTTGTTACAGAATCTCCCAGCAGCTTAGAGGACCTAGCTGTACTTTCAGAGTCCCAGCTCAACAGTCTGAGGGAGTCCGGCTTGTCTCTCTCCATGGCCTCCCTCTACACTGGTGAGTGGCTCCGCCGGACTTTTAATCCCTCTTTAATTCATTGATGTGTGGCCCAATGACAGGAGAAAACTTCTAATTTACAATTTGTCCCTCCTGCTGAAACAACTAAATTGAATGATAAGGCACAATTTGGATTATAGATTATAAACACAAGGTAATAAGACCAAATCCAAATAAATAGTGTGTGACGTTTTGGTAACAGCATTGTAACCATCTTCATTTAGTACTTTTGTCTGAAGATGGTAACAACGCTGTTACCGAAATGTCACACACTATTTATTTATTTGGATTTGGTCTTATTACCTTGTATTAACTAAATTGAATCTAAAAAGGGCTTTTGGGAGAGCCTTCTTCTTATGATCAAATAGCTCGTGGAGCATGTACTCATAGAAAATGTTCAATCTTTGCACAAGGGGATAAGAAATAACAACATTAACTAAATTGAATATTCAACATATCATTATATATGATATATAAATTTATCTAATTGCAATATTGAGACAAAATATATGTCTCTACCATAAAAAATAATTAGGGGCTTATTAAAGTCCACTGTTAAAATTCATGTTATCTAGTACAGATTTCACCATAGGATGTAATAATTCCTCATACCATAAATCAAGAAAAGAATGCACTTTTAAATTGTGTGGATTGTGCAACTGCTACTCTGAGACATGTTTTCTCCTCTCGTGCTGGGAATTTCTCTTCAATTTCTTAACTTGAAAGATTAGAACATGGTTGAACAAATATATACAGTAAAACCCCTCTATAGTGAACCCCAATGGGACAGAGCTTTTGGTTTACTATAGCCACGGTTTGGCCATTTTTTTAACTTTTCAAAATTTTTAGACCGTATAATTAAAAATAGCCATACAAACAGGAAAAGGCAGCCACTTAATAATGATCACTTTGTTTTAATTCCCTAAATTGACCTATTTCTTTACAGTAATGCTGAATATCAAAAGAAGTCATTTGATAATAGGTTCTTCTTATCATTATCATACATGTTTATATATAAACCTATATATATATTATTATATGTATTATTTAAAAATTAAGCCAAATCCCCTAGGCAAGACATTATTAATTATATTTGAGAGTTATAAGAGTATTTTTGAACATCTTTCTCAAATAATATAATACTATATTTATTTGGAAAAATATGCCTCTAATACCTTGTTGTTTGAAAGTGAAAAGTGAAATTTGAAAATAAGAATTGTCTTAAAATATTGTTATTTCCATCAAAGGAATAAATCTCCGTGTATTCTGAATCAATTGAGGATGAATCAAAAGTATCCAATTCAGAAAAATCGGACGCGAAACATGCTGATACGATAGCGCGATCGGTAAAATTGAGAATAAAAAACGGCAATTTGCAAACACAAAATCGGTGGTAAAACGGCCGGCCAGGGGGAATATCCGCAAACCCTGAATGAATCATATACCTAACAAAAATTCCATTCTAAAAATAGAACTGTAGTGGTAGTTTTTGAGAATTTATAAGTCGATTTGTTTGTAGCCCATGAGACACGGGGAACTGGGGGGAACTGTTTTTTTTTTTTTTTTCTTATTCTTCCAATTCCAGTTTCCACATATTCTTCTGAAGTGTATATTAAATTTTGATTTTAACCTGTTATTCAAACCATTTCTGGCTTTAAAATTATTTGGAATTAATTTTTAGCCTAGGTTAAACTTGATATAGAACGCTTCTAAAAGGGCATGCTGCCACTATTTTTTTTTTTTAGAACACCATTCTTTGTTTCTTTTCTTTATTTTGGAAACCATTTGTATTTTTTTCTATTTCAAAATTGTCGAATGCAAAGATATTCTATTAAATAAAAGTATAATGTGTAAAAATTTAGACAACATACAGCAAAAATAGAATGGAAATCTAAACAAACAATGTCGCTAATTTTTTGTTTTGAAATCGCGATCCGCAAGCTGAAACATGCTCAAAATTTTGTTGTTTTAAAAAAATTTTAAATCACAATTTTAAGTTCGTTATAAGCATAGTATTTTTAATAGATTTTATCATTTTGGGACCGAAAATAGGTTCGTTATAGGGGTAGTTCGTTATTTTAAAAATCGCAAAGTTTGTTATAACTATGGTATTTTGAATGGAATGGAATTGGGAATCGCCGTGGGTTCGTTATAAGGGAAGGTTTGCTATATCCAGGGTTCCTATTAGCGGGGTTTTACTGTATATGTATTTTTTGGCTGTTGTCCCTCTCTCTTGTGATGTATTTCACAAAAATAAAGTAAATTAAAGACAAAAAATATATATATATATGATACATTTTGAATGATAGAATGTAAATTTTATCTTGTTTTTTACTGAAGATTTAACTAAATGGAGTATGTAAATTTTTGTTTTGTTTAAAAAGAATTGAAAAAATAAAGAGATGACTATTGAGATGGAGACAGCCACAAACGACTGCTAATTCTTTTTCACACATCTATAGAAATACTACATATATATATAGATATATACTTTTTATATTCTCTTTCCCACTCAAACAATGAATAAGTTATTCTGATGAATATTAACAAATTAAATGAAACACTTTTGATGTACTTAACTAAATATTAAAAATAGGTTTCTGTGAAAGGCAATATTTATTAAGGTATTCTTGTTTTATTGAGCAAATATATTTCTCAATCTTGTAGGATCTTTCTGAACTTGGTGTAGGTTTTCTATATTTACCACTAGAGATAAACAGGAGCTTATACATTTGTGCCGTGTCAATTGTCACCATGTGTCACAGAGTCCGACATTGCCAGGCAGGACTCCATAGAAACCCTTCAATCCAAACATTCTACACCAAAGTAAGTTGTTGATTCTTCCTTGACTTGATGGACAACAACCAAGTTACTGTTATGAAAGAAGCTGTTATAACTAGGTTCCACTGTATGTATATCAATATTTTTAAATATTTTTTTGCTTGCTTGCTTAAGATTGCCTAGTTTTTCTGACTTGTTAATAATTGTCGACTCGTCGCTGTGATGTCATCAATAAATACTTTTACATCTTAGGATATTTCAAGGCTTGATTTCTACACTACAACTGGTGCAATGTGCAATAAATTGATAAAGAGGGAGCAATCTCTCGAAATATTTTGAGAAAAAAAATTATTATTATTTTTTCTTTACAGATCAAGGTACGCCCTTTTATATAATCATAAACTGAATAAGTTAAAGTATTTTTTAAAATACAGTAGAACCTCCCTTCAGCGGACATCAGGCTAGCAGACACCTCTCTACAAAAGACAGTTTTCATTTGCAAAATTACCATTTTTACAATTTAGCAACTCTCCGGTAAGAGAATACCTCTCCCTAAAAGACACTTTGGCTCTACAATTAGGTGTTACAGGGAGGTTCTACTGTATTATAAATAAACTAAACATTGGAACCTCTCTCTAAAGGACATCTAGTAATAAAGTGACAGTGAGGGAGAGAGGTGTTCTCTTAAAGGAGAGCAGCTAAATGGTAAAAATAGTGATTTTGGCAATGTGAAAACTATCCTTTGTTCAATGATATCCACTTATGAAGCTTCTATAAGTAGGTACAGTAGAACCTCCCTATAAAGGACACCTAATTGCAGAGCCAAAGTGTCCCTTAAGAAGAGGTGTCCTCTTACTGGATGTACTTGATACTTGATTACTTGATAGTAAAAATGGTAATTTTACAAATGAAAACTGTCCTTTATAGAGAGGTGTCCTCTAGCGTAAGTGTCCTCTCATGGAGGTTCTATAAGGAGGTATAAAATGATGCTGTTACATGTTGTGTTGTGTAGGCCCACAGGGGAGGAGGAGGAGGGACTGAGTATGACAGCTGATGGCCTGGCCCTCTCTCTCCTGAAGAAGTTCTCAGAGCAGCACTCAGTCCGGTCCTCTGAGCTCAGCTGGCTGGTGACTGATCAGGATGTTCCACAGCAGGTAGCTAGCTCACTGCACTCTCTTCAAACCTGGTACAGTACAGGAAGTGCACCACTTGTCTGAACATGTGGAAAGTAATTTGACTTTTGCACTTACAAGTGTGTTAGAGAGTTATTTTTGGTTACTAGTACTCGCTGGTGGAGAGGAACTTTCGCAAGAGATCAGTTTTGATTTTCTGCTTTACACTTGTGTAGACATGTGGTGCACTTAAAGTAAAAGCAGTTGTCAACTTCTACCCACCATGATTATCATGGCCTGTACCACTTGTACTAGGGATAATAATAAAAAGTTTTTTGATTTTACAAAGTTCCAGGGGAGGATTATTCATGAAATAGGTATCTCATGTTATTTCTTGTGTTAAACACAGACATGTGGGTGGTTGCTCAATTGTTGAGTGTGATGGCAGCAACTACTTCCCCTCCCCGAATCCTTCCCCGTCTCCCCCGATGGCATTGAAGAGGAATACCTCCTCACCAAGGTAATACCAAATATCCCATCCCACTTGTCACTGACAGACTGATGTGACAGACCCAGCTACGTGGCAACTTTGACTGGGCTCCACCCCGGGAACAGATCATCTTCCACATCAACCAGTGTTCCAAGTATGTCACTCTCTAGCTCCCTTGTAGTGTGACATTGTTTGGTCAGCTGATAGCCAGCAATAAGGTCTGAAACATAAGGTGACAGTCTCAAATCCAAATTAATAAATTGATTGTCATGTTTTTGTAATGGTGTTATTACTGGAATGTCACAAATAATTTATTAATTTGGTTTTGGTCTTTCCACCTTTATTTCTAATCTCAAATTGAAATTGTACTTTAACAACAAATGGGTCTCTTTTATTATCTAGAGTAATCAAATAAAATGTTATATTGTAAGCTTTCTCTCCCTCAGGAACAGAAGCTTTTCCTCAAACTTACATGAATATTTTTGGCTAAATAAAGTTAATACAATGAAACCATGATAAGGCACCATTTGGATTATAGGTTTTTTTTACTGTAACTATTTATTTATTAGGATTTGGTGTGTTGCACCATGTGTGTGTTTCTAACCTATAATTGTCACTCTAGAAGATATATAGTTCATGGTGTACAATGGTGTGGTGTCAGGAAGGATCCCATTATTGCCAAACAGAACTACCGCTGTGCTGGGTGCGGAGTCAAAGTGGAGAGAAGTAAGTTCACACACCTCAGTTGGAGGTTTGTTTAAATCAAACACTTACATGTCTCTCTGCTGTGGAAGATCTCACCCACGTTGGGATCTAACACTATACTGATACCATGTCAACACACAATCAACACCCTCCTAAAACTTTTCTTAAATTAAGAAAAAGGCAATTGTGCAACAAAAGTTGGCTTATGTCATCTGTTGGAATAAATATCAATTCTGCTTTTCACGCGTGTAGACATGTGGTGCACTTACAGTAAAAGCAGTGGTCTAATTACTACTTACCATGATTATCATGGCCTGTACTATGTGTACTAGGAATAAGCAAAAAAATATATATATTGTTAGTGAAAGGCACGCCCGCGCGACGAAGAGAAGAACAGTTTTCAACCAACACAACCGCCGACGGACGGTGGTGACGTCACGGTCGGCGCGCATGCGCGGCGGCGGCGGTCACGTGGGAAGCACGGGCGTGGGCCCTTCGAATTCTGACGGCCAACACGGACTGACTTCCTTCCCAATCCATCCTTTTCAATCGAACATTTTTTAACTTCTTTAATTACTAAAATTAATTTGTAACATAATATTTATATCTATATTTATCCTGAATAAAATTTAAAATATCAAGGATGATTAATTGAATCATTCTTTCAATACCAAACGAACCTGTCATAGTGTACCATTCAAAAAGTGTACCGAACATATATATATATATATTTATCAATTAATCCTTGATTTTTAATTATTCCCACCCCCCCAGAATTTGTCAAATGCCCTTTCTTGATTAATCAAAAAAAGCTAGCCATGTATCCATTTTGGGCTGTTGACCTTCATTATCCCTAGTAACATGTGCTACAGGCCATTAATCATGGTGGGTAGTAGTTAGGGACTACTTTTACTGTTTTTTTTTTTTTTTTTTTAATTATCCCTAGTACACATGGTACAGGCCATGATAATCATGGTGGGTAGTTAGCGACTGCTTTTACTGTAAGCGCACCACATGTCTACACATGTGAAAAGCAGTTCGACTTTGCACTTACAAATATGCCAGAGCCCCGTTTGGTTACTTGCACTTGCTGGTGGGGTTGGATTTTTGTAAGAATCGGGAGCCATTGGAGCATTATTATTTTTTTTTAAATCAGAAAAAAGTGTCCAATGCGGGAATCGAACCCGGGTCGTAGTGGTCGAAAACCAAACGGTTTAACCAGCCTTCCACCGACCCCCCACTTTTACTGTAACTACACCATAGGTCTACACATGTGGAGAGCAATCTGACTTTTGCACTTGCAAGTGTGCCAATTGGCTAATTCCTATTTTTTAATATTGTGCAATTGATTTTTATTATGCTTATAGAGAGCACCTAGAAGACTGAAATTTCATACACTTTTTCAAATCTGAGGATATTGCAAGTTAAGAAAATTTCAGTTTTCTGGGTGGTCAGCAATGGACTAATTTTAATTTCATTATTTACTCTAATTGTATGATCAATTTTAATATACTTTCAGACTACACAGAAGTCTGAAAATTTGTAGACTCACTCAATACTGTGTGTGGTGACAACATTTTAGATTTCTGGGTGGTCAGTAACGTACTATTTTTTCTATATTTCCTTTCAAATGTTATGATCAATTTTTTATATACAGTTAAACCTGTCTATAGCGCCCCACCTCTTGGGACTCACCAAAATAGGGTGCTATAGAGAGGGGGTGCTATAGACAAGTCACTTTTAATATAAAATGTTTACATTTTAATATTTAAAATCAGGAGCTATAGAGAAGAAGGCGCTATTTAGAGGGGGTTCTATAGACAGGTTTAACTGTACTTCCTGACCATGTTGAATTCTGGTATTTATTAGATTATTTCATTCCTACCAACATTACAAGTACCAACTTTCAGACTTCTAAATCAGGAATAGACTCTAGAGAATTCTCTAAAACAAAGGATAATAGACAATGATGTAATAAGTACCCGGAGTGGTTGGGGTGGTCAGGACTGGACAACATTTATTCTCAATTTTTGTCACTAATAAACTTCCAGACCACAAGAAATATTGTACACTCACTCTATGAAGCAAACAAGGTAAGTGTAAATGACTTCTCTAGATGGCCGTAATGTACTGGAATGGACTATATAATAGAATTTGTTTATACAGTTAAACCTGTCTATAGCGCCCCCTTTTGGGACTCACCAAAATAGGGTGCTATAGAGAGGGGGTGCTATAAACAGGTCACTTTTAATGCAAAATGTTTACATTTTTATATTTAAAATTGGGCGCTATAGAGAGGAAGGCGCTATTTAGAAGGGGGCGCTATAGACAGGTTTAACTGTATATACGAAATGGAGAAAATAGAAACAGCCGTTTGTGGCATAATGAGTGTTTGGCATTATGAACTACTATAATACTAGTGCCAAAATTACATATTGAGGATATTGCCAGAAAAATGAATCATTTAAAATAATTAGAATACAAAAATTTTTAATATAATTTAAATATATAACATTATACATTTATGTACATAAAAAATAATAATATATAGAACTATTTGTAAATTTATATAATTGGTGAACACACATAAATAAAAAACATTCTTTTAAAAAACATTTTATTAAAAATGTGTGTGCATTAAAAAGGATAAAATAAACATTTCTACTTCCTTGCAAATGAGTCAAAATAGAAGCAGCTTTCTTCCTCTTGAAGAAAGGGGTAAAATATTTAGTGAAACAAAAAAACACTTGCTTATCAGTTGCTTTATATTAAATTGCCTTAAACAAAATTCATGATGATCATCTCCCACTGCTTTTATTTGGTCTCATATAAATCACTAGACGAATGGCCCGGGCAACGCCCGGGGTTTACCCGAGTGCGAATATATTTTAAAAACGTTGACTTGGGTGGTCGCTATTAACAGGGTGGTCTGTATAGACAGGTGGATGTATCACACAGCTGATAACAGGGTTGTCTAGAGTGGTCGCTATAGACAGGGTGGTCTGTATAGACAGGTGGATGTATCACACTGCTGATAACAGGGTTGCCTAAGGTGACCGCTATAGACAGGGTGGTCTGTATAGACAGGCAGCTGATAACAGGGTTGTCTAGAGTGGTCACTATAGTCAGGGTGGTCTGTATAGACAGGTTTATGAGAGAGGCAAACTTACAGGTTGTTGACGCCGCAATCCCCAGAGAGAGTGTTTTTGTTGCATCATGCTGTGACTCACACGATGACCCAAGGTCAACAGGGGTGGAGCAGCAAACTTAAGCCTATCTCCGTCGTCGCAATGGTGGCGCTGCCTGCGAGCTATATCTACAATTCTGCAAATAACTCTAAGGATATTCAAGATATTCAAGAAATTACTTTTCGAAAACCTTTCCGGGGATATACCTAATAATATCCCAGAATTTCATGGCGATTGGATGTATGGTTTTTGAATAACAGGGTTGTCTAGAGGGGGGCAGGGAGGACACGTGTTCCCTGGCAGCCAATGAGCGCGCATTCTATCCGTGAGCTTCAGACAAACAGACAAACAAACAGACAGAATAAGGCAAATATATAAGTAGATTCAATAGTGGAAGCCTAAATCTCGAATATCCTTGGAGTTTATTTTACAAATTTGCCAATTTCACTCACAACCAGCACCCCACAGTGACCGGAGATAGGTTTCAGTATTGTATATCTTGGAATTATTATTACGTGTAAACATTTTGATGATTCAATTGAAAATATATCAATTTTATAAATATCAAATTTAATATACACTTAAACCTGTTTATAGTGCCCCCTCTAAATAGCACCTACCTCTCTATAGCGCCTGATTTTAAATACGTAGTACGATGCGATTTACATTAAATGTGACCTGTCTATAGCACCCCCTCTCTATAGCACCCTATTTTGGTGAGTCCCAAGAGGGGGCGCTTTAGACAGGTTTAACTGTATATTCATGTAAAAAATCAATGCAAACAATTTTCAAATTTCAGTGTATAACTTTACATTTTAATTTTTATAATTTAAGGCAACATCTTGTAGTTTACTAAAATTATTTTATAGTACGTGGTTTAAAAAATATACTATAGCTTATTTTAGACTTTATATTTATGCTATTTCATAATTTTGTTGTCAAAGTAATAGCTATAATTTTTATTTATTTATTGTTACAAAAGCACGAAGTCCAAAGGACTATTGTGCTGTTTGATAAAGAGAGAAAAAAAATCAAAGATAAGGAGGATAAGTTTCTTTTATGAACAAACAAACAAGCTTTCGGGCACAAAGTCGCCCTTCTACAGGAATAAAAATATACAAAATCAAGATCCATCTATATATATACAAATAATTAGCATAAGTAATAAATAAATATTAGAAATTAGAGAGATAACATTTAAGTTTTATGTCTGATGTACGAATCAGGTAAATCAAGTGAGACTCTCGTGTCTCGAGTGTAAGGCCTTAACAAATTATTTTAAGAGATAAAATTTTATTTTATGTGTGATATACGAAATAAATAATAGGAGAAATGTGAATATGCTAATATTTGGTATAATCTGCTAATTAAAAATCAATAAGTTGTTGTATTAACAGCTTATGAAAATATTTCGTTATAAAGATCCGGAATATCAATGTGCCTATTGATGCTATTATATTTCAGAGATAGTAGCGCCTCTACAACCAATCTCTTATATTTATGTTGAATGTTAGAAAAATGTGAACGGGGTTCTATTGTATTAAAAGTATGTCCTGTATTTGAAATATGTTGGGCTATGAGGGATCTAGGGTCGTTATTTCTGATATTTCGGATATGTTCATCAATTCTATCTTTTATATGTCTACCAGTTTCTCCTATGTATAAGCTAGAGCAATTATTACATTTTAATGAGTAGACTGCATTCTTTAAGTGTATGGGTTTTAAGGGGAAACTGTTATTGGTGATAGGGTTTCTAAGTATAGTGCCTAAATTAGGAGAATTTGTGCCCGAAAGCTTGATTGTTTGTTCATAAAAGAAACTTATCCTCCTTATCTTTGATTTTTTTCTCTCTTTATCAAGTTACTCCAGAGGATTTTAATTTATTTAACTATTGTGCTGTGCTAGTATTATTTACATATATATGATTAATTATTTACACGATGGATTAGTAGTGTTTTGTAAATTATTGTACAAATAGTTCTAAACTTAACAAAGTTCTCATAAGATAGAGTATATATACAAAGAGAATTTGGTAATGTTTCAAAGTATCTACATACAATTTGATTAGTCAGAGTACAGGTTAAAAGAAGATGCTCTGGGCTAATAATAGCTATAATAGTAATGATAAAAAAGTAAGTTAAATTATTATAACATCAACATATCATCACTGGGCTTGTGTACATTTGGGGTATATCATGTGTAAATAGAATAATTTACATAATAATAAATCAAGACATTCTTTATTTTTACTTTTGTTTTACTTTACTTGGATTACGTTACTTTATTTGAAGTCACTTCAAATATACACACAAGGTAATAAGACCAAATCTAATAGTGTGTGATGTTTCAGTAACAGCATTATTACCATCTTCAGACAAAAGTCTGACTATTTATTTATTTATTTGGATTTGGTCTTATTACCTTGTGTGTTTATAATCCAAATTTTACCTTATCATTTTATTTATACATTCACAGTTATTTTATTGTTGATAGCATAGCACGAAATAAAGCAGGCTCTCGATAAACTACAGTTACAGAAAATTCCCCAGGAATAGATGACATTGAGAAGAGAGGAGGCCCTAAATATTATCATAGAACTATGTCAGAACATATGGGAATGGCCAACTAAGTGTTAAAAATCAATATATTTACCAAAATACCCAAAAAAGGATGCAGCAACTACAGAACCATTGTACTTAGTCCAAACACAAGTAAAATAATTATAAAAATAATACAGAAAAGAATGGAATCCCATTTAAATATAGAATTATCACCAGAACAAGCAGGTTTCAGAAGAGGTACAGAGATGGTGGGTTAGGACTGCTGTTGGCTATAAAAAGCTGGAGGTACTCACTGTGGCAGTTCTGAGGGTCCTGACATCTTTGCACTCAATCCTCACATGTAGCAGACAGTGTCCTAGGCAGTACTGTCAGCCCAGGTTATAGAAGTATTCTCCTCTGAAGATTCTTCCACGTAATAACACCGTTGTGACATAGATCATCTGTTATGTTGCCTGTTAATCTTCGCAGAGGTCCATTAGCATCCATAATTTATATACTAAACCATGGAAGGTCCCAAGGTGCATGATCAAGGATATGAATTTGACTCCCACCTCGGTACAGAGATCAAATAGCAAACCTAAGATAGATTAATGGGAAGACAGAGTGAAACATAGAAATATATATATTTGTTTCATTGACTAATAAAGCCCAATTTGGATTTTTAGATTATAAAATAAAAGAATTTAAAAGCGCGAATGTTTCTTTTATACATAAAACAAACTTCTACTGTCCTTACTGCGATGAAAAAATATATTGGGAGGGCTTGGCTCATCAGTGGTGAACCCTCCCAGCAGTTTCGCCAATTTAATCCACCAGACCGCTTCTCAGAGCTCTAATACTGTATTGGATCATTCTGCTTTTATATGCTACACTGAAGGATGGAATCTTAGAAATGGTTTTCAAGTAAACTATGGACATAAGCTTATAGGACAGTAGAATTACATTCAAATATTTGCTTCGAGCAATGCTCTTCAGCAAACTATAAAGACAAGGCCATTAGGAATAAATTAACACAAAGCAATAACGCGCCATCTATACATAATTTTAGATTATAAACACAAGAAAATAAGACCTAATCCAAATAAATTAATAGTAGGTAACGTTTCAGTAACAGCGTTATTACCGATAGTCACGCACTATTAATTTGTTTGTTTTAGTCTTTATTTTCTTGTTTCATTGACTCTAGTAAAACTTTTGATTGTATGAACACACTAAATTATGGACATCAACACTGAGACTTATTGAAATTTTTAAAATATCTTATCTAAATATATATCACTCGGGTAGATATGCACACGGGTCAATCCCGGGGCGAAGCCCGGGTCACCCGTCTAGTTATTGTATAAACAAGATCTATCTACATTTGGAACCTCATCATAACATCCTTTTTTTATAACAGTAACATAGTTAGAACTTTATAAGATCCCTTTTAGAGAAAACCACACCAAGATGCTCTGCGGTGAGGACCCGATTTGTACTTTCTGTAATTCAAAATTAAAAAATGAAATCACTCAATATATTTTTGATTGCTCTGCTCTGAAAGAAGAACCCTTATGCTCAAAACTGGGCAACTCTGTGCTTCACTTCCATCAATAATTGACAATATGACCCAGAATAAGTATATTGCTACGGCGTTTTATGGTTTCCACAAGTCCATATATCAGAAGAAGGCCAAGTGACACTCACTCTTCACTTTCTTACTGCTACTCTTTTTGTGTTGTTTTTCTTGCTTCCCTCTTTCTCTTTCTTGTTTTTTTTTTTTCTTTTTCTTCTGTCTATATCGTTATTTCCTTTGTCTCACTGCTTTGTTCTTATGCATACCTCTGGTGAATCCTGTATAGGGTCAGTGACCCTAAATAAAGGCTTTTTGTTGTTGTTGTTGTATATGATCCCAAGTTTTGCCTCTCAATTGCTTTGGCCATGGTTGTAATATTTGTCCCAAGTAATGTTGTTATAGTGAGGTTTGACTGTATATTCAACAGTAATGTTATTTTAGATATATTTTGAACTAAAACTTTTTTATGTCCATCCTATTGCTGGAATAAACTCTTCCTGATGATAT
This sequence comes from Cordylochernes scorpioides, assembly GCA_030710605.1. Lineage (NCBI taxonomy): Eukaryota > Metazoa > Arthropoda > Arachnida > Pseudoscorpiones > Chernetidae > Cordylochernes > Cordylochernes scorpioides. Next base: position 32,882,628 of record CP092881.1, on the reverse strand, counting down.
GAAGGAGATGTTATGTGGGATGTAAGTATATTCATGGACAAAACTTATGAGACAGAGGCAATTTTTTTCACACTTGGTTATCTCGTGTCTTCAATAAAGGTCACTGTGTATCAAATATCTTTCAGAGTTATTGTCTGAATCCCGATATACATGCAATAAGGTACAACTTCCTTAAGTTGTCCATGAATGTATATAAACACTGGGGGACAAAGGCAAGAACCTTTCAAGTAACAAATTCTTTTTCATTGACTTTTTTTTTTTTCAAAATTCTTTATCAGGTCCTACTTGATTAGGCATCAGGTCCAAGTCTGAAAACATAAAAAAAATGTAAAATATGTAACTGAAATAAGCCATAATGGAGTCTGAACAACTAGATAAAAAATGGTACAGGGCCAAACCATAGGTATTACCCTAGGTTATTGACTGTATTGACTCATCCATTGATGAGCTCTACTCTTCCCTGGCAGACACCATCAAAAATCTCAATCTTTGCAGGCTTGATACCTTAGTGTGATTGGGTGGAGATAAGAAAGAAGAAGAAGAAGATAGATATTACCTAAAACAACACGACAAAATTACAACCATGGATTGAACTAGAAACAGCTTGGAAAAAATATATCCCTCTGGCTATCTCTTACTTCACATTGGCCAGTCTCGCTTTCTTTTTGATGACCATGATACCTCCCTTAAGTTGGTAGTTTGCTCTCATGATGTTTCTCTGAATTCTTGGTTACTTGACTATTGCCACATGCTCTGATTATTTAGAACTCAAATCTTAACTTCTGCCAGAGCAGGAAGCTCTGAATTCACCTTTGATATTGCCTGCAGGCTATCATGAACAAGAATTGTTCTAAGGATGAGGAACATGATGCTCATCCCTTGCCAATCTTTCATCAAAGCTAGCTATGGGATTTGAGCCACTTGAATCCATTCTTTGATGTAGAGCTCAATATGTTTATTCTCTAGGTTTCTCCTGCTGCTGCTATCCCACGATAGACCATTTGGGAAAAAAGGTGGCTTTGTTGAACCAACACTCTTCTGTCTAAGCCCTAATTCTCTCCTACTCAAGATACCTTACTCTTGCAACCTAAACCCCTGTTCTTCCTCTCTTAGCACTTACCTTCCACCTTTCTCTTACAAGCTCACTTCATACAGATAAGACCAAGATAATGGAAATGGCCATATTTTCTCTTCAACATCTTTCCTTTCTTAACTCATTCCCTGGTAGAAGAGTAATAAAATCATATATTACAAGTTTTCTATAATTTCCATTAGAACTTATATACATCATAGACTGGTACAGTAAAACCTCCCTGTAAAGGACACCTAATTTCAGAGCCAAAGTGTTCTTTAGGGAGATTGTCCTCTTACTGTAGAGTCTTTAAATAGTAAAAATGGTATTTTTAGCAATGAAACTATCCTTTATAGAGAGGTGTCCTCTAGCATGAGTGTCCTCTTATGGAGGTTCTACTGTATATATATACTAGCCGAATGACCCGGGCAACGCCCAGCTTTTACCCGATTGAATTTTTAAATTCAAATACTATTCGTTACAATTTTAAATTAGCGCCATGGATGTCACTTTTGTGAAACGTCCCGCTCCAAAATTTGTGTCTGAAAAGCGATATTTTTATAGAGAGATGATCTGGTTTTGTGTCTTGTCTTCTTTCCACATTCACTCTTAAAAAAAAAATTACCAGTTGAAGGGCGAGTGCTGGAAAGATCATGGTTAAAGTTAAGACAATATAATAGGAATAACCAATATATAACATGTATCACCAATAATGCCTTTAATCTAATAGAAATTAGCTTTTAATTTCCTACCAACACACTGATACTTTTGTGACAAATAAATTTACTGGAAATGTGTTTCTTTTCAATAATATCCTGAAAATTATCTCTACAGACCTTACTGCAATGATATAAGTTATTGAATGAAAAGGCTTGGCTCATCAGTAGTGAACCCTCTCAGCGGTTTCGCCAAATTAATCTCCAGACGGCTCTACTTTTGTATTGAAATTGTTACCCTGCATTTTCTATGGAAGGCAGCTTAGGAGTGTTTAGTGAACCTATGGACATAAGCATAACCTATGGACACATTGCTATTTATACCTGAAACCCATATGGCAGGTAAACTGGAAAATTATTTCAATGATTTGCAGAGAGGTTATTGCATTTGCGCATTTATTAATTCAAAGGATGTGTTTTTTATCTCAATATTTTTCTTTAGATATTTTAATAGAAATATTTTTAAAAGGCAAATTTATTCCAAATTGAGACATCGTGTGACAGTTAGGTTCTTGGAATCGAATGGTTAATCATTTGCCTTAATAAAAGGTATTTGTTAGTAATTATTTCACACACATCTACAAAGAAGATAACTTGAAAGTGTTAAATTTAAAATACATTTATGAAACTTATTAATCGATGATCTCAACTTGACACATACAAATTTATTCTCATCGGTTCCAAAATCACTTTATTAGGTACCGCTCAACAAGAGCAACCTAGTTTATGACAATTGAAACGTGAATAATATGTGAAGGTTATTCACATATTAAACAAAATTTTAACGCGGGATTCCATCCCGGTTCATGACTGTCGGGAATCTAGGGTGTTACCTACTCGACCACCGACTTTTTCTCATTTATTCTCATATAAAAAAATATATATTTCATTCACAAAATTAATTTTTTGAAAATTGATACTGAAAAATGTCTTATTAGTGATAGAGATTTAATTAACCTTTTTGTGTGTGTCCATTTTCTGATTATGAAGCTGCGATTTAAATATCTCTAGTTGATATGAGAGTAAAAAGAGATCGTTATTTTTTTAACAATTACATTACTCCCTATCAATAGACTCCACGGACTGCTCTGGGTCAGGGGGCTAGCGAACCCCAGCAGGGAAGAATCTCCACAGACTCTCTGGGCCAGGGGGCTAGCGAACCCCAGCAGGGAAGAAGCTCCAAGGACTCTCTGGGCCAGGGGGCTAGCGAACCCCAGCAGGGAAGAAGCTCCAAGGACTCCTCTGAAACAGGGGGCTAGTGAACCCCAGCAGGGAAGAAGCTCCACGGACTCCCCTGGGACAGGGGGCTAGCGAACCCCAGCAGGGAAGAATCTCCACAGACTCTCTGGGCCAGGGGGCTAGCGAACCCCAGCAGGGAAGAAGCTCCAAGGACTCCTCTGAAACAGGGGGCTAGTGAACCCCAGCAGGGAAGAAGCTCCAAGGACTCCACTGAAACAGGGGGCTAGCGAACGCCAGCAGGGAAGAAGCTCAACGGACTCCCCTGGGACAGGGGGCTAGCGAACGCCAGCAGAGAAGAAGCTCAACGGACTCCCCTGGGAAAGGGGGCTAGCGAACCCCAGCAGGGAAGAATCTTCATGGACTCTCTGGGCCAGGGGGCTAGCGAACCCCAGCAGGGAAGAAGCTCCAAGGACTCCTCTGAAACAGGGGGCTAGCGAACCCCAGCAGGGAAGAAGCTCCAAGGACTCCTCTGAAACAGGGGGCTAGCGAACCCCAGCAGGGAAGAAGCTCCAAGGACACCTCTGAAACAGGGGGCTAGCGAACCCCAGCAGGGAAGAAGCTCCAAGGACTCCTCTGAAACAGGGGGCTAGCGAACCCCAGCAGGGAAGAAGCTCCAAGGACTCCTCTGAAACAGGGGGCTAGCGAACCCCAGCTGGGAAGAAGCTCCAAGGACTCCTCTGAAACAGGGGGCTAGCGAACCCCAGCAGGGAAGAAGCTCCAAGGACTCCTCTGGGACAGGGGGTTAGCGAACCCCAGCAGGGAAGAAGCTCCAAGGACTCCTCTGAAACAGGGGGCTAGCGAACCCCAGCAGGGAAGAATCTCCACGGACTCCTCTGGGACAGGGGGCTAGCGAACCCCAGCAGGGAAGAATCTCCACGGACTCCTCTGGGACAGGGGGCTAGCGAACCCCAGCAGGGAAGAACCTTCACGGACCCTCTGGGACAGGGGGCTAGCGAACCCCAGCAGGGAAGAATCTCCACGGACTCCTCTGGGACAGGGGGCTAGCGAACCCCAGCAGGGAAGAACCTTCACGGACCCTCTGGGACAGGGGGCTAGCGAACCCCAGCAGGGAAGAACCTCCACTGACTCCTCTGGGACAGGGGGCTAGCGAACCCCAGCAGGGAAGAACCTTCACGGACCCTCTGGGACAGGGGGCTAGCGAACCCCAGCAGGGAAGAATCTCCACGGACTCCTCTGGGACAGGGGGCTAGCGAACCCCAGCAGGGAAGAAGCTCCGCGGAATCCTCTGGGACAGGGGGCTAGCGAACCCCAGCAGGGAAGAACCTTCACGGACCCTCTGGGACAGGGGGCTAGCGAACCCCAGCAGGGAAGAATCTCCATGGACTCTCTGGATCAGGGGGCTAGCGAACCCCATTTGATGGACGGACAGACTGGGAAGCAAGTTAAATAAAAGCTTCTAAAAAAAAAAAAAGAGAAAAATAACTGGTTTCAGGATTATTTTTTGAGAGTGAGTGTTCAAGGTTATTATTTGCAAAATACTCATTTTTTTACGTTAAAAACAAACAAATTACACATCTATTAAACACTAGCCGAATAACCCAGGCAACGCCCAGGTTTTACCCAATTAAATGTTTTTATTCAAATACTCTTCGTTACAATTATAAATTGGCGCCGTGGATGTCACTCTTCTGAAACGTCCCGCTCCAAACTTTGTGTCAGAGAAGCGATATTTTTATAAAGAGATGATCTGGCTTTGTGTCTTCTGCTCGAATGAATGTTTTTCTGTTAGAATTTTGTTTCTGCACACTAAAAATGAACTGGCTTCACCCGTGGTCTCAGCTTTTTGGAATTTTTCCCGATATAATTTTGTATCTGATAATCAAACATGATACAGCAATATTGTCATCATCATTTTCTGACTGAAAAAACAACTATTTTTGCCCACAACCTGTCCATTTTATTTTTTATTGGCTAAAAATCCGATAAATATATTTTCCAGATTTTTCTCTGTTTGTCAAAACAGGTTTTACATGTATATTTGGTCAGCTGATATTATCTCCCATCTTCACCGCTAGAAGCGCTGCTTGCGAGCGAAAAGGCAAAATTGCAACGCAATTTGCAAATAACTCGAAGAATATTCGGGATAGAGACCTGAAATTTTCACTATAAGTTTTTCCAGATTCTACTCTATATACTGTTAAAATTTCAGTCAGATTAGTTACGTATTGTGGACGTGTATAGCCGACATAGATTCATACATACATACATACATACACTGACTTTTATATATATAGGGATTAATCCCCTGTGCTCAATTAAATGAAAAATCAAAAATCCTTCTGGAAATAAGTTTATATAATAGTTTTTATTACTTGAACTCAAACTTTTTTTTTTTTTTTTTTGGGCTTTTGAGCCCTTCAACGGGAGTAATGCACTTTCTTAGAGCATCAATAATACTGTGTTTGACCTACCTAACTGCCTAAGTATTGAAACTATGAATTATACATTCTTATCACCTCTTTGGACATTCAGTGACTTTAGTTGTTATTTCTTAATCTAAAGGTTAAATGATAAGAAATTGGATTCCATGGAAAAACCAACTCAAGTTGGATGTTGGTCAATACCTGGGTGCTTTTTGGATGTGCTGACTAATTGACAATATACTTTTCTCTCTCTGCTCATGTAAAATAAATACTCCCTAAAATGGAAATAGCTTATATAATCTGGATACATTATATTTGTATCACACGTAATTAACATCTGGAACCAAGGGGGGAAAATAGTGCAATAAATATGAGCACATTATAACAAAGTTTTACACTATTTCCTTTAAAAAATAGAGTATAACTTGGCCTAACAATAAAAGAAAATAAGACCTAATCCAAATAATTTATTAGTGTGTGACGTTTCGGCAACAACATTGTCACCATCATCAGACAAAAGAATAAATCATTTATTCTTTTGTCTGATGATGGTGACAATGTTGTTGCCGAAACGTCACACACTAATAAATTATTTGGATTAGGTCTTATTTTCTTTTATTATAATCTATAATCCAAATTGTGCTTTATCATTGGTCTAACAAGTTAGAAAAATGTTAGCAAGATTTTCTGAATAATTGCCACAATTTCTGATTGTTAAAACCTGAATGATATATTCACTTGTGACTCTATACAATGTTGAACTTCTCCCTCTGTCTACAGGCTCTGTCTTACAGTAGATCCTGTTGGTAAAGGACAACACCTAGTTGCAGAACCAAAGTGTTCTTTAAAGAGAGTCTTCTCTTACTTGAGGGTTACTAATTGTTATATGTTGAACTATAAAAATCTTCATGAGCATTAAACATATTCAATCTTTGTTTAATGCTCATTAGAATAGCTTTATTAAACTAGTTAAATATCAACAAACATCTTTAAAAAAAAAATAATATAATCTTTGTTCAACTTCAATTTCTTCGAATGGCATATAATTTTTCAGTTTCCAAGCCTTGTTTGCACTCTAAAAAATTAATTTGGCTCTAGCTTCATGGTTGTATCTTCACCTTCTTCATTTGTGTCATATAACTTCTTAATTAATAGGAATCTCCAAATTAAATTATTTAATTACAGTGAAATCTCATTCTAAATTTTTGGTATCATCAAAAGAACAACAGTTAAAAAATATTTTTAAAAATAGAGTAATGTCCTCAGCATGCTAGATTGAATAAAATGTTTAGTATATACATTTATCATATCTTCATCAGTTTCTTTTAAAAGTTTGATTGTTAAGCTATCCACACCACATGCCTTACTTTATTTTATTTGTTCAATTGCTGATATTGCTTCTTATCTAAGAATTGTAAGGCATTATATAATTTTTAGGATAATACAAAATGTTCTTTAAAATATTTTACAGTATATTGGAGTTTGTTTTACTATCCCTATATATATAAAAGTCAGTGTATGTATGTATGTGTGTTTGTTCCTATGTCGGCTATACACGTCCATAATATGTAACTAATCTGACTGAAATTTCAACAGTATATAGAGTAGAATCTGGAAAAACTTATAATGAAAATTTCAGGTCCTATCCCGAATATTCTTAGAGGTATTTGCAAATTGCGTTGCAAATTTGCCTTTTTGCTCACAAGCAGCGCCTCTAGCGGTGAAGATGGGAAGTAATATCAGCTGACCTAACATGCTGACATGTAAAACGTGTTTTGACAGGACATAGAGAAAAATCTGGAAAATATATTTATCGGATTTTTAGCCAATAAAAAATAAAATTGACAGGTTCTGGGCAAAAATAGTTGTTTTTTTAGTCAGAAAATGATGATGACAATATTGCTGTATCATGTTTGATTATCAGATACAAAATTATATCGGGAAAAATTCCAAAAAGCTGAGACCACGGGTGAAGCCAGTTCATTTTTAGTGTGCAGGAACAAAATTCTAACAGAAAAACATTCATTCGAGCAGAAGACACAAAGCCAGATCATCTCTTTATAAAAATATCGCTTCTCTGACACAAAGTTTGTAGCGGGACGTTTCGCAAGAGTGACATCCACGGCCCCAATTTATAATTGTAACGAATTGTATTTGAATAAAAACATTTAATCGGGTAAAACCTGGGCGTTGCCCTGGTCATTCAGCTAGTTTCTGATAAATTCTACTTCTGCCTGAGTAGATTTTTTCAAGCTGGGAGGTAACACTGGCATATTGAGAACAAGAGAACAGGTAGAGTTTGTGACTTCTTGCTAGCTAAGGAGCAATTCAAGATTTTAAATCTGTAAATCTTTCTCCAACCACAATTATTTTTGCTTCCATTCCTTTTGATAAATATTGAGTGTCTTCTCAGTGTATCTGTAAGAGAATGTGTTTATTGTATAAATAATGGGAAATTCTACAAAAGTATACAAATTATGATATATCATGTAATATCCTTTATCCAGAAATTTGCTTCTTTCTAAAAGATGAAGCACTAATCATACATTTCACAATTTCCATCTTTAAAAGAAATCCTAAAAATTATTCCCATCAACAAAGCCATCCTTTAGCCACTGAAACTTCTAAGATTTACAAAAAGATTTTCTACTGAAAAAAAAAAATAAAAAAAAAAATAAAACAATGGTTGCCTGTAAAGTCGGTTTTACGGGCGAAGATTTTACGTGACAACGGTAGAATATTTATTGATATGAATATAATTAAATTGCACAATAGGAACAAGGAATTGAATGAAAATAAGAATTGCACAAATTTTAACTATAGAAATATATTTTGTTTACTAAAACATTGTACATGTAAACTTAAACTTAACTAATTCCTATTTGAGTGATTTTGTTGAGGATAGGACGATGATAGGAGAAATATGAAATGAAAGGAAGTGTTTCTGCTGTAATGTGTCTTGCGAAAGTCAAGTCGATAGTTGTTCCTTTTAACGTAGTTGACTTAGAAACGTTTGATACGCAATCAAGATTATACGTATTTTTCATGAATTTAAGAAACGAGTTGTCAGGCTTTACGTTTTTGTTAAAATCACCACACAGAAGAATCGGTATACTAGAATCAACTTGCACGAACGGTGGCACGTACTGGCTGTTGTGAATGTACGGACCGAGTCCTTGCCATAGTAACATTCCAATATCCTGCATACTAGCTCCTGGATGAATATATACAGCACCGAGTATAAACTTGAAGCTAGTATTAGCGGCGAAGCAAGTAACTTCAGTCATGCACATGTCACCCTTGGTTTTAATGACACGAGTTACGTCTGTAATCGCAACTTGGAACACTTCCGCCGATAATTTACGATAGATCGCCACTCCACCAGCCGCGTTGGTATTTGAAAATCAAAACACTTATTCAGATCGAAGGTTCAAATTTTTGCTAAATAAATTTGAAATTAAATAAAATTTGTAATTGTAAATGATGAAGTTGAAAATTAAAACATTTACTTAAATTAGATGTTAAAATTCTTGCTCAACACAGTTTAAATAAAGTTTTCTTATATCTGCCACTTTTTCTTAATATTTGTAAGTTTAAAGAATCAATTCGAAAATCAAAACATTTATTCAGATCGAAGGTTCAAATTTTTGCTAAATAAATTTGAAACTATTTAAAATTTGTAAAATAATAATTAATTAATTAATTAATTTTAAACTAATAATTTACTTAACACTATCAACATTTATCAATAGTATGACATAACCTATAAACTCAGTTTCTCAACTTTTGTGTCAATCTAACAATTAATCAATCAATCATAGTTTACGATAATGAAATATCAGTGTACAATTATTTACCTTTATTGTTGTAGTTGTTGTAAATGACGAATCTAAGCACTCCACATTTTCACTACAGACACAGCTGACGATACTTTAACCACACGTGTGAACTTGTATTATGACGCTTTCTTGTTTTTCCAACGCCAAGAACGTTCGAGAAAGACAAAGACAGAGACAAGCATGCGCCGATTCAATGCGCCTAATTCTCTAGCGCTGCGCGCGCAGCACTCTCGTTCGATGACTCATCGTAACGTTACCGGGCGTTACACTTTTTCATAAGTGACTCCCAGCCGCAACCTAATTTAAGACGTTGTCACGTCAAAAGCTGCAGGTCATATATATTAGTTTCTAAAAACGATTTTTATGAAATATTTATATCAAAAACATTTCAAAATGGTTTAAAAATCCACAATTTATTGGTAGAGGAATTTGTGATCCAATTTTTTGAGAAAATCGATGAGAATTTATAAAGAAAGGGGTTTATAAACTTGTGAATGCACAGTGATGTATATGAACTTGCAACTGTAATTTAACCTTTATTGCTACTTATAGCCCATTTTAAGTCAGAAATAACCATCAGATAATACAAGTTCATGGAAGCTAGAAGATTTTCATCTCTAAGAATTTCATCTCAATGAGAAAACTTTGCAGGCCAAAATTGAGGCTGAAAAGGAAAATTGGAATACAAACAGTAGCGAAAAATAATTGATGAAGGCTCTTAATTTAAGATACAGATGCCTTTTCATATAAAGTTCTATGGTTTGGCTTCTGGAATGAAAATAAAGGAATGTAATTATGTATATAGAAATTTTGTAATGGTCGTTTTTTGTTTGGAATTTTTCATTTATACTTTAGATAGTTTAATTCCTTATTATGTGTATATTTAATATTAAAACTTTTATATTATATTTTAAAGAGTATATTCCAATTAATTACAAAATAGAAAATGTTTTCTATTTTAAGTATTTTAAAATATTTTAAAATTTATACACCCCTCTTGAAGTAAGTTAGGTTTAGCAAGCCTTGGCACCCTTAGAATTCACCTATGCCATCCAGGTTAGGTGTAGCTTTTTACACTGGAATGTAGGGAGAAAATCAACGCCATATTAAACAGTGATTAACTTTATTTTGTAGAAATCTCGATGCACTGTTTCTATTGCGTGATTAAAACGAATATTAATTATGGCTTAAATATATAGACCAATTTTTTTATCAAAGTTTAATTTTTAAAACTAAGTACGATAATATTAACTCTTGAATAAATATTTTAAAATATAATAATAAAATAATAATGATTCTTTCAACAAGCGACCTTTTAGATCTACCAAACAGTATGCGTAGTAGTGAAGGACGAACTATCATTTTGTATTAATAATTTTCAATAGTAAATAAGATATCGCATCCACACAAATTTTAAATTGTTTTGTTAGAAAATATTAATACATTTTGCGTGTAATATCTGTTTTAGAAAAAAAATGGACGTCATTTCAAAAAGCAGAAATGCGATCGTATCGATCTATCCTTAAATAAAGCAAACTAAATTATCATTAAAATATTTTTATTTTTAGTATTATTAATATATTTTTATAAATTATATATAAAATAAAAAATCCTCAAAGAAAATAAAAAAAATCGTATAAATTATTTTTATTTCTATGTTCTAGAAAGTTCAGCACCATTGGTTTGTTATTATTTTGCCGTCGAAGTGCACTATCATACTTTTAAATTACTCGTGACCTAACGTTTGTCATATTTTTAATTTCGAACTTTTATTTTTAAATTTGACAAGTCTAAAACAGTTTTATATTAAAACAAGTGCTGAAGCACCATTTATGTTTATGAATATATATTTTGATTTTATTAGAAGTAATGGCTTCATGTATGGGCGATAATAATGATCAAAATGTTTCAAAGGACGTATACCTTTATATTTATGATATGTCCAGAGGAATGGCAAGTACCCTTTCTCCATTTTTATTAGGAAAACAAATACCAGCAATATGGCATACAGGAATTGTTGCCTATGATAAAGAATATTATTTTGGATCTGCTGGGATTGAATGTATTGAAAAAGCTAATACTATTTTGGGAGATCCTGATAGAATTCTTCCATTGGGTGAAACAGAAATCCCATACAATATTTTTTATGAATATTTAGTTTCACTTAGTGAAACTTCTTATAAGCCCCAAGATTATGATCTATTTGAACACAATTGTAATAATTTCACTCAAGAAATTGCAACTTTTTTAACTGGCAAATCCATTCCACAGGAAATTCTAGATCTTCCTAAAGAAGTTTCAAATACCCCATTAGGCATGACTATCAAAACCCTAATGGGAAATTCCAGAGTAGGCAATGGCTTATTTTCCTTCACTCCCAATACTCCAATGCCAATTTCAAGCCAAAATTCCATATCTCATACCTCCAGTAGTGGTGGTTCAGAGGCCAATAATCTCAGAGGCCCCAGTGTGGCATCCATGTTTGAAGATCTCAATCAACGTGTGCCTTTGACACAATCTCATGTCCTCGATATGATCCATCAGTATCTTGACTCCCAAGTTTCTGCCCTCGACATTAAATCTGAGCACATGAATGCTTTGGACCAATTGCTTAACAGTGCGGATGAAGCAAAGATCAAGGTTACTCTAAGCATCATTTCCAAGGCGGCTGTCAAAAAAGACTTCTACCACGTATTAAATCTGGACATTCAAGCTCCCAAGTTGATGAGGGGGCTGAAGAAGGTATTTGATGAGGGCTCCCAGGAAATCAAGAAAGCTGTGCTGGAGCTCTTGATCAAGTTGGCAGATGCCGGACTGAACTGGCTGATGGATAAGTCCAAGACAGCCTGGGTGGAAGAGGGCAAGTCGTGGACTCACAGGTCCGCCACGGTGGCCATGATGGTGGCAGGACTGCTGGGAGAGATCCACCTGCGTGAAGTCTCCCTCAAGTTGACCCACACCGTGGCCACCAAGATGGAGGAGCTGGAAGAGGAAGCCACGGAGATGACCACAGCCATCCTGCAATGTCTCCAGAACTCCACTCCCTCGGAGAAGGATGCCTTCCTTGCCCTAGAGTCCATCATGGCTCTGATGAATGCTTGCCCCTCTGAGGTGCCCGGACTGGTCCAAGTCCTAGGGCCGGATCTCAGCCCGCTGAGCCAGCTCTCTTCCAGGCTCTCGGACCTGGTCTCCCAGCTCTTGCAGACCTCTTCCTTCTACTTAAACTGATAGAGCTTCTCTCATTTCTTGTTAGTACTGTGTGATATTAATAAAATGTTTATTGTTATTTCTCTCTTGGCTTCTCCATAAAGCTACACCGTGGCATCTAGGTCAAAGTCCTGAAGATTAGCTCAAATGTACATTTGGTTATCTAATATAGAAATAAACAATAGGACTTGCATCACTCTACTGACCTTAGGATTCATTGGGTGTTTCCTTACCTTAGATGCAATATATTAAATATAATATTATGGGTTTTCGATGCTAGAAAGTTACATGGTTTGCTTTCTATAGATTATTTTATGTTTAAATAGACTGCTGTTTATAGTATTTATAGAAAATTATGAAGCTATCTGAATTTGATTTATTTTTTACTCCAATTTTTTTACATTTTGATAATTTTGGAGGATATTTTATTTTTAGATGACCTGACTTTTTAAAAAATAACTTTTTGTTCAATTTTATATATACAGTAAAACCCCGCTAATACGAACCCTGGATATAACGAACCTTATAATGAACCCATGCCGATTCCCAATTCCATTCCATTGAAAATACCATCGTTATAATGAACTTTACGATTTTTAGAATAACGAACTAGCCCTATAACGAACCTATTTTCGGTCCCAAAATAATAAAATCTATTTAAAATACTATGCTTATAACGAACTTAGAATTGTAATTAAAAAATAAAACAACCAAATTTTGAGCATGTTTCAGCTCGCATATCGCGATTTCAAAACAATACATTTAGCGCCATTGTTTGTTTTGAATTTTGCACTTTATTTTTGCTGTATGTTGTATAAATTTTAACACAAATTACTTTTTATTAAATAGAATATATTTGCATCCATTAAATTTGAAATATAAAAATACAAATGGCTTCCAAAATGAAGAAAACAAAAGCGTTATTTCTTAAAAAAAAAAGGCCATTTTCAGAACTTTTCAAAGTGAAACAACACAGGCAAAATGTTAAGAACATATTAAAATAAGAGAATATAACTTTTCTATTATAAAAGATAAAATATAAAACTATTAAAAATTGTTACAAAGAGGAATCAACCTCAACTTTTGCCGCGATCGCATTCGTACGTTTTAGGGCTAAAAAAAATCCAAATACAGTGGTACCTCGACATACGAGTTTAATTCGTTCCGCAACCTTGCTCGTATCTTGAATTACTCATATCTCGAAGCAAATTTCATCATAAAAAATTTGCATGTAAAATCACAGATTAATATCTTCAACACTACCGAACCGAACTCAAATTATCTCGAATTTCGCTTGTAACTCAAAGCAAAAAATCACTTTCTCGTCGGCTCGTATCTCGAAAAACTCGTATGTTGGGGCGCTCGTATGTCGAGGTACCACTGTAAATGGTCCCGTGATGAAACAAAAACTATTTTTATGCCATTAACTATGGTGATTTTAAAGTCGGCAATGTTTTGCATGACAGGTTAAAAAACAAAACAAAATCTAGACCTAGAAGAATATGTGGGAAAATGAAATGGAAGAAAAACACTAACTTTATTTGAATGGTGCAATGCTTGAAGAATGCTTTGAAGCAACAAGGTGTTAGAGCCATTTTTCCAAGTAAACAATGTATTATATAATGTGATAATGATGCTTTAAAATCATTTTATATCTTTGAATATATATTTAATAAAACTTTGCCTAGGATTGTCTTGATTTTTAAATTAGACATAGAGGTACATGTATGTTAATGATAAGAAGAACCTATCATCTAATGATTTCTATTATTATTCAGCATTAATGTAAGGAAATTGGTCAATTAAGGGAATTAAAACAAAGTGACCATTATTAAGAGGAAGCCTCTTCTTGTGTGTATGGCTGTCCTTTAATTATACAGTCTAAAGATTTTGAAAAGTAAAAAAAAATGGCCAAACCATGGCTATAGTGAACCAAAAGCTTTGTCCCATTGGGGTTCACTATAGAGGGGTTTTACTGTACTCATGGACAAAACTTATGGAAGTGGAAAGTTTTTGGCCTTGTTGCCGGTCATATATTTTTTGAAAATATTTTTAATAAATTGCACATTTTCAAAAAATATATATTTCTCTCTTTTATTTAATTTATTTAAAACTATGATATAAGGCGCAATTTGGATTATAGATTAGAACTACAAGATAATAAGACCAAATCTAAATAAATAAATAATGTGTAACGTTTTGATAACAACACTGTTACTGAAACATCACACACTATTAATTTATTTGTATTTGGTCCTATTACCTTGTTATTTAAAACTAATTTTCACCCCTGTTAATATTTCAGAATGTCAGGACTTATCAAATCTTCATTGAATTTCATCACTTTTATTACAAACAACAATCTTTTTTGTTTGCTTGCCTTATAAAAAGGTAGAAATGATTTGATTTTTTCTAACCACCAATTAATAATCAATTCCAGTAAATATAAAAGAAAATAAGACCTAATCCAAATAATTTATTAGTGTGTGACGTTTCGGCAACAACATTGTCACCATCATCTGACAAAAGAATAAAATGATTTTATGATATGCATATATAAATGTTTTATGAATTAAATGAATAGATTTTATTCTTTTGTCTGTGATGATGGTGACAATGTTGTTGCCGAAACGTCACACACTAATAAATTATTTGGATTAGGTCTTATTTTCTTTTATTATAATCTATAATCCAAATTGTGCTTTATCATCCAGTAAATATAAATATAGAACTTTAGAAATAATTGACTTAGATCTCTCCTTAGATAAGTTTAGACATGGCATTGGCAACAGGTTTCAACTAGAAGAGAACTTCCTTATACAATGACACAGCACAATTTGAATTATTGATTAGAAACACAAGATAACAAGACCAAATAAATAAATAGTGTGTGACGTTTCAGTAACAGTGTTGTTACTATCATAAGACAAAATATTTAATGAGAAAAAATATCATAGCATGTTTTTAAATAGTTTCTGTTAACAAATGTGTAAACAAGATAGCAAATAAGAAGAAAATTGATTTATAAAAACCCTAATTAATACTATTCTTAGTTTTTTTTCACTTCTAATATTAAGAACTAGCCGAATGACCGGGGCAACGCCCGGGTTTTACCCGATTAAATGTTTTTATTCAAATACTATTTGTTACAATTATAAATTGGCACCGTGGATGTCACTTTTGTGAAACGTCCCGCTCCAAACTTTGTGTGTTTTTAAAATATAAAAATAAATATGTAAATTTTCACAACGATATTTGAAAATTATATTATTTTGATTTTCAAATACTATTTGTTACAATTATAAATTGGCGCAGTGGATGTCACTCTTGTGAAACGTCCCGCTCCAAACTTTGTGTCTGAGAAGCGATATTTTTATAGAAAGATGATCTGGCTTTTGTTTTCTGCTCGAATGAATGTTTTTCTGTTAGAATTTTGTTCCTGCGTACAAAATAATGAACTGGTTTCACCCGTGGTCTCTGCTTTTTGGAATTTTTCCCAATATAATTTTGTATCTGATAATCAAACATGATACAGCAATATCGTCATCATCATTTTCTGACTAAAAATATAGTTTTAATAATTGATTTATATATTTTTAACAATAGCCTATTGTCTTCCCCATATTTTTTTACCTATATATGGAAATTTTTGTTTGATTTAGTGAACTACTGAGAATTTGTATACCGGACATACAACAAACATACAAACATTCATTTTTATATATATATATATATATATTATATTTTAAGATTCTTAGAAATCAATTTTCTTCTTATCTGCTATCTTCTTTACACACTTTGATAACTACGATTTAAGAATATGCTGTGATATTTATTCTTATTGTGAGTAGTGGGTATCACGTGTGCTTCACATGGTCCATGGTTCGATTCCGGGTGGGAACATTTTCTTGTTTTTTTTTGGGCTTGAAAATCAACACATTGATTAGTAGCCTGTAAAACCATATTCTCTATTTCTTCTTATTCAGTCTTTTGTCTGATGATGCTAACAAAGCTGCTATAAAAATGTCAGACATTATTTATTTATTTGAAATTGGTCTTATTACCTTGTGTTTCCTAATACAGTAGAACCTCCCTTAAGCGGACAGTTTTCATTTGCAAAATTACCATTTTTACTATATAACAACTCTTCAGTAAGAGGATACCTCTCCCTAAAGGACACTTTGGCTCTGCAATTAGGTATTGTCCTTTATATACAGGGAGGTTCTGCTGTACATAGTTATTTTAGACCTAGTAAACCAAAGATGCATTGTCATCATGCAATGGTTTCATCATGGTATCTTGTCTCCCAAGCTACACCATTATCCTCTTGTCCTCTAATGTAATTCCATTGTCGCACTTGCACAAAAATTACATCTTTTAGTACCTCACTTTTTTAGAATATCAAGCCAAGAAGAAATAAACCCAGAACTCTTCATAAGGATACAAGACCAAATTTGAATAAGAGCAATCTAAAATTTCCAAATAAGACTTTATCACAAACACAGGAACATAAAGGAAATAAAAATGGGCATCTTTTCTGATTCTCATAGAATGGTCATTCAAAGTTTATACAGAATAAGTTAACAAGACCAAATTGACAACATTGTTCCTTCTTCAAACACATATACGTACTTCAAACAAATAATGAAACATCACAAATAGTTTATTCATTTGGATTTGGTCTTGTGGCCTTTTGTTTATCATTTATCCAAATTGTGCACTTTATCATTTATACCAAATAATAAAAGGGTCAAAAATTTATCTCATTTAAATAATAATTATACCAAAAATTCCATTTTCTAATTCAATTCTCTTTAAAAATGATAAAGCACAATTTGGATTATAGATTATAAGACAAGAAAATAAGACCTAATCCAAATAATTTAATTGGGTTTGACGTTTTGGTAACAGCATTGTCACCATCATCAGACAAAAGAATAAAACTTTAAACTAACATTTTACTAAATAAAATTTTATTCTTTTGTATGATGATGGTGACAATTTTGTTGCCGAGAGGTCAATTCTTTTCAAATAAATAAATGTAATAATAATACTGTTAGAGGTGATCATCTTTTCATTAAATGTAAGATACTTTATTATTTGTAAATTTAATTGTTTAAATAATTTGTATTTTTAAATTTAATTATAAAAAAAATTGTAAATTTATATATGTAAATTCTTGTGCAAAATTAATGTATAATAGAGGATTTGCATATGTCTAGTTAGTTAAAAAGAAAAGTGTAGTTTGGTTTGGGCAGAGAAGCTAGATGCTCTCAAGTTAGTTTTTTTTCTGAGTGTAAATATGGTTGTATAATATCTTAACATTTTCTGCTCTAATTTAATTTCATTAATAAAATAAAAAGTTGATTTCATCAAGGAAGTATATTTATTTATTTTTTGTTTCTTATGGCTTCAAGTATTAAAAAGAAAATATTTTAAAAAAGGTTTCATCTCTATCCTCCTTGCACCCAACAAATACAAATAATGTGTGTATGTGGTTAGTAAGTTTTTTTTTTTACTTCCAAAAAAAGGTAATTGTGTTAAATTGTACACCGAGTCCAATAATATACCTATCCAATTAGACCTTTGCTAATACTTTATTACTTTTTAGCATTTTTTTTTAAATTTACTTTCCTCTCTTCCATCAATATTATATTAATGGTTTTATATATTCCTTTTTTTTTTTTCAAGTATGAAGGAAGTTGCGGTGTGTTTTCATAATTAGTGTTACTGATGATTTTTCCCCCCTCTATGACTCATCAAGAAAGTTGTTAGGAAATTATATCCTTGATGCCCCACATGGGCTTTGTAAGTTTTCCTTGTATGGTGAATGATTGTGTGTTTTTTTCCACAGTGTTGATGGATTTGTTCACATTCATGTTTTTGAATACAGTTCCGTCCAAATTTTATAGTCACTCAATTTGTCACAACACATGGAAAATTCCAGCACTACTTACATAAAAGTGGTCTATCAGAAATACCAATTTGTTCCTGCGGAGAACTTAACAAAATGCTCTTCACCTTATCTATGACTGTCCGAACTTTACAGAAGTGAGACATCATTTGTTCCCTGATCTAAATGATTTAACTCTCCTATATCTCTCAACTACTTTGTCTATATACATTTTATGAACTCTGACAATTAATACATGTAAATTTGTAAATAATCAGTCCTGAGTTTTAATTTATTTTTTTTGTTTGTTTCTACTGTAATATAGATACAAATACTTCAATATCACGCCCCTTGTTGATTAATAAATATTTTTTTAAAAAATACAGTAGAACTACCTCTCTGTAAAATTCAGCATCTAGATGCAGAGCAAAAGTGTCCTTTATAGAGACAGGTGTTCTTATATCTAAGAGTGGCCTAATAGTAAAAATGTTAATTTTGGCAATATGAAAACTGCGCAGAGTGGTGTCTGGAATTGTCCTTTCATGGACTATTATATTAGTAGAACTGATTTCTTTATTTTTATCACTCTAAAATTCCTCATGCGATACCCCAGTGTCAAGACAAGGAGAGGTCTTCTTCTTTTTCTTCTTTCTTATCTCCACTCAATCATTAGGGTATTAAGTTGTGACCCTTGATGGTATTTGACAACCATCATGACTGGGTGAAGTAGAATGTGTTTGCCTTTGTCATTAAGACTGGGAGCACTACTCAGTGGCAGGCCGACTTCGCTCCAAAAGAAATGGCCGCCTCTGACATGAGGAACAGACGCCATGTGCAGCCGCTCCTAACATGGAGTACAAACGCTGCTCATCCTGTATTCCTAGATTAGGAGCCCTTACAGGGTACTATCAGCTGGGCCAGCTGAACCCAGGTTTTTTAGCGAGCTTGTTACTGCTCCCCCTCCTCCTTTTTCATCCGGGCTTGGGACCGGCAACAAGGAGAGGTGAAGAACAGCATTTCCTCACCAGAATACCTATTTTGTTATTCACACAAGGTAACAAGACCAAATAAGGAAATCAATTGTTATATAACTCGTCTATAGTTGAACCTTGCTATAAATCTCACATCATTTGGGACTAAGGTGTGATGTTGTTATAGCCATAGTTAAAACAATTGGGACTTTATAATTATGATATCATAACCAAGTTACTGTTATAAATGAAGCTGTTATACCAAACTAGGTGTCCTCTCATGAGATGATATCTCCTTTCTAAATGAATTATGACCAAGTTACGGTTATAAATGAAGCTGTTATACCAAACTAGGTGTCCTCTCATGAGATGATATCTCCTTTCTAAATGAATTATGACCAAGTTACGGTTATAAATGAAGCTGTTATACCAAACTAGGTGTCCTCTCATGAGATGATATCTCCTTTCTAAATGAATTATGACCAAGTTACTGTTATAAATGAAGCTGTTATACCAAACTAGGTGTCCTCTCATGAGATAATATCTCCTTTCTAAATTTATCCTTATTATACGTGGCACTGACCTTGATAACCATAGTGGGTAGTCTTTGGTTTAATGTTATTGTAAGTGCACCACATGTCTATACATGTTGAAAGCAGTTTGACTTTTTGCACTTGCAAATGTGCCACAGCTTCGTTTGGTTGCTTTCACTCACTGTTTGGGTTGGATTTTTAAAGAATCTAGGACCATTGGAGCAATTTTTGTATAAAAAAAAAAGTGCCCAATGTGGGATTTAATCCAGGTCGTGGCTGTCATAAAAGGAAAGTTTATACCACTTAACCACCATGACCCCCTCTAAAATTGTAAGTGGCTACAACTGAACTAATTTCCAATCTCCAGAAGTGACCATGAGAGCTATCCACATTATAGATGGTCTATAAATGTGTAGACAAAAACTATCATTCAAGCTTTAGAATTTGTACAAAGAATAGTACAAAGCAATAACGCGCCATCTATATATAATTAATGAAGACATTAAGACGCGAATGTTTCTTTTCACAAATTAATCTTCTACTGCCCTTACTGTGATGAAAAATATTGGGAGGGCTTGGCTCATCAGTGGTGAATCCTCCCAGTGGTTTTGCCAATTTAATCTAATAGAGCTCTTTATATGCAACACTGAAGGTTAGAATCTCAGAAATGGCGTTTAAGCAGTATTAGAGCTCTAAAGAGGTGGACTACTAGATTAAATTGGCGAAACTGCTGGGAGGGTTCACCACTGATGAACCAAGCCCTCCCAATATTTTTTCATCACAGTAAGGGCAGTAGAAGTTTGATTTATTTGCAGTCTTAATGTCTTCATTCGTTATATATAGATGGAGCATTATTTCTTTGTATTAAAAAACTTTGTCATTCAAGCTTTAAAATTTGTACAAAGAATAGTGTTTAATTATTTGGCCATGATCAGATAACGATGATAGCTATCAGTTCCTTATCACCCTATGTACTCAACTTGGTGCGTACCTTGTTCTTGACTCTGAGAAACACAGGAATGCTTTCTTCTCAATTCTTACCTGTCTGCTGCTGCCTTTTAATCATTTCCTAAGTTCTCAAGAGGACTGCAAATATATCACTGTCATAGTGGAACCTCATTATAACATCTATTCATAGTTATAATAGCACAATTCTCAAGACTCTCAAGTTTTTAGTCCCTATTGTTTTAACCCTGGTTATAACCACAGCATAAATTCTTGGTTCCAAGTGATTGTGTTATAACAAGGTTTGGTTCTAGCTTCTCATTATATCTATTCTTTCTTTGCCAAATTGGTGAATTCAGACTGGTTGTGATACCTCTGATGGGACTTATCCATCTCCTGTTTTCTTCATCAAATGTAAACCTCGGAAGGTTAATGTTGTGGTTACCTTTATCACATCGCTATACATTAAGATAAAGACATTCCCTAATTGTGCAACTGAAAGTTACTGATGGCTATCTATCAGAATAAATATTAACAAATCATTTTTTTATTACAAAATTTTGGTGAAATACCCTTTTTGGATATATCAAGAAAAGCCAACTATTAATGTGTTTCAGACTGTTGGCTCTTGTCAGTGTGATGGAGGTTGTATGACAATTGTAAAAGGAGCCCATGTTGATGTTTATTGCTATAGATGGCACAAGTCATCAGCAACTAACATGATCAGGATTTTCTTAATTTAGCCACCAGATACAAGATACCCAGTACAATTTCAATGTTATACTATTTTCTCATCTCTATATATATAAAAGTCAATGTCTGTTTCGCGATAAACTCAAAAACTACTGAACCAATTGGTACCAAATTTTTCATGTCACTTTTTATAAACCTGAGGAAAATTTTCGGCTACATTTTGATTAGTATTTTTGGCTTTTTTTTTTTTTCATTTGAAGAACTTTTTTTTTACGCGGAGTAAATACGAGGCGAAGTAACAACACGAGGCCAATCAAGCGACCAATGAGCGTTCTGCATTTTATTTTTTTCAAGTTGCTTTTTTTGAAATATATTTTATACGAGTGTTATTTTTTTTACAAAAGTATTGAGAGAGAAATTAATATTACTAAGTTACGGTAAGTGCACACAATGCAATTTCAAAAAACTTTATAAAATTTTACAAAAAATATTTACATACCAGTTTTTTGGATTAATTTTTTTTCCAGACCTATTTTTTCTTATTATTACTGAGAAGATGGGCATCGCAGTCAAGATTCATCGCAGTCACTCACTCAACTCAGGCAATTTCAAGGGTTAATGCGCTGGGGTGGGTACCTCGGGGGTTGGGTGGAAAAGCTGCCATCTATTTAAACTATATTGATTTTAAAACAACTAAATGGATTGCAAAAATAATTAAATCAAATACCTAAATAATAATATAATACAATGTTTGCCATCACACACACTTTTGGCCTGTGGTTTATGCGTTACTTCTGTATTGCTATTCTATGGCACTTCTACTATTTATTATTGATGTACTTCCAGTATGAAGGAAATTGCACTCGAGGGAATTCTCGGGCGAAGCCGGGTCATTCGTCTAGTATCACTATATATTGTAACTCTTTTAGAACAATGTTATGATCAGGAGCTGTTCCTTGTCCTTCACCTCCAATGTTTGTCAGTACTGCTAGTTACTGCAGTACAGTAATTATTCTCATTAATTAAATATAATTTAGATATATCATCATGTCCTGAACAGTGTGTGTGTCATCTCATCTAGGATCATCACACACAGTCTTCATTACCTCTTCTTCACTTTGCTATTAAGATCTCAAGCCACTCGGAAGGTTTTTATATTTTGGTATATTTTAGAGCTGGTTTGTGTCTCGAACCTAATGTACTACATATATGGTCTTCTTCTACTTGCTTATCTTTACTCAATCATGATAAGACACAATTTAGATTATAGATATGAAACAAAAGGTAATAAGACCAAATCCAAATAAATAGTGTGTGATGTTTCAGTAACAATGCTGTTACCAAAATTTCACACACTATTCATTTATTTGTATTTGGTCTTATTACCTTTTGTTTCTAGTCTAACATATTAAAATCTGTGGATCTTGAGCTTTTTAGTGGTTTCTGCTGGGAATGAGTGGAGCTTATCGATGGATGAACTGATGCAGTCAATGATATAAAAACCTAAATAATTGCAATCAGTAATTTAAGGAAGAAAAATTTTTTGCAACAAGTTTCTTTTATTCTGCAATTTGGCAAGCTTGCCAAATTGCAGAATAAAAGAAACTTGTTGCAAAAAATTTTTCTTCCTTAAGTCAATGATATGTTTAGGAATATGCAGGTTCAAAGTTGTTCTTTGTACAGAGTGGGGAAACCTTGCAGCCATTTGTGAAGAACTTTTGATTCCTTGGAAGGACAGACAATGTTTGTTCCAACTGCTCTGTACCATTTGTGTATTGCATTAGATTATTGTTGGTATTGTACCTGATACGGTATTCATCTAGTGGAATGGCAGATTATCTGGCCTCAGGGTAGCCAAGAGCTCCAGATTTGGCCAGAAAGTCTGCTAGTTTATTTCCCAGGAATCCCAACATGAGCTGGAAGCCATTGTACCATGTTAGGGCTATATGTGATAATATTACCCACATAGTCTGTCAATGATGATGTCACATTGCTGCTGTCTCTATCCAGGACATGTCCGCAAGCTGCGCTGGTGCCACTACCTGGGCCGACTGTTCTGCCACTGCTGCCATGAAAACCAAACCACCTTCATCCCGGCTCGGATCCTAGCCAGCTGGGAGTTCCGGCTTTATCCTGTCTGCCGATTCTCAGCCAACTTCCTGGATCGCATCAACAGGGAGCCCTTCTGGGATGTCCAGGCTGTTAACCCAGCCCTGTACAGCAGCTCCCGGAGGCTCAACCATATACGTGACCTGCGCCAGAGACTGGTCTTGCTCAATGATTACATCATCTCCTGCCAGAACACAGCCAAGTATGCACTATAACATCACTTAGGATTTTATGTTGTCATCACCATACACTGTTGTTACCACCACAGTCAAAACAATAGGGAGTTAAAACTTTAGGTCTTAGAATAATAATATTAAAGCCTAGTTACTGTAATAAAAATACTCCTTTAAAAGGTTTTCCACTTTAATTTGTTTCTCTCTAACCTTCTAAATCAAGTCTTATTATGTGTTGGACATTGTTGGGAGGTACAGTAAACCCTCTACACAATCAAGTCTTGTTCTGGTAGATTTGATGCTGTAACCAGGAGGGACACTCCCTCTTTAAAAATCCTGAGTTCAACTGACCCGGTTGATGGACCTCAGCAATGGTCCCTCTCCAGGGATACGAAGGAGCTGTGTCTGTACTCATGTTAGAGTTGACAGTAAAGGCTTCCATGTTAGGAATGGCCTCAAACTACAGGCAAAGTCAGACTTTCACCAAAGTGTGCCTGGATCATGATGCCATGATCAACAAAAGCTACACCCCATTCCATGAGATCAGATGTACGAACCTCAGCTAACAGGGAGTTGAGTCCAGACTCCAGGAGAAGTTCAAGCAGCTCCCGGAACACTACACCCAGGATTCTAACCGGTATTCCTTGGCAGATTTCCTCAAGGTGAGTAGTTGGACATGTCTTTAACAAGATTTCTCCGCCAAATTTTACTTTACAAATTGTTGTTGTGTATTTTGGGTCTTGTTTCATACGCTGGCTCTTATGCCAATGATTTGAACTTTCTAAAATATGAATTTAATTAAATGTATATAAAATATTTATGTTTACTAAATCTGGTGGGGCGCAGTATTCTAGCCATAATAAACATAACATTTTTATAAAATTTTTCATTTTTTTAATACTTAGATCTTAAGTACACATGGACAGTTGGAGACTACCTTGTACTATAATTGCACCACATGTCTATACACATAGAAAGTTGTTTGTACTTACAAGTTATGTTACTTTCGTAGGCTCACAGAATTTGTTCCATTGAAGCAATTTTTTTTTTTTTAAAGTGCACAATGCAGGCTTTGATCCCAATTCCTGACTGTTGGGAATGAGCCAAATGTTCCATTAAGCCAGCTAGCTGCATCTTGATGACTCTCTATCTCTAAAGTATCTAGCTCTAATAATGTGGTACAGGCCATGATAATCATGGTGGGTAGTTAGCGACTGCTTTTACTGTAAGTGCACCCCATGTCTACACATATCAAAAGCAGTTCGACTTTTCCACTTACAAATGTTCCAGAGCCCTGTTTGGTTACTTGCTCTCGCTGGTGGGATTGGACTTTTGCAAGAATCGGGGGCCATTGGAGCATTTATTTTTTAATTAGAAAAAAGTGCCCAATGCAGGATTTGATCCCGGGTCGTAGTGGTCAAAAACCAATGGTTTAGACCACCCTTCCACTGACCCCCTCTAATAAGTAAAGACTGTGTGTAGCTAACATTTTACTATTGTTCATGTTATCAGTCCACACACAGGGAGGTACATGATTGGCTAACAACAAATATTTTATCAGCTGAAACACCAACAGATTCACAACTCCTCTCATAGGAGCTGTAGCCTTCCTTATACTAATGATGACCATAGTTGGAAACCAGGGTCCACAATCCACACACAGGGAGGTACATGATTGGCTAACAACAAATATTTTATCAGCTGAAACACCAACAGATTCACAACTCCTCTCATAGGAGCTGTAGCCTTCCTTATACTAATGATGACCATAGTTGGAAACCAGGGTCCATCAGTCCGCACACAGGGAGGTACATGATTGGCTAACAACAAATATTTTATCAGCTGAAACACCAACAGATTCACAACTCCTCTCATAGGAGCTGTAGCCTTCCTTATACTAATGATGACCATAGTTGGAAACCAGGGTCCATCAGTCCGCACACAGGGAGGTACATGATTGGCTAACAACAAATATTTTATCAGCTGAAACACCAACAGATTCACAACTCCTCTCATAGGAGCTGTAGCCTTCCTTATACTAATGATGACCATAGTTGGAAACCAGGGTCCATCAGTCCGCACACAGGGAGGTACATGATTGGCTAACAACAAATATTTTATCAGCTGAAACACCAACAGATTCACAACTCCTCTCATAGGAGCTGTAGCCTTCCTTATACTAATGATGGCCATAGTTGGAAACCAGGGTCCATCAGTCCGCACACAGGGAGGTACATGATTGGCTAACAACAAATATTTTATCAGCTGAAACACCAACAGATTCACAACTCCTCTCATAGGAGCTGTAGCCTTCCTTATACTAATGATGACCATAGTTGGAAACCAGGGTCCATCAGTCCGCACACAGGGAGGTACATGATTGGCTAACAACAAATATTTTATCAGCTGAAACACCAACAGATTCACAACTCCTCTCATAGGAGCTGTAGCCTTCCTTATACTAATGATGACCATAGTTGGAAACCAGGGTCCATCAGTCCGCACACAGGGAGGTACATGATTGGCTAACAACAAATATTTTATCAGCTGAAACACCAACAGATTCACAACTCCTCTCATAGGAGCTGTAGCCTTCCTTATACTAATGATGACCATAGTTGGAAACCAGGGTCCATCAGTCCGCACACAGGGAGGTACATGATTGGCTAACAACAAATATTTTATCAGCTGAAACACCAACAGATTCACAACTCCTCTCATAGGAGCTGTAGCCTTCCTTATACTAATGATGACCATAGTTGGAAACCAGGGTCCATCAGTCCGCACACAGGGAGGTACATGATTGGCTAACAACAAATATTTTATCAGCTGAAACACCAACAGATTCACAACTCCTCTCATAGGAGCTGTAGCCTTCCTTATACTAATGATGACCATAGTTGGAAACCAGGGTCCATCAGTCCGCACACAGGGAGGTACATGATTGGCTAACAACAAATATTTTATCAGCTGAAACACCAACAGATTCACAACTCCTCTCATAGGAGCTGTAGCCTTCCTTATACTAATGATGACCATAGTTGGAAACCAGGGTCCATCAGTCCGCACACAGGGAGGTACATGATTGGCTAACAACAAATATTTTATCAGCTGAAACACCAACAGATTCACAACTCCTCTCATAGGAGCTGTAGCCTTCCTTATACTAATGATGACCATAGTTGGAAACCAGGGTCCATCAGTCCGCACACAGGGAGGTACATGATTGGCTAACAACAAATATTTTATCAGCTGAAACACCAACAGATTCACAACTCCTCTCATAGGAGCTGTAGCCTTCCTTATACTAATGATGACCATAGTTGGAAACCAGGGTCCATCAGTCCGCACACAGGGAGGTACATGATTGGCTAACAACAAATATTTTATCAGCTGAAACACCAACAGATTCACAACTCCTCTCATAGGAGCTGTAGCCTTCCTTATACTAATGATGACCATAGTTGGAAACCAGGGTCCATCAGTCCGCACACAGGGAGGTACATGATTGGCTAACAACAAATATTTTATCAGCTGAAACACCAACAGATTCACAACTCCTCTCATAGGAGCTGTAGCCTTCCTTATACTAATGATGACCATAGTTGGAAACCAGGGTCCATCAGTCCGCACACAGGGAGGTACATGATTGGCTAACAACAAATATTTTATCAGCTGAAACACCAACAGATTCACAACTCCTCTCATAGGAGCTGTAGCCTTCCTTATACTAATGATGACCATAGTTGGAAACCAGGGTCCATCAGTCCGCACACAGGGAGGTACATGATTGGCTAACAACAAATATTTTATCAGCTGAAACACCAACAGATTCACAACTCCTCTCATAGGAGCTGTAGCCTTCCTTATACTAATGATGACCATAGTTGGAAACCAGGGTCCATCAGTCCGCACACAGGGAGGTACATGATTGGCTAACAACAAATATTTTATCAGCTGAAACACCAACAGATTCACAACTCCTCTCATAGGAGCTGTAGCCTTCCTTATACTAATGATGACCATAGTTGGAAACCAGGGTATGTAGGTTGTTGTTGGAATTTACTAAAGTTGCTATTGTGGCTTATTCCCTCATCTGAGCATTCTGCTCATAGGTGATGAGCAATCTATCTTTTGAGAAATTTAAACTATTTTTGACGCATACTTTTTCCAAGAAAATATTTTTCTACTGTCCTTACTGCAATGATAAATCAATGGGAGGACCTAGTTCATTAGGGGTAAACCCTCCCAATGGTTTTGCCACTTCAATCTACCATACCACTGTAATATTGTCTTGCTTTTATACTAACTAGCCGAATGACCCGGGCAACGCCCGGGTTTACCCGATTAAATGCTTTTATTCAAATACTATTCGTTACAATTCTAAATTGGTGCCGTAGATGTCACTCTTGTGAAACGTCCCGCCCCAAACCATCGGCCGGGAATCGAACCCGGGGCGCCCGCGTGGCAGGCGAGCATTCTACCACTGAACCAAAAGCAAACGGTGACAGAAGTGTCTCGTGCATTGGCGACACCAAATGATGGGGGGGCAAAGGTGGCGTGATCGTAGCCGACCAATAGGAGGGTGCCGGCAAACCGTGACAGAGAGAGGCCATGAAAATAGAACACTGAAGCTGACCTCTTGGAAAAGGTATTTTAAATGGACTATGGACATTAGGTCGAGAACAGTAGAAATATATATAATTATATAATAGGCTTCGAGCATTGCTCTTTTGCAAATAGCAAGTAAAGGTCTTTTTTTATAACAATGTTTTTTTTTTGCTTATCCCTAGTACACGTGGTACAAGTCATGATAATATGGTGTGTAGAAGTAGGTGACTGCTTTTACTGTAAGTGCTCCACATGTCTACACATGTGAAAAGCAGTTTGACTTTGCACTTACAAATGTGCCAAAGCCCCGTTTGGTTACTTGCATTCGCTGGTGGGGTTGGACCTTTGCAAGAATCGGGGGCCATTGGAGCATTTTTTTTTTTATCAGAAAAAAAGTGCCCAATGCGGGGATTAAAACTGGGTCATGGCGGTTGAAAACCAATGGTTTAGACCATCTTTCCACCGACCCCCCCCCAAAAAAAAAAAAATTCATAATTATAATTTAAATGCTATCTATATTGATAAAATTTGTAAACATTTTTTGAGAATATATTTCTTATGATATACATTATCAAATATTTCTCTACTTTTACTTGGATGATATAACTTAATGGATGAGAGGTCTTGGCTCTATCACACACACATTTAATAATTTTTATCAGAGGTCAGCGGATGAGTGGTCTCTTGGTTTTCAACAGCCATGACCTTGGATTGAATCTTGCATTGGTTCTTTTTCTAATATAAAATGTTCTGATGGCCCTCGATTCCAGCAAAAATCCAACCCCACCAGTGAATGCAAGTAGCCAAACAGGGCTCTGGCACTCATGTAAGTGCAAAATTCAAACTATTTTCTCACGTGTAGACACGTAGTGCACTTACAATAAAAGCACTCGCCAACTTCTTCTCACCATGATTATCATGGTCTCTACCACGTGTACACACACATACTAGGGATAATACAATTTAAACTTTATTTTTCCATTTATCATTACTCTTCACAATTCATACTTTCATACTTCATCCCTAAGGTTAGAAATAATCGTTATTTCTCCTTAAAATAAATTTCGATTTTTTTGTTCAAAAGAAACACATACGGGATAATTTTTAAATGTCGTTCTAAAATCATAAGCTGCATTATATTGTATTATAAAATAATAATAATAAATTTTATGATAGCAGTAAGTTCTGTAGAGACAATATTTGATAATGTATATCATTAGGAATACATTGCCAAAAATAATAGTTAAAAATTGTATGGATAATCAATATCAATCAAATATATCACCTCGGATTATGAAACCAAATATATATATCTTTTTACATAGAGAACCTTAAATTTAATGGACCTCTCCCCAAGTTCTGTTAACTACCTTAGTGTGATAAAGCACAATTTGGATTATAGATATAAGAAAATAAGGCCTATGGGTCCTACCTATGGGACCTAATAGGTCTTATTTTCTATTATCTGCCTCAGTGTGATGGAGAAGTGATCCTGGACAGGACAGGATGTCTTGTACTCCTGGTACCCTAGACATGAAGGCTGTCCTACTAAACCAAGCTAAATTATAACAGGAAAAGTCTTACCTTTGTGTGACTCAGATGTTTCCTTCAACAGGAAATTACTTCGTACGATAGGAGATAAGCACTATCACCACCAAATTTAATGGACACATGTGGGTAATCCAGGCACCTTTATAAAAGTGATTAATTTCATTATTTTAAAAAGACCCTCATTGCTTTTATATAATCTATGGAGCTATTTTGTAGTAAAATCTTTTATAGTTTTAGTTAATTAGGATCCTAGGAAATTATATGTATGTACTTCTACAGACCTATAAGCTTATGTCCATAGTTCACTAAACACCCCTAAGCTGCCTTCCATAGAAAATACAGGGTATATTCCAAACCAATCCAATACAATAGTAGAGCGGTCTAGAGATTAATTTGGCGAAACCGCTGAGAGGGTTCACTACTGATGAGCCAAGCCCTCTCATTCAATAACTCATTGCAGTAAGGTCTGTAGAGATAATATTTGATGATATTTAAAAGAAACGCATTGCCAGTAAATTTATTTGTGTAAAATTTTAATTAGGATCCATTAAATTTTTAGGTAGTATTTGGTAGTATGCATACACTTCAGGAGCCTGAGTCACATATATGTTTCCATTAAATGTGGTGGTGCTTTTTTAATCATATTTTATTATATATACAGTAGAACCTTCCTGTAAAGGACACCTAATTGCAGAACCAAAGTGTCCTTTAGGGAGAGGTGTCCTTTTACCAGAGAGTGTCAAAATGGTAATTTTACAAATGAAAACTGTCCTTTATAGAGAGGTGTCCTTTATAAGGAGTGTCCTCTCATGGAGGTTCTACTGTATATATTTAAAGGAGAATACAGTGGTACCTCGACATACGAGTTTAATTCGTTCCACAACCTTGCTCGTATCTTGAATTACTCGTATCTCGAAGCAAATTTCCCCATACAAAATTCCCATTTAAAATCGCAGATTAATATCTTCAACACTACCGAACCGGACTCGTATCTCGAATTTTGCTCGTAACTCAAAGCAAAAAATCACTTGCTCGTCTGCTCGTATCTCGAAAAACTCGTATGTTGGGGCGCTCGTATGTCGAGGTACCACTGTATTTGAATTTACATGTATGGGAAATTTGCCATTATATAAGCAAATAAGGAGTGGTTTATACTTAAAATATGAAACCTGCTCAAGTTTTGTCAATGAATGTATATATAATCAGAACCTGTAAAGGGACACACAGAATTTTGTAGAAATTTTTATATTTCTGTCTGAATGCTGGTTTCCACCTAAGAGACATATAGGCCACTTCAAGAGGTTGGTTGAATCTCCAGGATTTGTTGAAAGGGAACTTGAGAGAGACAGACAGATACTCTTATAGCTAGAAAGAACTGTATTCATCTACCTATTCTCTACATCTCTTTGATGGTGGCAATTTCATTGCCAGCTTCACTTCTCAACAATGGTCTTCATGTCTTGACTTCTGCTGATTGCGTGCTTGCTAGAAATTCTCTGTTGTATGTGAGATGAGCTGACTATCCTGATAGTTATTTATATAGAGTAGAACCTCCATGAGAGAACACTCATTCTTGAGGACACCTTTACCTAACAGACACTTTGGCTCTGTAACTAGTGTTCTTTTCCAGAGAGGTTATACTGTATATATATGTCTTGCATCTCTCCACTTTGGTCGAACTCTCTCCCATTGATATTGTAAAGAGAGAGATATGTAAACATTATTTTTCTTCTTATCTCCACTCAATCATATTGGAGTATCAAGCCTGTAGAACTTTTGATAGTGTCTGCTGGGGATAAGTATAGCTCATCAATGGATGAACCAATGCAATCAATGATGAGAATTGCACTTGTTTACATAGCATGTAAAGTATGTAAACACTGATGAAGTACATATGGTTTGTAGATAAGACTATTTATAATACAATATAATATAATGCAGCTTGTGTTTGTAAAACGACATTTGAAAATTATTCCACATGTGTTTCTTTTCAACAAAAATTGAAAATTTATTTTAAGGAGAAATAACGATTATTTCTAACCTTAGGAATGAGGTATGAAAGAATGAATTGTGAAGAGGAATGATAAACGGAAAATAAAAGTTCAAGTATGGGAACACTTTTATTTTTACATTTATCATTACTCTTCACAATTCATCCTTTCATACCTTATTCCTAAGGTTAGAAATAATCGTTATTTCTCCTTAAAATAAATTTAGATTTTTTGTTGAAAAAGAAACACATGCGGGATAATTTTCAAATGTAGTTTTATAAGACTATTTATTAGCTATTATAAAAATCTTATGATGAATTTACAAATAAATGTTTATATGAGCCGTGTGTGTCCAGGTCCGGAGCGGGGAACTGATGGAATCCCTGCAACAGCTGGTGTCCCAGGCTGTGGCCCATGTCTACAAGTGCCTCCTCTGCCAGGCCCGTGGTTTCCTGTGTGAGGGCTGCCATGGGAAAGATCTTCTCTTCCCCTTCCAGCTGGCTACTGTGGCCAGGTGTCATGGTACTGGATGTCTCTCACTTGTGTTATCTGTGTCTCTAAAATACTGTGTTCCAGTGTGCGGCAGCTGTTTCCACATCAGATGCTTCAATTCCAAGAAATGTCCCAAGTGTCAGAGGATAGCAGCAAAGTGAGAACACACACTCTTTTACATATCTACTTCCACTTGTCACACCTATTTTATTTCTTTTCCCTTCCATAAATCTATAATTTTTATGATAAGATACAATTTGGATTATAGATTAGAACTACACGGTAATAAGACACTATTAATTTATTTAGATTTGGTCTTATTACCTTGTAGTTCTGTAATCTTTAGAAATTAACGAACGGTAAACAATAGTGTATGCATTATCCAAGGTTTCTTAGCATTAAATAAGCAGTTGCATTGGATCTGCCATTGAGACATTATACTGGGCTTTTATCAAATCTCTCTAAACCATCATCCATAATTTATAAGAACATTATAAACACAAGGTAATAAGACCAAATACAAATAAATAAATAGTGTTAGACCTTTCTCGGTAACAGCGGTTTTACCATCTTCAGACAAAAGTACTGAATGAGAAATTTTACCACAGCATGTTTTCTAATCTATAATCCAAATTGTGCCTTATCATTGTGTAAGTAAAAACATGCTGTGGTAAAATTTCTCATTCAATACTTTTTGTCTGAAGATGGTAACAATGCTGTTACTGAAATGTCACACACTATTTATTTATTTGGTCTTATTACCTTGTGTTTATAATCTATAATCCAAATTGTGCCTTATCATATAAGAACATTTCTTTTACATTAAAATTTCTTCTTATTTCAACAATGTATTGATTGTTGTTGATGAAATTATCAATTCTCTCAACAATTAATTGTGATAAAAGTGCCTTTCCTCTTCCATCTCTTGATATTTTTATTACGTATCTGAATATATCAATTAAGAAGTTTCAGAAGATGAGTTTCTTTAATTGTAAAAACGTTACAAGCTTTCGGGCAAAAGCCTTTCGACAGGCAAAATACAACTACACTATCCAAACTACACTAAACTACATAATAGTGTAGTTGTATTTTGCCTGTCGAAGGGCTTTTGCCCGAAAGCTTGTAACGTTTTTACAATTAAAGAAACTCATCTTCTGAAACTTCTTAATTGATATACCTTACTGGAAGAGTCTTTAACCTTTAATCGTATCTGAATATGCTTACACTTTACTGCCATTATATAGAAATATTGAGGAAAATTTTGTGTTTTTACAGAAATATCGCACTTGGTTGAATTACATAATTGTCTTCCATGAAGACCCTAAGCTAAAACTTGGTTAAGTAGGTCCCTCCTGGAGGTGGTCTCTTATCGGAGACTGTTAGGAATGTTCCAACAGACTGTACTGTATCTCCAATTTAGAGAGAGAATGCTAACCATGCTGTTTTTTCCTCCCAAACATGACAGTTGACTCTCTAGTTGGAATCAACAGGCCATTGAAGCAAAAACACCAGTTTAGAGGCCACTCCTTATAATTAGATGAATTATAAAGACTTTTGTCTTGTGCATTAGATGCACTAAACAGGACCTTTGGGAGAGGCCGCTGCTTATCATAGAACAGCTCGAGGAGCATGAACTCATGGAATTTGTGTAATTTTACACAAGGGGATAAGAAACAACAACAACAACAACAGATGAATTATAAACACAAGGTAATAAGAACAAATCCAAATGAATAAATAGTGTGTGACGTTTCAGTAATAGTGTTGTTACCGAAACGTCACACACTATTTATTTGGATTTGTTTTTATTACCTTGTGTGTTTATAATCTATAATCCAAATTGTGCCTTATCAATTAGATGAATTGTGTGTTTGCAGGAAACAAAGGCAGCAGCAGTTAGAGGACCTCTAGCTCTCCAGTACTGTACATAACACATCTAGTTTGTCACAACACTTTATAAGAGTTCTTTTTTTATTTACAAATCCCACTCTTGCCTGATAGATATACTTCCCCCATGTGTGTGTTCTTCCAAAATTTTCAACAACTTTATATAAACAAATGTTTTAGTCACAATCTCTGATCAATAAGGAGATTTAAAACAAGTTTTTTTTTATTAGTTTAACATGGCAAACTTTCAAGTATCAAATCATCCATTTGTTTTGTGTGCAAATACTTAAAATATTTATATATATAAAGAAGGAATTTACATATTTAAAAAAAATAGCTTGTCATATCAATCTAATAAAAAAAACTTGTTACAAATCTCTTGATTGACAAAATGGGGGTTTAAATTTTTACAATTATTTTTTTTTGGAATCTTGTAACAAAATGTTTATTCTCACTAAACAAAACAATCATTTTAAAGAAATCACTGACACATATCTGTTTTTAGATATATTTTATGTTGTTACCTATTAGAACTATATTTATTATTATTTATGCGAGTGAATTTTTTTTTTTGCCAAAGCAATTTTCTTTTTTTTCTTTCTTCCAAGAACTGTTTGGAAAATTTTTGCCTCATTCTGAGAGGCTCCTTGTTCTCATATTTATATTATACCTCCTGTTATAACAACAACTTTTTCAGCTTAGGGCTGATCTCCAGAATTTATTGTTTTGTTATAATAAATTTATTTTATATTGTTGTGGTTGTTTATTACCTATACACCCTTTTACATACACCTAATGCTGACCAGGCTTTGTTAGTAGAGGAGAAAGACCTCTTTGAAAATCCTGAGTTCAACTGACCTAATTGATAGACCTAAGTAAGAATTCCTCTCCAGGGATACAGAGGAGCTGCATCTGTACTCATGTTAGAGTCAGCAGTAAAGGCATCTGCTTCCATGTTTGGAAACAGCCTCACATTACAGGCAAAGTCAAGACTTTCACCAAAGTGTGCCTGGATCATGGTGCCATGATCAACAAAGTTGCACCCCTACACCTCATTCTTGAACTCATGGAATTCATTTAATCTTTACAGAAGGGGATAAGAAATAACAAGAACATACCTTACACTGACCTGGCTTTATTCCATTAGTCTTATGAAGACCAATCTTACAATATAGCTAAATATACCTTTTTTTTTTTTTTGGCAACTGCTGTGATAGAGAAGCACGGAGACGTCTGAGGCTCTTCATTGGACACAAGAACTACAACCAATTTTTTATTTAATTCCCAATGTTTCAGTCACTCTCCTCAGTGGAGCTAGATCTTCTTCAAACAAACTTTCAACCAACAAGTTATATAAATATATTGGTCCATATAGGGTTAACCTCCAATAAGAGATCACCCACCCATATACATGTCTTTCATTAGATGTTCTACTGGAGATTATTGCTAGTACAGTAGAACCTCCCTTTAGCAGACACCTCTCCACAAAGACAGTTTTCACTTGCAAAATTACCATTTTTACAATTTTGCAACTCTCCGGTAAGCGGACACCTCTCCCTAAAGAGCACTTCGGCTCTGAAATTAGGTGTCCTTTACAGGGAGGTTCTACTGTTATTTGTACTAGAGCACATTTTTAAAGAGATAATTAATATTTTAAAAAACCTTATTTTTTTTGGTTCAAGCTCTTTTCTTCCCAACCATATCTATATATGTAAAAATCAATGTTGGTATGTCCGGTATACAAATTCGCAGTAGTTCACTAATTCAAACCAAAATTTCCATACATAGGTAAAAAAATACGGGGAAGACGATAGGCTATTTAAAAAATATATATAAATCAATTATTAAAACTATATATTAAAATTATTCTACTTAGCTCACGAACAGCGCCCTCTATCAAAAATTAGATTAAATTATGCTGATGCAAACAAATAGATAATGCTAATAACAAACAATTATAAAAAAAATCTTATCAAAATATATATCACTCGGGTAGATATGCACACGGGTCAATCCCGGGGCGAAGCCCGGGTCACCCGTCTTGTTTATGATAAATCGGTGGAAGAGCAACTTTGGTTGAAAGCTTGCTTATTTGCTTTCATAAAAAATAAAAATATTATTAATTTCTATTTGCAAGTTCCTTATTAAATATTTCTCAAGATTTTATCCAATACAGTAGAACCTCTCTGTAAAGGACATCTAGTTGGAGAGACAAAGTGTTCTTTAGGGAGAAGTGTCCCTTTACTGGAAAGTTGCTAAATAGTTAAAATTATAATTTTGCCATTGAAAACTCTGTCCTTTGTAGAGAGGTGTTCTCTCATGCAGGTTCCACCGTATAAAATCTTTGTTAGAAAATTAAATAATTATAGGTAATAGATACAAGAAATAAGACCTAATCCAAATAATTTAATAGTGTGTGACTTTTCGTTAACAGCATTGTTACCATCATTAGATTAGGTATTCTTTTCTTGTATCTATAATCCAAATTGTGCTTTAATAATTATTGGATATCCCCTTAGCTGATTACTAGTTCAAAAGTCCATTTTCTCATCAAATAAGTAATTCACTGAATAAATAAATGATACTAATGATAAGGCACAATTTGAATTATAGATCATATATAAAAATCAATGTTTGTATGTTTGTTTGTTTGTATGTCCGGTATACAAATTCGCAGTAGTTCACTAATTCAAACCTAAATTTCCATACATAGGTAAAAAAATACGGGGAAGACGATAGGCTATTTAAAAGTAAATATAAATCAATTATTAAAACTATATATTCAAATTATTCTACTTAGCTCACGAACAGCACCCTCTATCAAAGATTAGATTAAATTATGCTGATGCAAACAAATAGATAATGCTAATAACAAACAATTATTTAAAAAAATCTTATCAAAATATATATCACTCGGGTAGATATGCACACGGGTCAATCCCGGGGTGAAGCCCGGGTCACCCGTCTAGTAGATTATAAATACAAGGTAAAACGACCAATTAAATAAATATTGTGTGATGTTTCAGTAACAGCGTTGTTACCATCTTCAGACAAAAGTATTGAATGAGAAATTATACTACATGTTACTGAAACGTCACATACTATTTATTTGGATTTGCTTTTATTACTTTGTGTTTATAATCTCTTGATAACAGTAATTATTTAAAACATATTATGGTATAATTTCTCATTCAGTACTTTTGTCTGATGATGGTAACAATGCTGTTACCAAAACGTCACATATTATTTATTTTTAGATTTTGTCTTATTACCTTGTGTTTAAAAGATACTCTTCTTCTTTCTTATCTCCACTCAATCATATTAAGGTTGTAAAGCTTGAGACTTTTGACGGTGTCTGCCGGGGAAGAGTAGAGCTCATCAATGAATGAGTCAATACAGTCAATAATGTGTTTTGGGGTTGCAGGTTGAGAGTTGCACTTAGTACATAGTGGGAAAACCTTGCAACAATTTTTTATGATACTAATTAAGTTCTTATAAAACTATTTTCTTCTTATCTGTTATCTACACACTTTATTTAAATTAATTTAAAATATGCTGTGATATTTTTCTCATTCAGTACTTTGTCTGATGATAACAACCTGTTACTGAAACGTCAGACTATTTATTTATTTGGATTTGGTCTTGTTACTTCATGTTGAATGATACTAAAGTATTCATTACTCCTGGAATGGTGGCAATGCTGTTACCAAAAGAACTCTCTAAATAAATAAATGTATTTTGTTACCTTGAGCTTTTTAATCCAAATTGTACCATTTCTCTCCCACTTAGAAAAAAATAATTATTTTTTTGGTATTTTAAAAAATATTTCTCACAAAAACATAAAAAAAACACATTTTATTTAAAATTTTCAAAAAATATTGGTTTTAAAAAATATATAAATATAAAAATATATAATCCAGCTTAAAATCTCTCATGCGATAAAAGAAAAAAAAAAAAAAACAATCCCAAAAACAAAAAAAAATTAAACTATGACTCAATTTTTCAATGCAAAACTTGGAACATCCAAAACAAAGAGTGATGTCCAGTAGAACTTAAATATATACAAACTGCCCTCACGTAACAACAAATAAAACCAATATGTAAACACAACAACAATGTCACAGAGATTTAGGTTGGATGACAGAGAATGACAAGCCGTCACCAGGCAGTTTGGAAGGTATGACTGGCAGTAACCAGGTGAGGTACCAGCGCAGGCCAAGGTTGTCGCGCAGGTTGAACGCTAGGCCCAGGGAAGGTGGAGCTTTGCCGTGTTTCCTCTCATGGGAGGTGGCCCCGGTGGCGAGGAGACAGATTTGCTGCCAGAGTTGCCAGCCACTGACTCCCACCACCAGCAGGTTGAAGATGTGCAGTGTGGACACGGCCAGCCCCCACAGCTCCAGACGCCCCAGTAGCCACACCACATGGGGGGCCAGTAGCCCCGCCACTCCTACCACAGTCCCTCGCTGCCCCCACACCAGCTCCAGGCAGTACCTCCAGTGGTAGAAGGCAGCATAGCTGCAGCCTAGGACAACATAGAGTCAAATATATAATCATGTTATACAATAAAACCTTTAAAATATTGTGACGAAGAAATAATTTATTAATTAAATTTAATTATTCAATGAAACTATTCAACAGATTATATAAATATATATTAATCTTTTAGGTAAAATAATTATCAAAATATCTCTTTGGTTGCTTGCTCAAGATTCTCTAGCTGTAGATAGTTTGGTTGAGTTGTTAATAATTGTCGACTAGTCGCCGTGACGTCATCAATAAATACTTTTACATCTTAGGATATTTCAAGGCTTGATTTCTAAGCTACAATATCATCATTAACCTAGTTCTATCTATTGATGAAAATTAGACACATATTTTTTAACATTATTTTTCTTTTTAAAAAATATACTACAGAAGAACCTCCCTGTAAAGAACACCTAATTGCAGAACAAAAGTGTCCTTTAGGGAGAGATGTCCTCTTACCGGAGAGTTGCTAAATAGTAAAAATGGTAATTTTGCAAAAGAAAACTCCTTTGTGGAGAGGTGTCCGCTAAAGGGAGATTCTACTATAATTGAAATTATTTCTACAGCCCCTATTCTGAGATGATTAAAAATTGAAAGAGGGAGGGGGGCATGGCTCATCAATGGTGAACCCTCCTAGTAGTTTTGGCATTTTAATCTCCAGACCCCTTCACTATTGTATTGGACCGAGTTCTTATATACACCTGCTAATGAAGACAGTAAATTGGTGTTTTGAACAAACTATGGACATATTCTTCTAGGACTGTAGAAATGTACAATATTGAAGTGGTCTGGAGAGGGTTTACCACTGATGAGCCATGCCCTCCCTCTTTTAACTTTTAATCATTACAGAATAAGAGCTGTAGAAATAATTGGTATATATATATATTTTAAAAGAAAAATAGCATTAAAAAAATGTTTATAATTATCTTAGTGTATTATAGCTGCATCAATGTTAGGCTCTCATACCATGTGGTCTTCAATAAAGAATCCAAACTTTGCTGAGGCCAACAAGAACTCAACATACCTCCTGTTGGCATCTAGATCTGAAGAAATAACTTATTTCCTCACATGGAGAGAAAGTCAACACTGGGTCACCACGGCAACAGTAAGAAAGTCTCTGCTCTCAAATTCCTCATTAACCTCTAATTAGTTCAATTAAGGTCATCCACACAAAATGTCTCCAATCAACTCAAACCCTTAAATCATGGGAAGAACAGTGAGAGAGTGACAAAAAAAAAAGTAATTAAAGATTCGACAATCTATATATATATATATATAAAATTGAATGTCTGCTGTGTGTACTCTATAGATTCAAAAACCATACATCCAATCGCCGTGAAAATTTGGGATATTATTAGGTATATCCCCGGGAAGGTTTTTGAAAAATAATTTCTTGAATATCTTGAATATCCTTAGAGTTATTTGTAGATTTAACTCGCAAGCAGCGCCACCATTGCGACGATGATAACAAGTATTTTTATCTATAAGTTTTATTATCACTAAGTTTATTATCTTAAAGATTATTTATCAAAAGTAAGATTATCTCAGGATGACACGGCAATTTATTTGAGACAAGAATAATGATACAATTCAAGGCGAAGATACTATTCCTTTAACTTCCAATTACCGAGGGAACCAATTAATATTGATTTTATTCAACTTATCGAGTATTTTTCAAGGGACCGGGAAAAAATGTTCACTAGATAAAACGATGATTTTGTAATGTAGAAAATTAGGAAAGACAAAATTCAGGATGACACGGCACACAGGGACCGGGAAAAAATGTTCATTTTATCGAGATTCAAATTTACGAGTTTCAAATTATCAAAATATATCTTTTTTTTTTATAAGTTTATAGAGAATTGTTTTAACAAATGTTCGTTAGACAAACCTTTACTCGGGTAAAACCTCAGGCGAAGCCGGGTACATCCGCTAGTAATTAATATTAATTAAAATAAACCAATAATGTGCCATCTACATATAGGAAATGAAAACATTAAGGCACAAATGTTTCTTTTAAGCATAAAATAAACTTCTACTGCCCCTACTGCGATGAAAACATTAAATTGATGAAACTGCTGAGGAGAGTAAATCACTGATGATCCAAGCCCTCCTAATATTTTTCAATCACAGTAAGGACAGTAGAAGTTTGTTTATGTATAAAAGAAATATTTGTGCTTTAATGCTTTCATTTCCTAATTAATGATAAAGCACAATGTTTGGATTATAGCTACAAGAAAATAAGACCTAATAAATTGTCAGTAACAACCCTGTTACTGAAACGTCACACATTATTAATTTATTTGGGTTTTATTTTCTTGTATTCCCTAATTAAAAGTTTAAAGTTGGTTCTATAGAATGGGCTATCATCAGTTCTAAGAGGTGCATCATCTCAATTGAGCTCCCCCAAGATAATCGAACCATAATTTCCAGCTGGTGGTATGATATTGGTTTCTCTATTCAGAGAGGTGATCCACAAATGTAGCAAGAAGGCGTCCTTAAGTGTCACTAATGCAGCCTTCAATCCATCTTTTAGATTGGTGATATTGTGATTTACCACATGGGTCCAATTCAGTTTGAATTTTTTTTTTTTTGTAGTATTTTAATATCTGTTCTCTTTCTCTAGTGATAACACCTTGTTATCTAAGCAGTCCACAGTATTTTCAGCAAATATCTTCAGCAACACATCTTAAAAGCCTCCAGAAATCTGATGTCTTTGCCTGAGAGTATCTATGTTTTGCCACCATACAATGCTAGGCTCCATAAAAATATCTTCAAAAGTCATTTGCCCAGAAGTGGAGTGATTAGGTAAAGCTATGATCTAAATTGTGTATTAAAGTTTAAATAATAAAACAAAATAAACCATCATATATTTATGCAGTCCTAAAAGTTATGCACATAGTTTTTCTTTAATACTCTCTTACCCTGTAATTTTTTATTAGCTATACACACTTACTAACACAAGCTAATAAGGCCAAATCCAAATAAATTAATAGTATGTGATTTGTTCTTATCACCTTGTGTTTCAAATTGTACCTTATCATGCACACTTAATAAGAACAGCCCACATTACAATACAATGTCAAAATGGGGTTAAATTGCTGAGAGGTTTCACAATATATGAGGCAAGCTCTTCCAGTATATTTCTCCTCACAGATTCAGAAAATTATAATAAGGCACAATTTTTGGATTATAGATTAAAAGTAAAAGGACCAAATCCAAATAAAAAATTAATGTGTGATGTTTCGGTAACAGCATTGTTACCATCTTCAGTACTTGATTCAGTACTTTTGTCTGAAGATGGTAACAACACTGTTACTGAAATGTCACACACTAATTACACTGATAGACAAAACTTAAGGAAGTTGTACCTTATAGCATATATATATTGGGATTCAGAAAATATCTCTCAGAGTTATTTTCTGAATCCCGATATATATATGCTATAAGGTACAACTTCCTTAAGTTTTGTCTATCAGTGTTATTTATTTGGATTTGGTCTTATTACCTTGGATTCAGAAAATTGTTTAAAAAAGTACAACACACAAAAAACATTCCTTTTAATCCAATACAACTGTGCTAAATACACAAGGTGTGTGGAGAGAAGGTAAACTTGTGAGGCCCTTCCTCAAGTGAGGGAATAAACTTGACATGAAAGGGTACACCGGATCTATGTCAAAACTCTCTCCTCTTCTTCTTTCTTATCTCCACACTGGGTGACGTAAAATGCGTCTGCCTTTGTCATTAAGACTGGGAGCACTACTCAGTGGCAGGCCGACTTAGCTCCAAAAGAAATGGCCGCCTCTGACATGAGGAACAGACGCCATGTGCAGCCGCTCCTAACATGGAGTACAAACGCTGCTCATACTGTATTCCTAGATTAGGAGCCCTTACAGGGTACTATCAGCCGGGCCAGCTGAGCCCAGGTTTTTTAGTGAGCTTGTTACTGCTCCCCCTCCTCCTTTTTCATCCGGGCTTGGGACCGGCAAAGGTGGAGTTATGTCAAAACTGATCTTTGACAACCACCCCCTATACAGAATTCTTACAGCAGGTGTATTTTGAATACTCTCAAAGTCACCAATTAGCATAAAATCACACATTAGTTAATTGGAATCACTGATAATTGGGACTGCAGATAATTGAGGTTACAGACACAGTGGAACTTCAATGAGAGAACACTCTCACTAGAAGACATCTCTCTACAAAGGACAATGTTCATCACCAAAATTACTATTTTCACTAATTAGAAGTTCTGTGATAAGAGGGCAGCTTTCCCTGAAGGACACTCAGACTCTGCAACCAGGTGTTGTCCTTTACAGAGAGTGTTAGTAGTTGGAATCATAGGTAATTAAGATCAGGTATAAGTAAGTGATGAGGTATTATTTTAATTCAAGATTAGAACCACTAGGTGAAAAGAACAAATCCAATTTTAAAAAATTATATACAGTTAAAGCTGTCTATAGCGCCCCCTCTTGGGACTCGCCAAAATAGGGTACTATAGAGAGGGGGTGCTATAGACAGGTCACTTTTAATGTAAATCGCATCGTACTACGTATTTAAAATCGGGTGCTATAGAGAGGGAAGCGCTATTTAGAGGGAGCGCTATAAACAGGTTTAACTGTATATGATATTTCAGTTAACAGCATTAAAAGGTAAAGCGATCAAATCCAAATAACAGCATTGTTACCAAAACATCACACACCATTTATTTATTTGGAATTGGTCTTATTATCTTTTATTTCTAATCTATAATCCAAATTAAAAGAAAATAAGACCTAATCCAAATAATTTATTAGTTTGTGACGTTTCGGCAACAACATGTCATTTGTCTGATGATGGTGACAATGTTGTTGCCGAAACATCACAAACTAATAAATTATTTGGATTAGGTCTTATTTTCTTTTATTATAATCTATAATCCAAATTGTGCTTTATCATTTATAATCCAAATTGTACCTTATCACAGCTAACCACATTGTTTTAAGCTTATAATTTTTCAAGTTGGATTTGTACTATTTACATTGTAAAAGGACAACACATAATTGGGACTAGAGATGGGGTCCCTGGTTGGGATACCACAAATAATTGAGAGTAACGCTAACTTAGAAAGGCTCCCAATTAATAAGAATATGAAAAAATAGTACAATGGTGAAATTGTACTGGGATAAGGTGAATAAATTAAGAAAATGGCATCTCCTTATTATGCCACTGAAAGTTGCTGATGGCTTGCGCCATCTTCAGAATAAATATCAACTATTCTATAAGGAGATCTCCTTTTCTTAATTTATCTACCTTATCCCAGTACAATTTCACATTTGTACTATATATATATATTTTTTTTTTTTTTTTCACATTGTATCGAGTTCTCATGCACTTCTGGCCTTAAACTACCCATTTCATGATTTTTCAGGATATCTGAATGACCAGTTTTTTGGTCATTGAGGTACAGCTTGCACCACGCTGATGAGAAAACTGCCTGAAACGTGTATGTAGTTAGCTTTTCTTGATTAATCAAGAATGGGTATTTGGCCAATTCTGGAATAATTGGAAATCAACGGATAGTTAATATTTATTCTTATAAAAGGCAGAAGCCATTAGCAACTTTCAGTTGCATGATAAGGAGATGTCTTTTTCTTAATGAGAATATTCTGTGAAAAGTTGGATATTTTTTGTGGAGTAAATAGTATATTAGATCCATTGTGTGGGAAAGTTGCCAGAGTGTAAGTGTGGAGTACTCCACTTCAGAGGATCTTTGTGTTTTTTATCTTGAGATTAAACATCTCTCTTTTGTAACTGTAGATCTCAGATAACTCT
The DNA here is from genome assembly GCA_030710605.1 of Cordylochernes scorpioides. Taxonomy (NCBI): domain Eukaryota; kingdom Metazoa; phylum Arthropoda; class Arachnida; order Pseudoscorpiones; family Chernetidae; genus Cordylochernes; species Cordylochernes scorpioides. Next base: position 32,837,984 of record CP092881.1, on the reverse strand, counting down.
GTTCTACTTGTGCCTCACTATATACATTGTAAATAGACAAAAGAATTGCTATAAAGTATGAAATAAAAATAAACGATAGCAATACGTTTCTTTATATAACGTATTGCTATCGTTTATTTTTATTTCACTATATACATCTTGTAACTTTGTGTTTTATTGTTCACTAATTTTTTAATTTGATAATAAACTTGTGTACTGTGTGTATATATGAAATTGATACTATTTTAGATGCATCTTAAAATGGAAGATACTTCGGCCAGTGAATCTTTTTATTAACTCCACATTTCAACAAAAATCTTTTGTCCTCGTCAGGAGTGAACAAAAGATTTTTGTCAAAACATCGAGATAATAAAAATATTCACTGGCCGAAGTATCTTCCATTCTTTTTTTTTTTGTTTATCCCTAGTATGCATGGTACAGGCCATGATAATCATGGTGGGTAGAAGTATAGGCAACTGCTTTTACTGTAAGTGCACTACATGTCTACACATGTGAAAAGCAGTTCGACTTTGCACTTACATCTTCCATTTTAAAAATGAAAAAAAAAGAAAAAAAAATCTTCCATTTTAAAACCTATGAATGCCGGCCAGGCAGCCTCTATCTTTATGATATTTTAGATGTGTATGATTATTTTAAAAATAATTTTCTACTGTCCCCTTACTTTAATAATAAATTAATTTTATAATATTTTAATTTTATAATATTTGTATAATAGAGGGTGTGCTAATGCATCATATTATAAATGTATATATGGAATGGAATGGACCCTCATTAGCCTCTATTATAACAGCAACAGGGTTATAACACCTTAAATTTATGGTCCCAAGTTATAATTGTTCTAACCATGGTCATAACAACAGCCAGTTATAACAACATAAAATCTGGGTCCCCCAACTGATTGGTATAGCAAAGTTTCATCAATGAAACTATTAGACTCGATTATCCTGTCAACTCTGCTGTATTCTGCTCCAATTTGGGCAAACGAAAAGTACAAAATCTTGGACCAAATTCAGAATAACTATCTCCGACAACTATTGAACTTGCCGAGTAACACACCAGGCTACATACTACGCATGGAAACCGGATGCTTCTCACTAGGAGTCACAGCCAACCAAACTAATTCTAAAGTTCTGGTTAAGAATATTAAAAATGGAAAAATCCAGATTGCCCGCAATCTGTCTAGCCCAATTATGGGAAACGTCCACTCTAACGAATACCTTTATAGGTGTTACAGAAAATTTAATGAATATCCTAAACTCAACTGGATTCATGTGGTTAAAGAATTGTTCAGACCCCAATATTCTACAGAAAGCAATACCTCAAATTATCAGAATCACTATAGAACAGTCTATCCAAACCGATCAATCAAGAATAACCAATTCGAAGCTGCACACACACTACAAATATTTACATAAAACATTCGCAGCAGAGAACTATCTACTAAGTGAACTCCCACTGCCGACTAAACGCCTCATTGCGCAATTGAGAATTCTATTTGTTTTATATCGAGAAGACCCTATAAAATATCTAAGGACAGAAGACTTGTATTGCCAACTATGCAAAAATAGAACCGAAAATGAATTAGAACATTATATATTTGAATGCATGCCTCTTGACACGGAAAGAAAAATACTCTTTTCTAAGATAGGCCATACACACCTCACATTATATTCTTTATTATCCAACTTTATAGACAATAGTTCAGCAGCTCTGAATCTATATAAATTCCATAAAAAAAAAAATGCTGTAAAAAAGAAAGACTTAACCGAACATCCAAACATACCAAAAATTTCTGTTTGATGAGAAGGACAGAGCCAATATCCAATTATTTGTTTAGGCAGGTACGATAAGTTAACCCCCCACACTGATAAAACGGTGTTTACCTTACAACCCTGAACACTCGGATTTTCCTGGAAAATCTCTTGAAGATTTCTTGAAAAAGCCATGGCCCACCTGTGCTGTGTGAGCAGAAGAGCTTAAATTGACTTGTTCCATATGTAAATACCTGTTTTCTTTCCTCTTTTTGCTCTCCACTTCTCCCATCCACATTTCCAATTTTTTTTTTTCTTTTTTTTTTTTTTTTTCTTATAATCTGTGTATATTTACCATATGTATATAATCTTTCTCCATTTTTTATTTCCCACTTTCATAGGTTTCTCCGTCTTGTAACCCCAAGGAGAATTCTCTGTAAGACCTATGTGTCTTAATAAAGGCTTTTGTGTGTGTGTGTGTGGTATAGCAAAGTTCAACTGTAACAGAAGGTAATAAGACCAAATAAATAGTATATGACACTTTTTGATAACAGTACTGAATGTATTCTTTTGTTTTCTGTCTTCTATTCTTTATTTCTGTTTTCTGCTGGGGAGAGTGCAGCCAAGCCCTTCCAATATTATTTATTCTTTTGTCTGATGATGGTGACAACGCTGTTACCAAAACGTCACACACTATTACTTTATTTGGATTAGGTCTTATTTTCATAGTACTGAATGTAATTATGTCTGATGATGGTCACAAAACTGTTATCAAAACATCACACACTATTTATTCGAATTTGGTGTTATTACCTTGTCTTTCTAATTTATAATCCAAATTGTACCTTTTTATTATTATTAAGGTTTAACTGTAAGGGTTTTATAATTTATTGTGGTGTTTCATAAATTCAATTAACTAGAGTACTTGGGAACTAGGATGAAACTGTTCTAGTTTGATAGTATGAAAAAAAAACTTGGTTATTGAAACATCATACAAAGAAATCAACAAATAGGAAGTTGCTGGTATGATATCCATTAAAAATGGTATTGGGTTTAAAAAAAGGTAAGGGAAATAGGTATGGTATTTAAAAAAAAGTATTTGTTCACTTAATTTTGGAAACCAGATTTAGGAGATTAAAAAATAACTTTGCTGAGCTAGCAAAAAAAAAAAGGCTTTCTGCAAATGATAAGGCACAATTTGGATTATAGATTAGAACTACAAGGTAATAAGACCAAATACAAAAACTATATACAGTAGAACCTCCCTGTAAAGGACACCTAATTGATGAGCCAAAGTGTCCTTTAGAGAGAGATGTCCTCTTACTGCAGAAAAATAAATAGTAAAAATGGTAATTTTGCAAATGAAAATTGTCCTTTGTAGAGATGTGTCCTCTCATGGAGCTTCTACTGTAGTGTGTGATTCAGTCTTTTGTCTGATGAAGGTAACAACACTGTTACCAAATCGTCACATGCTATTTATTTATTTATTTGGATTTGGTCTTATTACCTTGTGGCTTTCTACCAAGTACCATCTTCAAAATCCAACATGATTGTGGAAAAGATAGGTGTTAAGATATATAATATGAAAAGATAGATGGTTCAAGATGAATTACTTATTTGGTCTTATTAACTAGTGATTGGGTAGGAATTTGTCATTTCTCTTATAAATTAGATGTTACACAGGGGGTCGGTGGAAAGATGGTCTAAACCGTTGGTTTTCGACCGTACGACCCGGGATCGAATCCCGCATTGGGCACTTTATTCTGGTTAAAAATAAAATGCTCCAATGGCCCCCGATTCTTGCAAAAGTCCAACCCAAACAGCAAGTGCAAGTAACCAAACAGGGCTCTGGCACATTTGTAAGTGCAAGAGTTGAAATGCTTTTCGCATGTGTAGTAGACATGTGGTGGACTTACAGTAAAAGCAGTCACTAACTACCCACCATGATTATCATGGCCTGTACCACGTGTACTAGGAATAATTAAAAAAAAAAAAGGATGTTACACAGTGAAAACAGGTTTAGTATCTCTGAATAACTGCTGATATCTAACCTTCCCGCAGGGTTATCATAGAAAAATATTATCGATGAAAAAGTAAAATAATAAGGTACAATTTGGATTGTAGATTATAAAAACAAGGTAATAAGACCAAATACATAGTGTTTGACATTTTGGTAACAGTGTTGTTACCATCATCAGACAAAAGTACTGAATGGTAACAAAGCTGTTCCCAACCATCACACACTATTTATGTATACTCATGGACAAAACTTAAGGAAGTGGAAAGTCTTTGATGTCACTGATCAGTAACACTGAGACAGTAACAATTTTGTTCACACTTGGTTATCTTGTGTGTCTTCAATATAGGTCACTGTGTTGTATCAATTGTCTTTCAGAGATAATGTCTGAATCCCGATATACATGCTAAAAGGTACAACTTTCTTAAGTTTTGTCTATGAATGTATTTGGACTTATTTCTTGTGTTCCTAATCTATAATCCAAATTGTACCTAATCAATATATTAGAATCATTATAATATCAATATATGGGAGATAATATTACACCTATCCCCCGATTTACACGGTAGATACGTTCCTGAGAAAAACGTGTAAATCGAGGGATAGGTGTATATTAAACTGTCAAATCTAAATAGGTGTTCGCCCCCTCATGAATCAGAGCCTCCCAATATTCTTTTCAACAGAGGTAGTATAGAGTAGAATATCGCATTTTAGTATAGTGCGATAAAAAAAAAAAAAACTTATTTGGAAAACCGTGTAAAAGCGAAAACGTGTAAAACAAGTACCGTGTAAATCGGGGGATAGGTGTACTTGGAAAAGGAAAATTGTGATTCGCGGATGGTTCTTCAATACAACTTATTGAGGAAACTTGGCCTCTAGAAAGTGTTTAGTTATTTATTCGGATTCATCATCTGATCATAGCAAAGGAAAATTTGGTCTAAAAATTTGATTGGAAAATATTCTAAAATAATTTGAACTATTTTTGATGCATAAGATTCTTTTAAAAATAAATCACACACACACAGCCTTTATTAAGACGTTAGTCTTATAAAGATTCTCCGTACAAGGTGCAATATCAGGAAAAGAGCAGCACAGGAAACCAGTAGTTCCGCAACTATATACAATTATTAGTAATAAGGAAAAGTAAGACTTAATATGAAAGGTCGACGCCATCGCCTCAAGTCCTCAACTCCATAAGCGCGGAGCAGAAATAGGGACTAAGTTATTTAGTTCGCCATAAATTTTAAAAATAAATCAATTTTCTACTGCTCCTACTGCAATGATAAAATAATGGGAGGGCTTAGCTCATCAGTGGTGAACCCTCCCAGCAGTTTCGCTAGTTTAATCTACCATACTGGCGCTGGGAGGGTTCACCACTGAGGAGCCAGGTCCTACCATTATGTTATCATTGCAGTAAGGCCAGAAGAAAATCGTTTTAATTTTTAAAGAATTTTATGCGTCAAAAATAGTTCATATTTCTTAGAACAGATGGCGTGGTAATCTATATTGTAGTCGCAGATGCTGATTGGTCATTCATTTTTGTTTCATATTGGGTAATATATAAATGTAAATCTGAGTTAAAGATCTAATTATATAAAAAATATGGGGTCAGAAGTATTGGTGCTGTTAGACATTTTAACTGCAAGTTCTATCCGTCTATCTGGGAACAAATTATTGCTTGTTATTTATTTATTTATTTATTTCAAATCAAAACGCTATGTCCCCCTAGGGACACTTGCGCTAAATGTACATACAAATATAACAAAGAAAATATTCAACATGGAAAGATACACAGAAAGCGACTTAGAAAGATTCATAAATATTATTTACATATAGAGATATTCTTTGAATTTTATTTACAGTTACATCATTAAATTTAAAAATATATACATACAGTAGAACTCCTCAAATTCGGAAAGCTTGGGGCGCAAGGTATTCCGAATTTGAGGATTTTCTGAATTTGAGAGTTAGATTTGTGAATATTTATGTGGCATAAATAGACATTTAGATGACCGAGACAAAGATTTTGAAGCATATGAACAATTTTAGGTTGAATATTATATGTACATTACATAATTTTAATTACGATTTTTAATCAAATGTTCCTTGACTTTTATGAGTTTTGAGCATGAAACCGATGAAAAATAGTAAAATATTTTATTATGTATGTAATGCAATTGATGGCCAAGAAAGTTATGGCTTGGCAAAGAAGTTGCTTATTGTTGTCTGTTTCTTTGGCTTGTTTAACAAAGCTTCTTCTTCTCTCATAAGCATAGTTCGAAGACTATTGATGGTGTTGTAGCTTGCAAGCATTTCTGGTTCAGTGCGCTTTTCCAAATATTTTAATGCAACATCCAAACTTTTCAACGCTTCGCATCTGGGAACATCCGGCTCCAAACTGTCTTCAGAAGTTGAGGAACTATCATCAGAACTGCTGATTTCCATTTTTTCACTCAAAACAGAGCTTCAACTATATAATCATTGCTAAGAACATTGTGACCTGGATCATCGAGGTCTATATCGATCCATTCATTAATGCTTTCTTGATTTACTTCAATTCTAGCTCTTTGAAATAATTGCTCCAGCCGTCTAATTTCTTGTTCATCTTCATCAGATTCATCCTCGGATAATTGTAATGCATCACCTGCTGTTTCCAAATCTGAATTATTTTTGTGTTCAAGCAAAATCTTCCATCCATTTCTTATTGTAGAAGATTTTAATTCATCCCGAGAATTTCCAAAATTGAATATCGCTTTCTTGATGTCGTACTTTTTTAAATTAGAAAAAGTTTGTTCACCCACAGAGTTATTTGGCTGATCTGCATCACTTGAAAATACTAAACAACTTTCTAAGTTATATCAACAAAATAAAAGCATGTGAAAATTGATTTTTTGTATGTAAAAAAAAAACATTACAATACTTTCCGAATTTGGGAGTTTCCGAATTTCAGAATTTCCGAATTTGAGGAGTTCTACTGTATATACACACATACACCTATATGTTGTTTACAACCACAAGATATGTCCAATATAACAAACATTTGGGAGATCTCTGGACTAGCTCCCTGGTTTACTAACCCAATGCATTAGCAAATCATCTAATATAGGCTATTTGATGCATATGATTATTTTTCATAAAGCACAATTTGGATTATAGATTACAATACAAGAAGATCTAATCCAAATAATTTATTAGTGTGTGACGTTTCGGCACCAGCATTGTCACCATCATCAGACAAAAAAATAATAATAATGCATTTTATTTTTTTGTCTGAAGATGATGACAATGCTGTTGCAGAAATGTCACACACTAATAAATTATTTGGATTAGATCATATTTTCTTGATTCTTTTTGAATAAAAGAATGTTACTACTGCTCTTATTTCAATGATAAATATTGAGAAGGTTCACTACTGATGAGCCAGGCCTTCCTATTAATTTATCATTACAGTAAGGGCAGAGTAGAAAATTATTTTAATTTTTAAAAAATCCTACATGTTAAAAATAGTATATATCTATATATATATAAAAATGAATGTTTGTATGTTTGTTTGTTGGTTTGTATGTCCGGTATACAAATTCGCAGTAGTTCACTATTTCAAACCAAAATTTCCATACATAGGTAAAAAAATACGGGGAAGACGATAGGCTATTTTAAAAAATATATAAATCAATTATTAAAACTATATATTTTTAGTCAGAAAATGATGATGACGATATTGCTGTATCATGTTTGATTATTAGATACATAATTATACCGGGAAAAATTCCCAAAAGCAGAGACCACGGGTGAAACCAGTTCATTATTTTGTACGCAGGAACAAAATTCTAACAGAAAAACATTCATTCGAGCAGAAAACAAAAGCCAGATCATCTTTCTATAAAAATATTGCTTCTCAGAAACAAAGTTTGGAGCGGGACGTTGCACAAAAGTGACATCTACGGTGCCAATTTATAATTGTAACGAATATTATTTGAATAAAAACATTTAATCGGGTAAAACCCGGGCGTTGCCCGGGTCATTCGGCTAGTTTCTTATAAACCTAACAGCTTCATGTCTTGTAAACACTTTGTGCTAGATTAGAGTTAGTCCTTCTTGAACTATTTTGATCAGGTGGTTGACAACTATACTTCTGATCTGCCTAATAAAGGTTTAGTGAGATCTTTTATTGTGACAATGTCAAGAGGCATAGAAAAGTACACATAATATATAGTTTTATGGGAAGACAAGCTCTTTCACTAACTATATATGGATCTAAAAATTACACATACTTACCTATAAAAATATAAAAGATAATCCAAATAAAATATCTCTGATTTGCATAACCAATACAACAACCTGCAAATAGACAATGGTGGTCCCTTTTAAGTATACATTCTTTGCAATAAGGGCAATGATAGGATCTGGGAGGGGCATTCAATTGGCACTCATGGCAATATCTCCAACCTTCTTTTAAAACAGAAGGTAAGCTTTTTTGTTTGCCAGTTACATCAACTCTTCTTAAATAATATAAATTAAAATGGATATTGATAAGGCAAAATATGCCAAAAGAAATATTTAAATAATCAACGCCCCTCCATTCTGTAGTATAACTTGGTTTTACAATATAGAATTCGAAAAATAAAACAAATGGCGCCCCAAAAACAATTATTAGAAAAAGGCCCATATCAAGTTTATTTTTGGGCAAAACGTCTTTATTATGAAAGGGGAGCAAAGGCCCTCTTAAAGCCGAATCCATTTAAATAAAACTTTGTTTACATTTGGACTGAGGTATGCAGCGTAGCCAATAAATTTTCAGCAAATGATTCTTTAAAATTAATCGTCTGACGCAATATTTATATATTGTTCTTTAAATTTAAAAAAAAAAAAGGCATATATTGTCTAATAAAATTTTCTCTTTAAAATATTCCGATTGACCGAATACCAACTTTTATTAACAACACTTTTTTTTTTTAGTATAAAAGTAATATATTTCACACACACATCAACATAATTCAACTACATTAGTTACCCTTTAAAAAATTTACACTTTCATATATTCAAATTCTGGTAAAAGGAATAATTTTAAATAATAATTAAAATAGCTATTGAATATTCGAAACTATATTATAGACGCGTATGATTCTTTTGAAAATTAAACAATTTCTACTGCCCTTACTGCAATGGAAAAATTAAAGGGAGGGCCTGGCTCATTAGTGGTGAACCCTTCCAGCGGTTTCGCCAGTTTAATCTACCAGACCGCTGCTATATTGCTTTTTTGAAACTTCCTTTTATATTGATACTGATGTTAGACTCTTGGAATTGTATTTTAGATTAACTATGGACATAAGCTTTGAGGACAGCAGAATTACATATAATAATAAATATATAATTATATAACAGCGGTATGGTAGATTAAACTGGCGAAACCTCTGGTAGGGTTCACCACTGATGATCCTGGCCCTCCCTTTAATTTTTCCATTGCAGTAAGGGCAGTAGAAATTGTTTAATTTTCAAAAGAATCATACGCGTCTATAATAGTTTCGAATATTCATAACAGATGGTGCGCTATACATCATAATAAAATAGTTATTAACTTATTATATAGTGTAACAATTCAGAGTACTACTTTAAAAAAGAGAGGCTGTGTCCAGGCAGCGGTCGAGAAGCCAACACTCAACCACCGCCCTATGCCCAAGTCAAAAGGTATGAATATGACGATTTGAAAAAGTAGGCGGTGTTCAGAGCCAGGTCGGCGGCGAGTCATGTAGACCAATGTGTCTACCTAGCATTCTGTATTGACTTCAGCTAGGTCCAGTACTTTCTGGAACTGGAAGCGAAGCTGGGAAAGGGAAGAATCTTCCAGCTGACGAAAATGGAGATGCATATCCTAGTCGATCTTTCTAGCGTGCAGCTCACCAACAAGCTCATCGAGGACGTGGGTCTTCCCCCTCAGGAAGAGGTCCGAACGAATCATGAGGAGCGATGTGCTATTTTCCATTAATAAAGCCGACCTCGTCGCTGCTTTACAGCAATACGGGCAGCACGTCCTTCATCCAGAAGATGGTGCAACTAGATTACTCATGTTAAGCTGATGCTCGTCGGGAAGCTTTCATCACCCTGCGAGATGGAGTAAAGCTCTTCCAGATCGCTACCTGGAATGGATGTCAAGGCCAAGGGAGTGGTTACCCTTTCTATGTGACCTATGGCATCGAGTTTTCTTCACGCTATAAACAGGGTCACCAACGAGCCAATTGTTCTCGCAAAACTAGACTGCAGGAGAGCAAGCAGTTGCGTCTTGCAGATGCTCCTGTTGAGCGTACGGAATCCTTGAACAAGCCGCCCTTCCACGTCGAGCGCCCCTCCTGTTGCAGCATCACCATCAGCTGCTGCCATCGTTGCAGAACTTCTTCCCAACGCCACAGCTATGATAGATAAGGCGGTAAACTCGGCTCCTTCTCCACCTGAACCGCGAAGTGGTTCTCAAGCCAACACAGGATTGGCGTATATTGGCTTAGAAATAGATGGATGCCCTAATGAAGAAAGAAAGGGCATCAGCGGCCATCGCAAACGTTAACAATTTGGGGATTGAGGAAGAAAATATCCTACAAGCCTTCAACAATGACTTGATGGAAAACTCTTGACCTAATTTAGCATCCAGTAAAAACAGGCCATCAACACCTTGGCTAAGGCGCTGATGGCTCTGACCAAGGACATTAGTAACACCCTGTACAAGAAGCTCTCGCGCGCCAGGAACTCTGCACGAAAGCCAAATGAAGTTCCGAGTTGCAACCCTGAGCATCCGCGGAATCGCCGCCCTTCAGAGGAGAATTAAGTTCTGCTGTTTTCTTAAGAATCATGAGATCGACATCTGCTTCCTGCAGACCAACGTCCCTGGACAACGTACGAGACCTCTGCCACGGCTACAACGTTGTCGTTGTGCCTGAAGCGACCACCATATGATCAGGCCTGCGTTTTTGCGGCTGGGATCGTTGTTCAACGGCAGCAGATCTTATAGCTTGCAAGGCTGCTGTAATCGACCTCACCGTCCGGGGAGACTCCATGACGTGCGTCAACGCCCACGTCTCTCATTTTCTCAGCGATGCACCCAGCTCCATACCATCGCAGCTCTGGCGCCTGAAAAAGGTGCGGGGGCCTCAATGACTTGAACATCCCCGAGAATTCAACTAAGGACTTGGCATCCGATTCAGAAGAAGCCCACGCGGAGCTCCTGGACCAAACCGACCTCGCCGATGCCGCCACCTTCTTCGATACTGCACTGCTGCACACCAGGATCGTCATCATCGGAAGTCGGGTCTGGGCAGAATCCTATTTCCATCAGCCCTCTACGACAGCCACACCCGATACCAAACTATAATACATATTCATCCCAGCCTTTACAATTTAGCAAAATCAACAAGCAATCCAGGACCAAAAAAAAAAAAAAAATAGTTAAAGAGACCTGACCCTGGATTGCTTGTTGATTTTTTTAATACCAAACTATAGACTACGCCTACTTGGACCACCGTGCCGTCCTGATCCAAGTGAGAAAACCAGCTCCCACAAGACCTCCCCGCATCAGCAAGCTGCTATGGTCAGACACGTTCGTCAATGAGTGGAAACATACATTAATGAAATATCGGAAGACCTATAAAATCCTTTACCCCGATGTTATGGTAACAATAAACCAGAATCAAGGCAGATCTGGCCACGGAGATACGATCATTGGCGCCTGCCGTTGCTGAAGTCCAACGGTGATACATCGAGAGAGCAAACACTTCCTGAGGCGGAGACTGAAGGACGACACTGCCCACTCCGGCTATCTTTTCCCGTCGGACCTCAGACGTTTTCGCCGAGAAAAACGTCGCTCTCATTCCTCCTTCGCCGACGACGACGGCAATGACGATGCCATGAGCAGTCGCTTCGTCCAGGCCCGTAACTCGGCTGAAGCCATTACCGACTTCTTCGTTGAAGTGACCCCTTGGAGTTCAACGAATGGGGCCATCGATTTCTCGTCGAAATCTCCCGCGAACAGATAGCGACAGTTATCCACCGCCTGCCAAATGGTCGTGCTTCGGGATGGGACGAATTACACTGCGAGTTTGTCAAAGCCTTTGAAATTTTCTTCGCCGAAGTTCTTTGGAAAGTCTTTGAGGCTCTCGGCTCCGCAAGGTCTTGTCTCCTTCTTCGAGACGCAGGCAAAGTCATCCTGCTGCCGAAGCCGCATGGTGGTCCGGGTCTACAGGCACTTCGAAAATCAGTCTCCCAACCTCCGATCCACAGCGGCATGCTCATAGGTCGACTGCGCGCGGTCATCTGCCAGACCTCGAGCCCGAGTGTCAAACGTGCACCGTTCTGGGACGGTCATCCTTCTGAAACATTGCGCAAGTGTCTGACAAGATCTCCTGGGCTTCAAGACATAATACGACGCTGGCTGTCATCTCGCTGGACCTGATTTCGGCGTTTGACAGTCTGAACAGGAACTACCTATACGCCCTGTTTCCGTTTGCCTACCTCGGATGGGTTGCTGTCCTCTACGAGAAAGCAGACGCCGCCACCCGGGTCGGAGATGTCTACACCAAGGCCTTACCGCTCCTCAACGGGTTGAGGCAGATGTGCTACCTCAGCGTTGCCCATTTCAGCATCGGAGTTGGGTCTCTGCTACACAGCTTCGAGAATATTTTGAGCCGCAGATGCACGATCGCCTATACGGATGACATCGTACAAGAGTACGAGTGTAATGTAAGAGTACGATGAGACTCAGTTTGAGCTCGTGTCCCTGATCTTCAAGGAATTCCGCATGGGCTCCGGAGTGGCTCTCAACTTTGACAAGAAAGGTTCTGGTGCGGTTCCTGGAGGCACTGGACGGATTCTCCTCTGGCGATCTCCTGGGCGTCCGAGTCGCTGACCATCCTGGGGTGCACGATCTCTGCCCGGAACGCCATCGCCTCCCATGCCTCCCACCTGCTGGAGTTGCTGGAGCAAGCCATTGCAAGGTGGTCTCTCTTCATTCGCGGACTGTCATAGGTGGCTCGTGCCCGTGCGGCCAACAACCTGGTTCTGGGATCCATCCTGCACCACCTCCATGGCTACATTCCACCTGAAACCACCATCGAACTGCTTCTGGAGCGCTTCGTTTGGGGTACGAGCCCTCGCAGTCTCCAAGGGTGGCGTCGGCCTGCTGGACATCGCGGGCCAGCTTCGGTTCGCCTGCTTGAAGAGGGCCCACAACGTCTACTCTTGGCTGGTCCATTACCGGGCGTGGCTGACACCCCTGGCTCCTGACCTCTGACTCTCACCGAGGAGGAGAAGTTTTCTGAGCCTCTGAGAGGCCGCCTCTTGCGTCCTTGAGCTTGACCACAGGGTTTTGCACCCTGCCATACTGAGGTCCCTGCGTTTTCAAGACGACAACAGGTTCCCGTGGCCGCTAAACCTGCTAGCTCCCGAACACTGGCTACTGGCGACTGTCGGAGACTTCTCCAATATTGGAGTTTCCGAGCCGTGCGACCCCTATTCCGGAAGGTGTTCGCCTCCAGTGAAGGGCTCCTGAAATATCCAGGTCTGACTCTTCCGAGTTGGCCTCCATCCCGTTGCAATGGAGACCGCAAGTGTGGCTAAGGCTACTGCAATGTATTCTAGCCAGAAGACTTGAAAATATTCTTTATTTTCAATGCAAACAACAAACATAGTTAACACGATTCCACATTAAAATACAATGAACGTCTATATACACAAACACTTTATATATATGTGGTAATTTAAGAATCATAAACACCTGTATAAATACTCACCACCTCTTCTTACACCCCCTACTCTAATATGGTCTTTTAATCATTGTACCCAATCCTCTTTTAATCAATTTAACTTTGTAGGTATCGTTTTTGTGTGTTCAATAAAATACAGAGGTACATCTAGAGGGAACGTAGAAACCAAAAGGACTTAACCCGCACCCATGAGGTCAACCGTCGCGTCAACGCGGCGCCAATAAAATGACGTAAACAGGGCTTACCCGCAACCAAATAAGGTAAACCATCCACTCGACCCAGGGCGCCAGACGTCCGGTGACGTAAGACTTGAGCATATAAAAAGGGCTTGCCCCGCAGTAGTCAGTGAGTTCAGCAGACGCAAGATAGCAGACAGATCGTTAGTAAGTCTTTGTGAACGGGGTGGATGGCCCGCCGGCCGCTACTCGGTCTCTGCCTTCCCTCTCTCTGATGCCTCGGATTCCCCTGTGATTCGTCTCTGTGTGCTTTACCAATCACCACCATCACGACTGCGCAATCATAATCTTTTTTACCCACGACTCAATACAACAGACCAGACCACCGAAATACCACAGCTAAAGAAAGAAAGTCGACAGGATTCGACATAGAGTCGACAGGATGAATAAAGAAGAAAAAGAAGCCCGAGAGCAGGAGATCCGAGAATTCCCCAACATCGACCACGGACCGCCAACACCACCACCCCATCTTGGCACCATCATTCTTCAGTTGGCAATCATCCTAGAAAGACTGCAACCCCTTCATCCCCAAGACCTGGATCTTACCGCCTTTGATGCCTTCCTCTTTCCAGCCCCAGCCATCGCATCTTCCGCTCAACGCCAGCAATCTCCCGAAGTTTTCAACTCAAGCCGGAATAATCATTTCCAAGGTACTTTATATCTGTCTACCTATCTTCCATACTCCCACTTTCCTGCTATTTTAGTTTTTGCATAAAATATATAATGCCTATTTTCTTAGTTATATCCCTTTTTCTCAAATAGTTTTAAATATCAATTTTGCCATAGTTGATTTGCCTTTTAAATTGCACCACACCTTTAATCCTTTTAAACATTATTTTGCTCTGCGTAATTTGTACCTAAAATATATCTCACATTCCATATTTTACTTTTGAAAATTTTCAATTAGGTTTAACCATTTACAACTATAAATTCTAAACACCATGTGTAAAACAGTCATCCAAGAGGACAACAACAAAATAAGTTTAGCTATTTTATCACATCTTCAATATTTTATTAAACTATCTTTAACATTAAAAAAAAAAAATCATATTTCCACTATATTTTCGATATGACCGCAATACCTTATGGCTTCACATTTCCATCTTTTTTGTGTTTAAATTCCCTAACTTTTAATATTTTGATATTTTTCTCATTTAACTTCATTATTTAATGTTATTATTTTAAAAATTTGCATTTTAAACTCCATTGCTTATTTACTGTGTTAATATCTAAAACGTTTCTGCCAAAATGTAAATTTAGCAAAACCAATCAGCACATGCACTAACCACAAATAATTATTCCTTTTCAGAAAAATGTCCATATTATTTTTATCTCCCACAACCCTTTTTAACCCTAATTGCCAGCTTACTGATGCGCGAATTGAATTTTCTCACCCTAATTTTCCGACCCAATTTAATCTCCTATTGCATAACAATCAACACATATTTTCTGAAAACAAATTTGATGTCCCCACTTTAAACATTCCCCCCGTCAAAATTGGCACACTATGTCTGACATAATAATTACACTCAGGCCCTACACAGAAAGCGTCCCTCATATAGTACCCCCCACCATGCAAGTCCATTATGTTCAACCCAAAGACAATGACTCATTTCCGTTCCGACATCTCTCACCGGACTTGTTCCAAGAATACCAACTCCCGATCAAACCATCCCATAGCCAACCTCTGCTACCTCTAATCCCAAATATTTTTACCCTAATCCAAGTAGAACCGACTTCAAGTAACGATGCTTCCCCAGTTCTCCAGCTACAAATCAATCATGAATCAACCCAGTCCCAAGTCAAGTCATCAACCCTCCAACATAAATGGCTCAGCCCACAACTAATCTCTCTCATAAAAAATATAGGATACAATATGAAAACATTTTTTATTTTCAACTTAATTCTCCTAATTTACACGCTAACAATGCCCTTCTCCACCGTCCCGCTAATCACGCTTATCTACATAGGAATATACGCACAAGAAACTGATAGACTTTTTCAACTACAAGAAGCTATTTTCCAACTACTTACCATAATCTGGATTTTGATAGGAGAAACCGTTCAACGTCTATTTAGAACTCCCCCACCACCTACGTCCTGACAACTATTTCCCTTACATCACAGATAGCTTATCCCAACCTTATTTTATTTGTACTCCACGTGTTGTACCATACTACCCCGCAACTATATCCCTTAAAATCAATGTATTGTCGCAATGCTGCACACTGATTCGTTTGTCAACCTATGTACCCACACATTTTTTATCTCACCCTATGTAACCACTGCAACATCTGTTCAAGTGATCTTTAAAACCTAAAGTGGACTTGTTTACAAATTTTAATCAATGTTTTTCCATTGTCCCACTTTTGTAAATATCGTTATATTTTAATTTTGTTCACCATTTTTCTTTTCACACTTCTCAACTTCTGCAATAGTTTTCTCTCAACAACCACGAAATTACCTTGCCTCTCACCAAACCATACCATCTTAGCGGATCTTTTCACCACCAGCGCGACCCATGTCTTTGTCAGTTTTTTTTAATGTGATGTTTTTCTTTATGTTTTTATATGTTCATTTTTTTTACACTTGCAGAAATTTCCTTGATGTAGTTTGTCCATACACCAAGCTTAAATACTCTGCAGGCATTTTTTTCACTCACTCACCATCGCGCTATTTTCATTCTTTTTTTTTTTTCACCCAAGACCGCTAAGTGGAGAACAATAGTTTTTTTTGATCCCTTGTTAACTAGTTCCAAGACGTCCTAGCAAAACGCCTTGCAAACACATGTTCTCAAGCTGATCCTGCTGTAAACCAATTTAATCACCATATTGTCATTCTTTTAACTGTTCCTACTTTATCTTTCCATTCTGTAACCTTGTCGACCGCAACTTCTTACCACCCTGTAGATAGCTTTGTTTGTTGACCCAATTAATTTTCCCCAAAAAATTACTTCCCATCTACCAGAATTTAACTCAGGCTGCCCCTTTTTAAATTCTTCAACGCAGGGGGCCCATCTGTGGTAATTTAAGAATCATAAACACCTGTGTAAATACTCACCACCTCTTCTTACACCCCCTACTCTAATATGGTCTTTTAATCATTGTACCCAATCCTCTTTTAATCAATTTAACTTTGTAGGTATCGTTTTTGTGTGTTCAATAAAATACAGAGGTACATCTAGAGGGAACGTAGAAACCAAAAGGACTTATCCCGCACCCAAGAGGTCAACCGTCGCGTCAACGCGGCGCCAATAAAATGACGTAAACAGGGCTTACCCGCAACCAAATAAGGTAAACCGTCCACTCGACGCCAGGGCGCCAGACGTCCGGTGACGTAAGACTTGAGCATATAAAAAGGGCTTGCCCCGCAGTAGTCAGTGCGTTCAGCAGACGCAAGATAGCAGACAGATCGTTAGTAAGTCTTTGTGAACGGGGTGGATGGCCCGCCGGCCGCTACTCAGTCTCTGCCTTCCCTCTCTCTGATGCCTCGGATTCCCCTGTGATTCGTCTCTGTGTGCTTTACCAATCACCACCATCACGACTGCGCAATCATAATCTTTTTTACCCACGACTCAATACAACAGACCAGACCACCGAAATACCACAGCTAAAGAAAGAAAGTCGACAGGATTCGACATATACATATACACACAATTATCATCATTAACTCTGTGCAAAACAATTAAATAAAAACAAATATTAATTTAGCTAATATATTACATCATCTTCCCCCTACATGCTTCGATATCGTACAGGAGGTCTCCGATCCCTTGGAGGGTTTCTTCTTGGCAGGGGCCTTTCCTCCGTCCGGGCCTCTTTGTCTGAGGAACACGCAGATTCCCATGGATTGCTTTCAATATCCACACCTAGGTCCCCGGATACTGGATCCTGCGGCTGTCCAGCTGTTTCCGACGAAAGCGATTCTCTGTCCCTCCGGCTGTTCATACTCTCAGGAGCCATCCATATTGGGTCCTCTTCCTCCTCTCTTTCCTTTTTGGCCTCATCTTCACTTTCACCACTACTCCATCTTCTCCTTATCTGATCTCGGTGGCAGGTCTTCACCTGTCCATTTATCAAAACTGTATAGACTCTGCTCTCCTTTCTGCCCACTATTCTTCCTGGGATCCATCCGACACCTCTAAAATTCTTACACCACACCTGATCCTCCACTTTTGTTGTAATATAAGTGAAAGGCGGTGTAAAATGGAGCGGTTCACCAGGCTTTGTGTTTGCTTTAACCCGAGGAAAATGCAAAGTAGACCCAATTGTTATAAAACATAACCTTTTTATTTTGCCTATCTGCAATTCCCTGATTCTTAATAAGGTCTTATTTACATATATACATTCAATTCCAACTTCTCTAACTTTATCTTCTCCAGCTTCAGCCTTGACTTCTCTATATTAATTTATCTTCAACTTCTTAGACTTCTTTAAATTTATCTTCAACTTCTCAGGATTCTTCAAATTTACCTTTAACTTCCTTGAGTTTTTCGAACTTTAACTTTGCTTCTTTAAACTTTACCTTTAACTTTATATTTGATCCACCTTCAGTCACACACCTAACTCCGATCTGATACCTTCTCCTCTGCGCGCGCCTATGCCCTGTCCTCTCTTCTCCTTTTCCTCCTCCGGCCTCTTTCTCGCCGCGACTTTCATAGTCGTATAAAGGGTCACGTGACGGACTCTGTGGATTCACTCTGTGGCACATCCCGTGATGCCCGCCATCTAGAGCCGTTTTCCCGAATCAAAAATTAAAAATTATTCATTTCCAACAACTTCGAACTCCTCTTGGCCTTTTCCCCGATCATACCTCATCTGCCTGGCCTGTCGTTCCCTCACCCTATTGTCCAGACTCTGGTGTATTAATGTCAGTCTGGTTCGCAGAGACCGCCCCATAAACAGCTCTGATGGGGTCTTCCCAGTTGTCTCATGCGGCGTGCATCGATACGTGAGGAGAATTCTTGACAGTGTATCTTGAATGGTATCTTCAAACTTCCTTTTATTTTTTTCCAAGGCCATCTTTATCAATTGAACCGCTCTTTCCGCTAAACCATTACTCTGTGGATGGTATGCTGGAATCAGAGTTTGCTTGACTCCATTTCTTTCGAAAAAACTCTTAATCTCTACCCCTGTAAACTGCGGGCCATTATCCGACACCACTTCCTCTGGTAACCCATACGCTGAAAACAATCTTCTTAACTGCTCAATCGTCTTTCTTGCGGTTATCTCTCTAATCGGGATCGCCTCGACCCATTTTGAGTGGCTATCCACCACGATTAACAAATTCACTCCATCTTTAAATGCAAAATCCATATGGATCCGTTGCCAGGGCCTGGTTGCCCACACACACGGTCTCCACTTTACTTTACTTGGGCCTGTCTGAGTTTGTTGGCAATTTTTACACCCATTTACCATGCATTCAATCTGGTTGTCAAGATTCGGCCACCAAAAATGCGACCTAGCAACCGCCTTCATTTTGCTCATCCCCGAATGGGTCTGTGAAGGCAACTCAACATATTTTTTTCCTAAGAGAAAACGGGATGATCACTCGCATTCCCCACAATAAGCATTTCCCGTCCATAGTTAACTCCAACTTTTTCTGAAAGTAGGGTCTGAGGTGTTCCCCCCCCCCCCCCCCCCCCCACTCTCTCAGGCCAGCCTTGCTGCGTATAGCGCTTCACCACTGACAATGCTTCATCTTTTTTAGTTTCCACGCCTATTTCTTCTGCTGTAACCGGCAAATCTTCCACGTATGATAATATGAACGTTTGATTCAAAACCGGTTTTTCGTCACTCTCTACTGGCAACCGCGAGAGAAGGTCTGCATTTCCATGATCTTGAGTTCTTCGGAACTTAATTTCATATGTATAAGCCGCCAGTCAGACCCATCTCTGCAATCTTGAAGTAGACAAAGTGGGAATCCCTGCTCTCGGCCCCAAAATCGACACCAAGGATTTATGATCTGTAATCAGAGTAAATCGTCTTCCATAGATAAACTGGTGAAACTTGTCACACCATATATTATTGCGAGAGCTTCTCTTTCTATTTGTGAATAATTACGTTCGGCCCCGGAAAGTGTTCCTGAGGCAAACATGATTGGTTTCTCTTGGCCCTCGATAAGATGGGACAGCACCGCCCCCACTCCAATCTGAGATGCGTCCGTGGACAAAGATAAAGGTAACGTGGCATCATATGGCACCAACACTTTCTCGGAGGTAATTCTTTTTTTACACTCCGAGATCGCCTCCTCACACTGCTTTGTCAACTTCCAACAACTATTCTTTTCAGCAGCTTGTGAAGTGGCTCCAACAGCTCTGGCAAATTCGAAATAAACTTTTCATAATAGTTCACCAGTCCCAGAAAAGATCTCAATTCCGAGACATTTGTCGGGCTTTTGGCTTTCTGTAACCCTTGTATCTTGTCATCTAAAGGCCGAATACCATCTTCTTTGATGAGATGTCCCAAATACTCTATTTCTCTTCGCAGAAATTCACATTTTTCCCTTTTCAATTTTATGTTGTGCTTCTGCAACCGAACAAAAATAGTTTTTAATACCGCTATATGTTCCTCCACTGACGCCGTGGATACGAGTACATCGTCAATGTAACAAATAACCCCATTAATTCCCGCCAATATTCTATCCATAACCGACTGAAAAAAAACTATGGGCATTTGCCAATCCAAAAGGCATTCTTTTAAACCTAAAAAGCCCCTTATGCGTATTAATAGTCAGGAGTGGCTGGGTGCTAGGGTTTACCTCCAATTGAAGGTATGCATTGCTCAAATCTAGTTTAGAGAAGTACTTCCCTCTAGCCAAGACGGAAAAACAGGTCCTGCTGAGTAGGTAGTGGATAGGCCGCAGTATCCAAGAACCTATTTAAAGTTACTTTGAAATCACAACAAATCCTAAACTCTTTATTCTTCTTGGGCACAACCACCACTGGAGTTGCCCACTTGCTGCTTGGTACTTGATACAAAAAGTCCTTCTCCACCATTATTTCTAGTACCTCGCTTACCGCCGTTCTAATCGCAAAGGGTACTAATCGGGCCTTATGAAATAGGGGGTTTACATCCTGAATATTCACTGCAAATGTGAATCCCTTTATTGGATCTGTTGTCTCCCCAAACACAACCTGGTGTCCTCTCAATAATTCCGCCAACTTGTCCTCCAAAGGCATCTGATTTACAAAATAATTTCCAATTTTCAACACATTGATCCATTCTCTCCCCAACAAGGCCTTCCTTTCTCCTCTCACCACGACAGCTCTAAGCTTAGCGATCGTTCCCCGAAAATCGACCTTGACATCTATTTCACCCAGAATCGGTACCACAGTTCCGTCATAGGTCTTAACAATTATTCCCGCTTCTTTTACCTGCACGTCTGGGAGTTATCTCTTGAAATCCTTCTCCGATATTAAAGTCAGACAGCTACCCGTATCGATTTCAAAAGTCATCAAAGTATCCTCTACTCTCACCTTAATCACATAGGGAGGGTCATTCGTAGCATACTTGACTCTATAATCATACGTTCTCATGAAGACCATTCTTTGAACGGATTCTTCCTCTTCCTCCTCTTGATCCTCGATCCGATGAATCTTTCTCTGGTTCAGAAACCGGCTCACCTGTCTTTCGCTTGTATGTTCCTCACGGCTCCTGCAGATGGTTGCAATGTGACCTCTTTTTCCGCATCTAAAACAGGCCGCCTCTCTAAATCTAAGTCTTTATGTAACCTCCCGCAATGTATGCACTTTCTCTTTTGCTCTCTATCATATCTATTCCTGACTTCTGCGCGTATTTTGTCCACGCTATCTGCAGGCTCATTGAAATGGAATATTCTGGTATTTTTTGCTGCCTCCATCGACAACGCAATTTCAATTACTCTTGCCAACGGCACATCTCCTTCAGACAAGATCCTCCTCTGAATTTGTGCATTTCTAAATCCGCACACTAATTTGTCTCTTAAAGATTCCTTCAAAAATTCGCCAAATCCACAAGTTGAGGCTAGCCGCTTGATTTCCACCAGATATTCTGAAACACTTTCCGTTTCCTTTTGTATTCTTCCAAAAACATAAATCTCTCCACGATTATAGATCGCTTTGGGGAAAAATATTCAACAAGTTTCTCTATCAAATTTTCATACTTATACTCTTTAGGTAACTTCGGGCTACATACATTTTTCAATGTATCATACGCCTTCCCGCCAATCAGCGTCAACAAATAGGCTCTTTTCTTTTCTTCATTAGCTTCTTCTAGAATTAGAAACTGTTCCAAACGCTCGATGAACGAACAAATATTTTCATTTTTCCCTCAAATTCCTTAAAATAGTAATGAGCCATCATGAAACAATTTTTTCTTATGTAAATTTCCAAAATAACTTCTTTCTTCTTTAATTTCACGCAAATTCTTCATCTTACCTCATACTATCACTTGGGTACTTACTCTTAAATCCTCGTCGCCAATGCAATGTATTCTAGCCAGAAGACTTGAAAATATTATTTATTTTCAATGCAAACAACAAACATAGTTAACACGATTCCACATTAAAATACAACGAACGTCTATATAGAGAAAATATGGTTTTACGGGCTACTAACCAAAAGTTATGATTTTTGAGCCCAAGCGCGATGTCAGGTGGCAAGGGACCCTAGGATCTGGCTGCAGGAGATGTGTCGCAGGGGTAGTGGAAACGTTGGGCAAGCAGGGGAACAGCGCCAAGGTGCAGTGAGGCAGGAGCATTGAATTGGCCAAGAATCCAGTAGAAGTGGCAGATGGAATTGGAGGCAGAAGGTCCTTGAAGCCTAGAACTTGAGGGCCCTAGACTTCAGGATGGGGCAGCTTGAGGCTCTCGCCTCGTGCTTGTCAGGAAGGCCCTTGGAGCAGCAGTTGGCACATTTGGAGGTGCGCTGGTCAGCAATGGATTGGCAGGCGCGGCCTTCATGGCCGTCTTGACCGCAGTGGAAGCACTTAGGAGCTCTGGAGCATTGGGCAGAGTTGTGGCCGAAGCCACAACAGCGGAAGCAGACGCGGGCGCGGATGGACTCCTCGAAGTTGAGGATTACTCCATCAACCACGATTCTCCCGCGAACGCCCAGGGCTCTAAAGGTCTTGAGGTTCACCTCGATGAAGGCGGTGCAGGTCCCGCTTCTGGGTGCAGAACGGTGCGCCACGCGCACCACCTTGTCCCCAGGAAGCTTTCTAACAGCAGCGGTTTCCAGGAAGGTCTCCTCAATTGTGGAGTTGGATGTCTCCTCATCCACTTTGAAGAGGCAGATCCGTGGCAGGATCTCCTTCTGCTGGCGGACCTTCATTCCATTCAACTTGCTGGCCAGGGAGGTTGTCACCTCAGGGATGGTGTCAGGATTACTGGAGTGGAGGACCAGCTTCCCCTTGGTGTGTAGGGAGGCCCAAACGCCTTGGGGGAGAGTGTGGGCAGCGCGGACAGCTTTTAGCATCTCCCTTGGGTCAGCCTGTGGGTCATCAGAGATGACCACTGTGTGGGCCGCCGATTTTTCTCCATGGAGGATCACTTGGGCGGCCGCAGGCTTGGATACGCGGGAAGGCGCAGGTTTTAAAGGACCATTCAGGTTTGTCCTCTTTGCAGGCGGGTTGGGAGCCTCAGACTGCTTCCTTTTGGTTGGAGCAGGAGCAGGCAAGGTGGAGGCAGGCTTCTTGGCAGGGAGAGCAGCAGGAGCAGGAGTGGCGGGCTTGATTGGGTCAGTCTGGGAGCTGGTTTCCTTGCAGGAAGGAGCAGGGCAGGTTTGAGTGCCGCGGCAAGCAGTCTTGGGCTTGTTGGCCTCCTCAATTTCGTCCAACTCTGCGAAGGACTCGAGGGTGTCAGTGAGGTTCTCTACATTGGTAGCGAGGGCTTTGAGCATTTCAGTCCGCGAGGCGATGTAGTGGATCAGGTCCTCATGCAGGGATTTCAGGGCAGGATGGCCAATGGAGCTCAGGATGCTGCAGTTGCGTGAGATCACCATCTCATCTTCCCTCTCCAGGTCGGCGACGTTCACGATGGGCTTGTAGGCCTTCTTTTTCTTCTTGGCAGGATTCATGTATGTCACGAACGTCTATATACACAAACACTATATATATATATACATATACACACAATTATCATCATTAATGTTTTAATGTCCACCGATACAGAGAGCAAAACAACAACTGACTCACCCGTGCTGGCAAGGTCACGCTTCGCTGCGTCACGTGGGAAAACATACGTAGATGTTTTCTTACATGTTCTCAGCACATCCCCCTTTTTAAGACTTGAAATATATATATATATACATTACAAACTTGAAATGCATAATATAATTCATAATGAAGGCGATCCACAGGTTTAACAATTCGTCCACTCCGGGTTCTCATCTGGCCGTCTTCTGAGTCGTTAGAGGGATAATCCACAACTGGGGTCTTTTCATTTTCAACCAGTTCCTCCCCCGAAAAGGTCGGCGTCGATGGGTCGGCTGGATATTGCACTGTATCTCCTTTTCGTAGATGGAACCTGTTTCGACGTAAAGTCCCAACTGGAGTATCAACCATATATGACCTTGGTGCCGATGCTTTCTGCCTTACAATCCCCCAGGTTCGCATATCTGTAATCCAAACCGTGTCACCTTCGGATAGCTCCTCCATGTCCGTAGCTCCGCAGCGTCGATCATATCTGGATTTCATATCCTTTCTCCTTCTCCCCTCCTTTCTTTTCAGGGTCTGAGAGTCCACCAACCTTGGATTAAGATTCTCTGGTGCAATTGGCAAGGTCGTTCGGAGTTTACGTCCCATGAGAAGCTCAGCAGAGCTGTAACCGTTCTCCAAAGGGGTCGATCGATACTCCAGGAGTCCAAGCGATGGGTCTTGATTTTTCTTGAGGATCAACTTAGCAATTTTCACACCTGCTTCTGCCATCCCATTGCTCTGCGGGAATCGAGGACTTGAAGTGACATGTGTGAATCCGTACTGCCTTGCGAAATTTGCAAATTCACGAGCAGCTCCAAATTGCGTCCCATTATCGCTTACAACAGTTTCTGGTATTCCATGTCGGGCAAATATGGATTTGCAACTACGCACCACCAAATTGGCTGTGAGCCGATCCAGCTGAATCATTTCAGGAAAGCGAGAATAATAGTCAATGACGACTAGATACCACTTATTCTCGAACTTGAACAAATCCATTCCAATCTTTTGCCACGGCCGTGTAGGAAAGTTGGTTGGTATCAAAGGTTCATGTTTTGAGACGGCTTCCTGGATACAGACACTGCACTTTCTGACCGTTTCCGCGATCTCCTCCGAAAGTCCAGGCCACCATACCGTCTCACGTGCGCGAAGTCTTGTTTTTGTAATCCCGAAGTGCCCAGCGTGCAACTTATCTAGGATCTCCAGTTTCATACTTGCTGGAATAACAAGACGACAGCTACGCATCAGTAGTCCATTTTGAACGCCGAGTTCATCCTTGACATGCCAATAAGAGAGCAGAGCCGGTGACATCTTCTTCTTATCTGGCCAGCCTTGCTCAAGGTAGTTGACTACTGCTTTCAGGGTCGTATCCTCTTGTTGAGCTTCAAAAATCTTCGTCAACATCTCGTCTTTGTCGGTTATACACGAGAGAACTTCATTTATGTGCGCTGAGGTTGGCCGTTCGTTTTCACCTCTCTCGGTTGTAAGAAGTGGTTGTCTGGATAATGCATCGGCGTCGAGCAGCTCCTTTCCAGGGATGTCCAATCTTGTTTTGAGCTTTTCCATCAAAGGTATTGGTACCCGTAGAGGAGTATGCACAGCATATGGTTTTGCTCCAGGTTTCAATTTGATTTCGTAAGGGTTTCCGATCTGTCCCAGTCCTTCAAATATTGATTTGATTGGGATTTGATTCCTTGATTGGGTTAATTCTCGTCGCAACCACTTCAATCCGCCTCGCCAGGTTCAAGAGCTCACATGCCCGGCGACTCAGAAGAGGTTCACTCAAACGACGAATGACTTAAATCTTCTCCTTGATTTCATAATTGCCATTTCGCAGCGTTGATATAAACATACCCACAGTCTGAAGTTCGGAGAATTCAGCAGCTCTAATGTTGATATCACTTTCCACTAGTCGTTGCTGTCCCATTATCTTCTTGAAGAGACACAGAGGAACACATGTAACATCCGCCTGGGAGTCGAGCTTGAACTTCACCTTTTTCCCGTTCACTTGGATTTCTGCTGTCCATCGCCTCCTGCACTCGTCTTCATCATTATCGAGATTAGATGAATCCTCCACAGCTGAGACCTCCAGGAGAAAACCAATTTCTTCATCAAGTTCAGAAACAGCTTTGACTTCCGCAGTCTTTGCCTGTTTATCTGGGCAGCAATTTGCAAAATGGCCAGTTTTTGAACATAGGTTACATCTTTGTCTTTCAGCACGGCAGGCCTGCCCTTCCCTGTGGGTGAAACCTCCGCATTCTGGACATCGTGGTCTTGTTTTGGCTGACTTCTCCTTCTTCCTCGAAGGTTGCTGTTGTTGTTTCGGTGACTGTTTCTTCGAGTTGAACTTCACCTGATTGACCTTTTGGCTTGTTGAGGGACGCTGCAGGTCGACTTGCTGCTGTCGAACGGCTTCCTGCTGTCGAACCATTTTCACCGCCTTTTCCAAAGTCAGTTCGCTGTCCAACTGCATTCTTTCAGATAAAGCTTTGTCCCTCACTCCAACCACTATTCGGTCACGGATCAACTGCTCATGAAGACCCTCAAATTCGCAACTATCAGCCAATTTGTACAATGAAGTGATGAATTCGTCCACTGGCTCCCGATCCTCTTGGATTCTTGAATTAAATTTCGCACGTTCGTAGATAATATTCTTTCTGACACAGAAGTGGCTGTCGAACGCCTTGAGGACGGAATCAATTTTCGTTGCCTCTTCCTCCTTTTCGAACTTGAAGGTCCTGAATATATCATCCGCGCGGTCGCCCATCAAGTACATGAACAAATCGATCTTGTCCGCCTCCTCTTTCTTCTTCATTCCACTGACCACGAGGTATCGTTCGAATCTTTTCCTCCATTTGGGCCATTCGTTGGGAGTCGAGAAGTCGAAAGTTTCTGGAGGTTGAATCTGAGCCATTTGAATTATCCTCCAAGGTACACAAAAATCGATATTTTGCAATATACGGGTTCGTAGTTTATCCAGTTATCGCTGCCACCATGTTTTTAATGTCCACCGATACAGAGAGCAAAACAACAACTGACTCACCCGTGCTGGCAAGGTCACGCTCCGCTGCGTCACGTGGGAAAACATACGTAGATGTTTTCTTACATGTTCTCAGCACAATTAACTCTGTGCAAAACAATTAAAATAAAAACAAATATTAAACTAAATGGCTAATATATTACAGCTACCATCTACCAATGCCATCTTGGGCTTGAGGTGGGCAATGCCAGTTTCCATATTTACCTACCCACTCTGTGGGAAAGAACTTTCGCAGTCGATCGTTGGTGGCGGAGTTTTTCCCTCTGTGGAAGCCACCAAAGAAGATATCTTTATATATATATATATATATATATATATATATATATATGTTCATAAAGGGCACATCTTGGATTCAATAAATAATCTTTTTATTGAATCCAAGATGTGCCCTTTATGAACAAATATAACAATATGGATTGCTCTATTTTCAGAATAATATATATATATATATATATATATATGAAATAAATGTTGAAGTCCTGGTAGCTCTTGTTGTACTGTGTTGACCAAGAGGAACAGTCAGGATGTAGAGTTTTCCAGTACCTCTCTGCACCTTGGAAGACCTTTAAAAGTTCTCACAAAATACAGGCAGTCGTGGTCGAGGCAGAGTGGAAAGCTGGGGATATCCACACAAAAAACGAAGACACAGTTACACTAAGAAAGTTCCGTTAACAGATAAAAGCTGAGCTAGAAGCGCAAGATGGAGATAGACGAGTTCTTCCTAACTACATGTTGGATGAGATCGACATAACATACGACCGACGCGGCTTGCACTAAGGGTGAACTAAACTCAACTGACCTGAACTGTCTGAACTGTCAAGTCCCTGTAAGGTGATGATTTATAGGTTAAAGACGGGGTGACCTTATGTGACAGGGGTGTTTGAGAAAGGGCGCCTTTACCTGTCCAGGTGTGAGAGGGGTCTCTGCATTCCACCACATGTGACAGTGTGGGTGGCCTGTCGTGGGAATTGTGAATCTACCTGATTTATGAGTTCCATCTTTAGACTGTTGTTTTGGTAATACTATGCTCGATCTCTGCTTTAGCTCAACTCTTAAATCTATTACAGATTTTATTTATTTATCCACTTTGTACAAATTACATTACATAGGGTGATGTAAAGACACAGATTAATCATGCGCATAATTATTTATAGATGTGTTTCTATATACAACATGGCAATCTTGTTATAAGTTATCTACACAATATGAGGTTGTTGTTTTAAATTACCATATATATATATATATGATAATTTAAACCAATAACCCTATATTATGTAACAAGCTTGTCATGTTGTATATAGAACTAATTATAAACTACAACTAATTATACGCATAATTGACGTGTGTCCTTGTATCTCCAGATGTAATGTACTGAGGATGAATAAATAAAATATAATAGATTAAAAGCTAAGTTAAGAGCCAAAGAGAGAATCACAAGTGACTTCTAAAGATAGATTGGACCCCGACAGTCTGTCGCCAGTGTCCGGTGTCCATCGACACGTGCATGACCCAATTCTCTTAGTCAGAGCGGTCGTATAAAAAGGCCGCGTAGCAACAGCCAGTTCAGTTGAGTTCCAGTAAGTTCCCCATCTGCGTGTCGCCGGTTGTCACCAACTCATCGACGATGTAAAACAGTAAGAAAACTTCTCGATCTCCATCTTTGCTCTTGGCTCGTTTTTTATCTATTTAAGGAACTTCCCTTCTACAACGTGTCGCTTCGTTTTTTGTGTGTGTGGACATTCCCAGTTTTCCACTCTGCCTCGACCACGACTGCCTGTACTTTGGGAGAACTGTTAAAGGTCCTACAAGGTGCAGCGAGGTACTGGAAAACTCTCCACCCCTGACTGTCCCTCGCGGTTACTACAGGTTTGACCCTCGGTTGCCACAACTTATAGCGAGAGTCGACGAGGTTCTACAATAAGCTTACCAAACCCCAACGTATTATTACAGAGAGTCGTCAGGATCTCAACACAATATTACAGCTAGTCGACAGGATCTCAACACAATATTACAGATAGTCGACAGGATCTCAACGCAATATTACAGATAGTCGACAGGATTACCACAACGAAGGAGACCACAACGAAGAAGGTAAAGACTGTCCAGATAGAAAAGAGCCAAGAAGCAAGATGGAGGAACAAGCACGCCATTCCAACAAAACGACCAAGCAATCTTACCCTCAACGACACAGCCGAACATCCCGCAAAATAAGCCGGTGAGAAGTTACCCACCTTCGACCTTACAACGCTACCATCCAGACGACATGCCACCATCGCCAAACAGAAGTCACAAGCTTCTACAAGCTCTACAAGACGCCTTCCACGTCATCAGGACAACAACCAAAGACCAAGTCTCCTGACTGAACAAACATAAAAACTGTGAGTTTTTAAAAAATCTACTTAACTCTTTCTACATGCTAACAACTTGATTTTCCATAAATATAATGTTTATTTTTACTGTAATTATTTTTAAATCAAATTTTACCATTTTTATAGCATTTCAATTCAAATTTTAAATATTGTACACCCTCATTTATCAATTTTTACTTTATTTTAAGCAACTTATAAATTTTAATTCATTACTTGCAATCTTACAGTTTTAAAAAAAATCATATTAGATTTAAATTACTCGAATCATAATTCTAAACTTATTTGTGTGTTTTTTTTTAATACCTTATTTTTATACTAAAAAACACCAATGTCTTAATTAAATACACAAAACTTTGCAAAAAATCATTGTTATGTTCACTATTTTATGTACACGCCCCATTCAATTTATAAGTCACTATCACGCCTTTCTCTTTTACAAGGATAATTTTTGCACTACCATAAGCAACGATTTAAAAAAAAAAATGTTCAAATTTTAATAAACATAGGTGAAACGCATTTTTTAAAAAAATACAAAAATCGAAAGATACAATATCTTCAAAAGCACAACTAGAAATGTAACTGTCCTTCCCCAAAACAAGTTAAAAATTCCAGCATAGCTACACTCCCTCGTCCTTTTCTTTTTACATGCATAATTATTAATAATTCACACATCCCTCGGAACGAACTTCAACACATTCCCACCTTACTTTCTCCAATTGGCCACATCTATTAACGCGCAATTTAACACGTCCAATTTCGAGCCACACGATCTCCATATTGGCGCGAACAAAAGATTTCGCAATAAACATGCCACCTCTATAACAATCTGAAAATTCTCGATGTGTTTTGTACAACCACCACCCATGACTAATAAATTTGTTATTTTTCGGAAACAAGTTAGATGCTGTACCAAGAACAGATTTCACGTGACACCTTTCCATACAATTCACCGACTAGTGTTACACAGCGCACCACAACAATTTTCTCACTTAACAGGCCCAAGACGCCTTCATGCCTGTGACACCTCACCAAAGCGTGTCTACGTTGAAGTCGCACTTTTATTCACATCTAAACCTGACATCATTGAATAACATTTTTATTAAGTCCGCAACATCGTCGAGACACAACGCTTGCGAACACCGAGAAAACTATATTTTCAAATAGACAAGTACCACTGTGCTGAGAGATTTTTCTCTAGCCAGCAGGATGATTCACCACATCGCCAACAATAATAAACACCAGCTGCAGCCGCCATGTTGACATCTCCAATTTCAGTTTTCCACCGCCGACTAGCCCAGTTCGCCTGTACTTGAAACTCGTGGCCCAGCTCGCAGAATGGATAGATTGCAGCACCTATAATTAATTGACTTACCAATCATTAACCAATTTAACATATTACCATGAACATGTCAAGATCACATATTCCCAGTTTCAGAGACATAGAAACACCAATGTTTACCAAAAGGGAAATGACCTAGTTACACACCACAGTTGTAACTTTTCTTCAAAAGAGACAATTTTTGTTCCTAATTAACATTTATCTAATCATTAATAATCTTTAATTATATTATAACTTTGTATAAAATCTTGAATAATTATTTTTATTTTTATTTTTTTTTTACTTTTCAAGTATATAATCAAATTTTTATTCCAACATTATTTTAACAACTTTATGTTAACAATTTTATTCTTCATGATATTATTCTAGTATGGCAAAACATTTAATTCTTTCAATAATCATTTTTAATTCATTATTATATCTTTTATATATTACTAATTCTAATTATTATATCTTTTTATATTTTGCTAATTCATTATTATGTCTTTTGTATATTACACGTTTGATTTTATTCCCTTATACTGTTGTTATCCGCAATCATATTTCTATCTTTTTATTCACTATATTTTTGTTTAAATAACTTTATTATATGACAATGTTTATCATCAACTATCGGGCATATACAACAATCGTTTACAACAATCTATTTCTCTAACCACTTCAGTGTACTTTACACTACTATCTTTCTCTCCGCCATTGCTTCACATCAACGTAGAGAAACGACAGTACTGCTTGACAATTTTTCTTTTGATTTCGTAATTCAACAAACTCTTTGAACACAGTTCCCCAGAAGTACAAGTCTCGACTTTTTGGTCTGAACACGTTTCAAAAGTTTATTTCAATCATCCGCAGAGCACATCACCAACGCATGCACAAAGCGTTCACTTTTTTCAATTTTCAATTTTTTTCAGCTCTAGCGGACCACAATCAACCTTTGATTTCAAGTCAAGTCAGACCACCTACTGTCGCTCCAACAATTCTACTTATCGCATGGCCCTACCACCCCTTTCAAGCATATTAATTATTTTCTTCAACAACTTTTCAACCCAATAACCCTACAATTGTGACAAAGCACTGTAACCTTATACAGGATCGCAGGTGAAACATTGCCTAGGAAGACGCACAAGTCTATATCCTCGCTTTGCACCTGGATCTCAGTATTTGATTGTCTGTGCAACACTTACAATTGCATATTCTTCAACCCCTAACCCTTTCCAACGCCCGCCAACAATCTCTTAGAACATCATCATTATTTTTTTTTAGCAAACAAAGGTTTTACCTACAGTTCTCTTTTATAATGAATATCATAACTTTTAAATTAAACATAAGTTTTATTTTTATAATTTTCAGATATAGCCAAATAAACATCTTGTTATAGCCCTTTTCCCTCACAGTTTTAATTAATTAAAATAAATTCTAATTACTTACCTGTGTTAGAGAGGCTTTACCCGCTTAAACCCGGATAAACCCTTTCACTCACGGGGCCCATCTATGATAATTTAAACCAATAACCCTATATTATGTAACAAGCTTGTCATGTTGTATATAGAACTAATTATAAACTACAACTAATTATACGCATAATTGACGTGTGTCCTTGTATCTCCAGATGTAATGTACTGAGGATGAATAAATAAAATATAATAGATTAAAAGCTAAGTTAAGAGCCAAAGAGAGAATCACAAGTGACTTCTAAAGATAGATTGGACCCCGACAGTCTGTCGCCAGTGTCCGGTGTCCATCGACACGTGCATGACCCAATTCTCTTAGTCAGAGCGGTCGTATAAAAAGGCCGCGTAGCAACAGCCAGTTCAGTTGAGTTCCAGTAAGTTCCCCATCTGCGTGTCGCCGGTTGTCACCAACTCATCGACGATGTAAAACAGTAAGAAAACTTCTCGATCTCCATCTTTGCTCTTGGCTCGTTTTTTATCTATTCAAGGAACTTCCCTTCTACAACGTGTCGCTTCGTTTTTTGTGTGTGTGGACATTCCCAGTTTTCCACTCTGCCTCGACCACGACTGCCTGTACTTTGGGAGAACTGTTAAAGGTCCTACAAGGTGCAGCGAGGTACTGGAAAACTCTCCACCCCTGACTGTCCCTCGCGGTTACTACAGGTTTGACCTTCGGTTGCCACAACTTATAGCGAGAGTCGACGAGGTTCTACAATAAGCTTACCAAACCCCAACGTATTATTACAGAGAGTCGTCAGGATCTCAACACAATATTACAGCTAGTCGACAGGATCTCAACACAATATTACAGATAGTCGACAGGATCTCAACGCAATATTACATATATATATATTATGCACATATTTATATACCACTATATTATCCTATTTATTCCCATTTTTTATTGAACCATATATAATCATATATGAATGGTATAATATAAAAACAGTTTCTCAAAATATTAATCTTTCTTTTTTTTAAATGTGTAAAATATATTTTGAAAGATTGGAAGTTAATGGTGTGCAAACAGAGCTAACGCTTATATATCAATGCCGATTGGATATATATTAGCATCAATTCCCAAAATTAATAAAAATACATTTATAAAATAGACGAATTTATCTTGTAATGTTGAATATGTTTACCATATTTTACATTTTAACTTTTTATTAAATACAGTTCTATTCAAAAATGTTTACTCTTTTAATTTTGGACGCCATGAAATTGATCTAAAATAATTAATTTTAAAACTTTAATATATTTCTCCCAAGCAAGCTCACGTTACAAATGGCGTTACAAATGTAAGTGAATGTAGAGTCTGGGGTTAGTGACCCTTTGTAGGCGCAAGAGGTGCCAATGTTGCATACAAAGTTGTCAGCTAACGATGAGTCCAATTACTACACAAAGAAAACCTGCGCCAAACAACATTTTATCGATGTTCCACGAAGAAATAAGGGTGGATTGCACCGCTCTGAGTTATTTTGTGGCGTCTAGGCAATTAGAAAAACCACGAGGTCATTGAAGTCTTTTATTGTGTGTTTTGAGTATTTTGTTGATTACAATTCAAGGAAGTAACTTTCGTTTAATAGGACTATTTCTGGTGACTTTGTGAAGAATGGAGTTGAAAATAAGTTTGATGCATGTTTTCCCTTATCTTTTTTTAGAGTTTTATTCCTGTTTACTACACCCAAGTTTCTTAAATTTAATATTAAAATTTATATACTACCTATATATTCTCAAAACACATTCAACACACACCTCTCTAAGACATTCAATTTTGGACAAATTTTGTGCAGTCGCCTTGATGAAGTTTAAAATCTTTCTTGTTTTGTACACAGTTATCTGTTCTCGTTAAGGTTTAGTAATTTCATTTGTTTTTTTTTTCTGAGATTTTTTTCTCTTCCCAAAATTTGTTGTAAGTATTTGATAACAATGTTTCTTTATCAATATATTATGACTCTTCTCTACAGCCAAAATTTTTGTAAATATTAAAAATAAAAAGGCATATCCTGACCAAGAGCACATGTGCTTTTCAGAAGGCAGAGCGCAATATGGTGGAACTGTAAAGACATATCTACAATAATTCTATATACAGTTACGAGCGTCATGCGTGGCCTCTGTCACGGTTTGCTTTTTTTTGGAATGGCGCCATCCTATTGGTCGGCTACGATCACGCCACCTTTGCCCCCCCCCATTTTTGTAACTATTGTGTTGGAGCGGGTCGCTCTTTAAATAAATGCATATATTAGTTAATAACCAAATGGAATCCTCTCTTTCTTTTTCCCAGTAAGAGACGCCTACGGCAGCCAACAGTACATAGACAGATAAGGCACATAGGCTATAGTTATTAACTAAAATATGCATTTATTTAAGGCGCCAATTTATAATGGTAACAAATAGTATTTGAATCAAAACATTCAATCGGGTAAAACACGGGCGTTGCCCGGGTCATTCGGCTAGTAGAACATATTGGTGATTACTATTTTGTTATCGAAAAAATAGAGGATACCTGGCCGGAATTCATAGTTCAGAAAATTAAAGATACTTCGGCCAGTAAATCTTTTTATTAACTCGTGTTTTATGTCCCCTCAGGAACGAACAAAAAATAAAACATTTAGCAAGGCGTTAAAAATTATTCTAATGCTGCAAGGGCTTTCTCACGCGATAATATGGAAATATCGCGTGAGAAAGCCCTTGCAGCATTAGAATAATTTTTAACGCTTTGCCAAATGTTTTAATTTTTGTTCGCTCCTGACAAGGACAAAAGATTTTTGTCGAAACGTCGAGTTAATAAAAATAATTCTGGCCGAAGTATCTTTAATTTTAAGCACAATTTTGTTCATAAAACCAATAAGAGAAAGAGTAAGGGTTTGAAGAACTGCGATGTTCAAACATTAATTATCAAGGTCTCAAGATTCTGATGGGCACTTTATTTGCACAAGTGCCAAAGAAAAACAGAACTCTCTTATATAAATTTTAAGTAATGAGGTGTAAACCCATTGGAACTCGTAAAAAATGAAAAGTTTAGTATGGTACTGCAAACTTGGTCTTCCAACAAGTGAAATTCAGACTAGTAATTCTCAATGGGCTTCACCTTCGTTGTAGATTCTCTTCAGCCGTTCCTAGTCGACCTACAAGCAGCGTCAGGGAATATTTGAATAATAGAAATAATGTTGAAGGGAAATCAACGCCTGATAGCATATTGAAATAAATATAAGAATGACTACATTATTCATAGATTAATAACCCCCTTTTGGTAATAATTAGTGCGATACAACAAGTCATTTTAAATGGATATGACTTCAATTGTTTAATAGTTTTTTAAACGATATTTTGATGCCTGTGGGAAACATTTGAGACGCTTCAAAATTGAAAAAGAAGCTTCCTTTTGATATTGTAGCAAAGTATTTATTATATTTATAGATTATTCATTTTTTATATTATTTATTTATTTTTATTTTTGCTACTCTCTAAACTTCCCTCATTGCTTATCTTGTCTAAAAATGAATGTATGTATGTGTGTGTATGTATCCTTTATGCCTGACCAAACCACTCATTGGAACGCCATGAAACTTTGGGAAGTTATTTAGTATAGTACTGGGAAGGTTTCTAGCAAATAGAATTTTTGAAATAACTTTTCGCCTAAAAATAATCAAGATAAATATTATAATTTATCTGTTATAATTCAACAATCTGCTCTAAATATTATCATGATGATACGATGATTTTGTAATGTAGAAAATTAGAAAAGACTAAATTCAGGATGATACGGCAATTTATTTGAGACAAGAATAATGATACAATTCCAAGGCAAGATACTATTCCTTTAACTTCCAATTACCGAGGGAACCAATTAATATTGATTTTATTCAACTTATCGAGTATTTTTCAAGGGACCTGGAAAAAATGTTCACTTTATCGAGAGATTCGTTAGACAAACCTTTACTCGGGTTCCGGGCGAAGCCGGGTACATCCGCTAGTATCTTATAAATGTTGATTTTGTTTTTAGCTTCAAATTGCCGTGTCATCCTGAAGTTTGTCTTTCCTAATTTTCTACATGACAATATTATAACGTAGAAAATTAGGAAAGACAAACTACAGGATGACACAGAAATTTATTTAAGGCATTGACATCAACTAAAATTAATAAAAACACACGGTAGACAATAAGGGAAGTTTAGAGAAAAGCAAGATACGAATATCAAAATTAATAATATTTTCAAGAAAATAATAAATATTTCGCTATATACAAAATTTATTACCGAAATAAAACACGTATCAGGTAGTTGGCGATCTAAGGATACGCTCCAGGAGCCTGGGTTACCTTTATGTTACTACTACTAAAACACGTAATATTTTACTCTTTCAATCAGAAACCAAGCAGTAAATAAAAAGTTGTGCAATAGCTGTTTCAACATAGCTGGAAAAAAGTTTCTTACAAAAAAAAAAAAAATATATATATATATATTTATATACAGTGGTACCTCGACATAACAGCGCCCCAACATACGAGTTTTTCGAGATACGAGCCGACGAGCAAGTGATTTTCTGCTTTTAGTTACGAGCGAAATTCGAGATACGAGTTCGGTTCGGTAGTGTTGAAGATATTAATCTGTGATTTTAAATGTTTCTTTTTGACCAGTACTTTTGTTTTGTTTTTGCTTTTCCTAAAAAGCTGTTTCTTTCTTCTTCTTCATTATTATTTGTTCTATATGCAAAGCTTTGTTTTTTGAGACTTGAATAAACAAATTCAAGTTTATTATATTTTTGTGTGCTTTTAAAGTTAAAACACAACAGGTAGTAACACGCAGTCGCGCCATCACGATCAGTTAGCAGCGTGCTTTCGCTGTGATAAGTTGTGTTTTGTGTTCGCGTTTTGTGTTGCGTTTACATTTACAGTTTTAGTTCATTTATTTTTATAACCATGGATCGGAAGAAAGTTTGTAAAAAGTCAAGTGCTAAGAAAAAGATGATGAGTATTGAATTAAAACGTGAAATTATAGAAAAACATGAGCAAGGTGTTCGAGTTGTTGACTTGTCGAGGCAGTATGGCCGTAGTACGTCCATGATATGTTCTGTGCTTAAACGGAAGGAGTCGATAAAGAGTGTAACGCCGGCTAAGGGCCTTACGATAATTTCCAAGCTGCGAACCTCCCTTCATGAAAATATGGAGAAACTGCTGATGATGTGGGTGACAGAAAAGCAGCTCCAAGGAGATACCTTGACGCAGACCATCATTTGTGAGAAGGCAAGAGCGATCTACGGAGATTTGCTGAAGCAAACCCCGCAGACTTCCATCGACGAGGCATCGGAAGAGTCATTTAAAGCCAGCCGGGGCAGGTTTGAGAATTTTAAAAAGAGGAGCGGTATTCACTCCGTTGTCAGACATGGTGAGGCAGCAAGTTCAGATATGAAGGCAGCTGAGGATTCTGAGAACATTCTGAGAGGGAGGAAGAAACAAACCTCCTTGGACATGTTTTTTTCTAAACGGCCTACAGGTGAAAGCGAGAAAAATGTAGCGAAAAAGGCAAAGACCAGTGAGGATATATAATTTATTTCTTTACATTCTCTTTTTTGTTTTTGTGCAATAAATATTTGATATTTATAAATACGTTTTTATTATTTAAAACCACGTAACAAAAATAACTGGGGTGACATTTTGGAGGTTGGAACGGATTAATGGTAGTTCAATTGTTTTTTTTGGGAAATTTGCTTCGAGATACGAGTAATTCAAGATACGAGCAAGGTTGCGGAACGAATTAAACTCGTATGTCGAGGTACCACTGTATATACATATATTGCGGGCATTTTTTCAAAAGGACGAAGTAGCGGTATGGATCTCTTACTTAATTAAGGTAAAAAATAATCACTTATGAAATTTTCTGATCTCGAATCACCTACATTTTGTAAAGAAATAATGACTGAACGCATATATAATAATGCTAGTGTATTTTAGGCAGAAAAGCATGAACATGCAATCGTAATTTTCTATTTTAACCGTTGAAACCATCCAGAAAATGAATCTCGAAGACTTTATATATCATCTTATTTTATTAACTCAGATTTTGGAAAAAGGAAAAAGAGGCATCTCTCCTGATCGTGCATTTGAAGATTTGCTGATGACTTGTGACATCTGTCGAAAAAAATTTAAACTAATCGTTGATTTTTTTATTAATCCCTGAAATTGTATAGATATCTTAGATATTTAGATATTAGATTAAAAAAAGGCATATATTGGATTTAATAAAATATTTATTTTGCCAATATTTCGGCTGGCCGAACGCCAACCTTTATCGAGGCATTACATTTTTGCATACACAAACTCAGCGCCGCATAGTGTTATAATATCACAGTTGAAATCATTTAAAAAAACAGAGTAGGTGGGAGAAATTTGTGCATGAAAATAATATTATAAAAAATGCAATCAAAAATGTAAATTATCTTAAAATATTAAAGGAAAAAATGAGTTATATCTTATATTTAAAAAATTGTAATAAGTGCATAAAAATAATTCATTAATAACTCATTAAGAGATAAATGTAAAAATATATGTATCTATTAAAACATTTGAAAATAAATTTTAAATGATTTAAACAATAAACTGTAAGAACCTTTTAAAAAAGTTTTTAAAAATGTCGGTATTTAAAAAATTCATTTCAAAATTTAGGAGATTGTTAGGAAAACCAATTCTTTCCTAGTCTACCAATCGAGCAGAGTAAACACTAACCTCTGAGAAAATCAACACTTTTAATTTCCTTTCATAACTAACCAATTTACATCATTAAAAACAATTTATATACATGTAAAATCGTCCAGTCATCTGGTCAAAATATAAATAAACTAATCTAGGAAAAAACAACTTATAAAATCCTAACAATGCCCCCCCATTTTAAAGTTGTTTTCATACCCTCATCGGAGGCCTAGAGTGGTCAAGATCCTGGTTAGGTCTTCGTTTAACACCACCCGGCAAGTCAACATCCCATACTCTGTGTTCCCGAAGTGATGCCATTTCACATTCTATAGACCTCAGCCGATTTTGTGCTTTGGGCATATTAAGCGCCTCCTCGTATGATGACGACATTTCATCTTGATGGCTCTTATGTTCAACTATCCCACGGTGGAAGGCTGATCTACAATACTCCTTCTGCCTAGCCGCAATTCTTGAAGATCTTCTTGGGATTATAGTTTCATTCTGGCCTTCGTCTTCTCTCCTCAGTGCTTCGTCTTCATAGGCCTGCTCTCCATCCTCTCTTCGTTCTAAGTTATTCAGATCTTTCTCTACCGATATTGTTTCCCCATCAGTCCCTGAATATCCTCTTGGGATCGCAGCTTCATTTTGGTATTCCCCTTCATCTTCCTTCTTTAGTTCTTCCACTGTATAGATTCTTCCTCTTCTATTAGATTTCAAAATTAACCCGCCATCACTTCCAAAAACAGAGGCCTTGCCATTCTGGAATAATACTTTGTTTCCTCTTTCCTCAATCCTTCCAACAGACAAAATATTTCCGTCTAACTCAGGAACGTATAAAACGTTTTCCAAGAACAAGGTTTCACCTCCATATTCGTGACCGAGTTTGATGGTAACATCACCCATCTCTGATACTTTTATTTTCTCATTGTTAGCCATTTCAACAGAAGTTGAAATACTTTTTGTATTTGTCATTTTCAGTCTGTTCGACGTCATATGTTCAGTAGCTCCACTGTCCAGAAACCAGATATTCTGCGAGTTGTTTTTCAAGTTATTTGCAAATAGGACTTTATGAGTAAGGTCCAACGTACTCTGTTTCAGCATACCTTCGCTAATTCTCCTTGAGGAGTTGGCAAATCTGCAATTCCTAGCTATGTGCCCTAATCTGCCACAACTGAAACACCTTATCTGCCTGGAGATACCTTCGCTAATTCTCCTTGAGGAGTTGGCAAATCTGCAATTCCTTGCTATGTGTCCTAACCTGCCACAACTGAAACACCTTATCTGCCTCGGGTAGTTATAATTTTCCCTTTTCCCTTCCGTCCACGTATTATGATAATTCCTTGGTTGATCATATTCAAATTTTTTTCGCTCTTGACACGGTGATTTGCATGTATCCTCTTTTCTTCTTACAGCAAAAGCGCTAATAGGATCTTCTTGAGGAATTTGACGCTGTTTCTGTCTTTTTTCTTCTAAAAGTAACTTGGATTTTACCACACTAGTAGATAGCTTTTCTTCTTGCTGTTCTAAACTGAGAATCAGCGGCTCGTAACTCTTTGGTAATCCCAATAGCATAATCAAAGCTAATTCGCCATCCCCAAATCCATGGTGGCACTTTGCTAATTTTCTATGACATTCCATTATTCTCGCGAAATATTCCTTCATGTCTTCGTCATTTCTTTTGACAATATTGAAAAATTCCCTCAGTAACTGTAATATGTGCAGCAAGCCATATTTTGTGTGGATATCCTCCAGTATCTGCCAAGCATCAATCGCTCGCTTGCAATCACCGATATCATCTAGGAATGAATCCTCAACTGATAATAATATGATAGATAATGCCAAGTTATCTTTCCGCTTCTGTTTTTCTGAAGTTTCACTAGGAAAGCCAGGCTCAATCGCATCCCATATGTCCTTCTGAATCAAGATTGATTTGGCTCTTATAGCCCAGGAATAATAATTATTTCCATCTAGTTTAGGTATTCTTAATTCATCAGCCATTGATTTTTTTAGGTATGCAAATCTGACAAAAAATTATAACTCAAAGCTTTTTTCTTCTTCTTCGTTGCACAAAGTTCAGTCTTTAAATCACTCAAATTTCTTATAATCAAATTCTTTTCTCTATCTTAGTTAGCTTTATCTTCTTCAGTCTAGCATAAACTTTTCTTCTTGGCTTTTCCTTTTAGCTTTTTCTTCTTTAGCCTAAACTTCTAATTTCTCTCTACGGCGCAGTGGAAGCGTGCTGCTGGGCCCATAACCTGTTAGGAAAACCAATTCTTTCCTAGTCTACCAATCGAGCAGAGTAAACACTAACCTCTGAGAAAATCAACACTTTTAATTTCCTTTCATGACTCACTAATTTACATCATTAAAAACCAATTTATATACATGTAAAATCGTCCAGTCATCTGGTCAAAATATAAATAAACCAATCTAGGAAAAAAACAACTTATAAAATCCTAACAGAGATCGATTTATAAATAAGTAAAAAATATTTTATAAAATGCATTAAAATGGAATAGATATGATTATGGAAATATTCTTCTTCTGTGGAATAATTGAAAATACACGAATAGAATAAATTTATTCCAAAAGATTGCGCAATTCATCTGTAACTTTTAGTTGTCATTTTTTTCTTTATTTATTAACCTGATTTTCCTTTTGTAATATTTCATGTTTGGAAGTTTGAGGAAAGTTTTGAGGGTAATGAAGGATTGAAGCAGAAGAAACTTACTCATTTCCAAAGGTTGAAGTAATAAACGCCAAAAAGCCTATATTCGCAAAATTCGATTTTTCACTATTCATAAATAGAAGACTGTGTGGATGTACCAATCGAAGACATAAGTGTAGCAATATCAATCAGTACCACAGAGATTTAATTAGGCAGTGACGTGTGACTGTGTGGATGTACCAATCAGATATATAAGTGGAGCAATATCAACCAGTACCACAGAGAGTTAACTAGACAGTGACGTGTGACTGAACATTGTTGTAATAGAAGACTGTGTGGATGTACCAATCAGATATATAAGTGGAGCAATATCAACCAGTACCACAGAGAGTTAACTAGGCAGTGAC
Organism: Cordylochernes scorpioides; assembly: GCA_030710605.1. NCBI lineage: Eukaryota > Metazoa > Arthropoda > Arachnida > Pseudoscorpiones > Chernetidae > Cordylochernes > Cordylochernes scorpioides. The sequence continues at coordinate 32,796,100 of CP092881.1, read as the reverse complement.
GTGTGACTGAATATTGTTGTAATAGAAGACTGTGTGGATGTACCAATCAGATATATAAGTGGAGCAATATCAACCAGTACCACAGAGAGTTAACTAGACAGTGACGTGTGACTGAATATTGTTGTAATAGAAGACTGTGTGGATGTACCAATCAGATATATAAGTGGAGCAATATCAACCAGTACCACAGAGAGTTAACTAGGCAGTGACGTGTGACTGAATATTGTTGTAATAGAAGACTGTGTGGATGTACCAATCAGATATATAAGTGGAGCAATATCAACCAGTACCACAGAGAGTTAACTAGACAGTGACGTGTGACTGAATATTGTTGTAATAGAAGACTGTGTGGATGTACCAATCAGATATATAAGTGGAGCAATATCAACCAGTACCACAGAGAGTTAAATAGGCAGTGACGTGTGACTGAATATTGCTGTAATAGAAGACTGTGTGGATGTACCAATCAGATATATAAGTGGAGCAATATCAACCAGTACCACAGAGAGTTAACTAGACAGTGACGTGTGACTGAATATTGTTGTAATAGAAGACTGTGTGGATGTACCAATCAGATATATAAGTGGAGCAATATCAACCAGTACCACAGAGAGTTAAATAGGCAGTGACGTGTGACTGAATATTGCTGTAATAGAAGACTGTGTGGATGTACCAATCAGATATATAAGTGGAGCAATATCAACCAGTACCACAGAGAGTTAACTAGGCAGTGACGTGTGACTGAATATTGTTGTAATAGAAGACTGTGTGGATGTACCAATCAGATATATAAGTGGAGCAATATCAGTCAGTACCACAGAGAGGTAACTAGGCAGTAACGTGTGACTGAATATTGCTGTAATAGAAGACTGTGTGGATGTACCAATCAGAGATATATAAGTGGAGCAATATCAGTCAGTACCACAGAGAGTCAACTAGGTAGTGACGTAAGACAGTGTCGCGGCCACAAGGATGCTGTCAGTGGTGGAGATGAGCGCCGTGCTCGGCCTGCTCTACCTGACTTGGATGACCGTTCTCTTGTCCTGGGAGATCTGGATCAACGTCATCAGGCCCTTGTTGGTGGAGAGAGGCCTGTTGAATCCTTACATGCTGGACTGGACCGCTGGGGGCCGTTGGGCAGGTAGATTACAACCTTGAGAATATATAACTGATCACTTAATGATCGACCTTTACTCTATATCATTTCTTCAAATATTTGTGGATGGGAATTTAAGTTTCTCGCTTTATTAATTGCCTACTATTTCTGAGAAAAATACTAAGACTTCTTCATTTTTGATCTCTTAATATTACTTTTTACGATTGCTCTTCGGGGTTTGTCGGTGTTTATTCACCCTATCGACAAGCAAATGATATTAATGTGCTGTCTTAGGCATTTACCTGTTAAATATTTCACTTTGTCCTAAGTGTATCCTTAAAGTAGAAGTGTTCCCCTGCACTATATGTGGTAAATAAATTGTAACGGTGTTTTATATTAATTGTTCACATTATAAATAAACTTCGGTGTTAATTTTAGAAATTAATATAACTCTATTGTTTCAAAGAATAACTTATACTATTGATAAATGTGGAGGATTTTGGTGAACTGTCTGTTACTTTGTGACTTGACTGGATGAAGAGACGAATGTGTTACGAATTCTTTATTTCATGGAAGCATATTGAGAAACTATTACAATATCTTTTCTATTAATCAAAAGTTAATTCAATAAATTCAATAAATAAGCACAATACAAGTCTTATGCATGGAACACACACAAAACCTTTATCATGCGACTAAAAATATTTTCAATTTCTTATAAAAGATGGCGCGCTAATCCAACATACAAAAACCTTCATTAAGACACATATTCTCAAACATGGATTCAACGGAATCTGCAAAAGAAAGAGTGAAAAAGTAGAAGCTATTGACATTTAATGATAATAATGTAGATCATATATATACAGGAGAATTCAATAAAACAAATTAAGAGAAAGGCATCCCCAAATCGTGTAAGTAAACGTTGCTGAAGTTTCTTGATTAATCAAGAAAATATATTTGGTCAATTATAAAAAAATAATAAAAATTCAACGATTAGTTGAAATTTATTCTGAAATATCGCCCAAGCTATCAGTAACTTTTAGTTGCCACAATCAGGAAATGCCTTTCTCTTAATTTATCCATCAGATTCCAGTACAATTCCAATTTTGTACCATTCTCATATAATAAAGTCAACCAGTCTCCTACATGGATTTGTATGATATATGGCTGGGAAAAAATATGAATAAAATAATTCATTATATTAAGTAAAATATTAACGAATCAAAACACGGATATTTACACATGATACATGAATACAAATAAACCTTTATTTAGACATTTCATCTTTAACAAAACTATCTCAACGGAATATTATGAGAGCTTTAAAATTTTAAAATTGACTTGTTTATATAATACTAGCGGATGTACCCGGCTTCACCCGGGTTTTACCCGAGTAAAGGTTTGTCTAACGAATCTCTCGATAAAGTGAACATTTTTTCACGGTCCCTTGAAAAATACTCGATAAGTTGAATAAAATCAATATTAATTGGTTCCCTCGGTAATTGGAAGTTAAAGGAATAGTATCTTAAAATCTTTAAATCTTTAAATTCATTTGCATAGTTTTACTTTATATTTCATAGTCATAATTCTTATTTCTATTTTAATTATATTTGAAATATCACTTCGCATGTAAATATATATGATGTATATAATGGCTCAAGCGCGCTTATACCCTGTTAGTATAGTCATACTAGCCACGCCTGTCGAAGAACCGAAAGGTTCGAAAGCTAGCTCAAGTATAAATAAAGAAGCTCCTTCGTAAAACTTGTGATTCGTTGTGCAATTGTATCAATTATACGGAGTTTACCTGTAGAAATTTATGCCTTAGTCGCTTTTACGGTCATGAGCCACCCAAATTCCGATTGTTCCTTTTACCTGCGCCAGCTCAGAAAGAAATCTGCACAACTGTCAAGATGGAGGTGTCACCTGCGCTTCAACCGAATATGCAAGGACCACCAGTTCATCCCACCGTCCCTCCGAATCAAAGACCCGGTAAGGAACCCTTTCTCAGAAAAGATAACAAAGAAGTTCCAGTGGGACCTGTTAGAGTCCAGAATCCAGGGATGTCACTCCAATATCAGGATCATATCTAAAACAGTGAAGGGCCTCATATTTCACATCCGCCAACACCTTCCCATGGCAGAGTTCACCGAAGTAATCATGTCCATCACTAGAGACATCCAACGCAAAGAAAAGATCCTTACAGACAGGCAACAAGCAAAGATGTCATATTGGGTAAAGAAATACCAGTTCCCGCAGTCCGCAGCCTTTCCAAGCAATTCATCTAACGGAATAGTTAATTTGTCCTCGATGCCCTTAACGGAAAAGGAGGAAAGGATGTTAGCGTTGGGGTTACATTACGTTCCTCCCGACAAGCCCGACATACCCAGGTTAATAGCAGGAGTGGAAGGTGCACTCAAAAACCTCAACCATATGGAAACCCTCAGGATTAGACACGCAGTTACCCAGGTCTTGCGCAGGCCCTATCACCCAGTGTCATATACCCGGGATCATCGCTCCCTTATCCTCAAGCTAAAAAAGACTAGTTCGCTGGTCATCACCAAGGCAGACAAGGGAAACCAGACGGTGTTGATGGATAGAGCTGATTACGAAGGAAAAATGATGAACATACTCGCTGACACATCCACTTTTACGAACATCCCAACATCTGCGAAAGACGCCACGGTCAAGGGCTACAAGTCATCACTTAGGAACTTGATGAAGGCGAAGCTGATCACCAAGGAACAATTCACTCAGTTCACCGGTTCCCTCACACGGGATGCATACATATATGGTGCTCCTAAAATACACAAGTCTGGGGTACCACTCCGGCCCATCATAGCATACCACCTCTCCCCGGCACACACTTTAGCTAAATATCTGGCCCAGCTGTTGTCCCCCATCATGAAGAGCAATCCTAACCAATACAACATCACGCACCCACCCTGTTTTATTCAAGAGATCACACAAATGCAGCCACCCGCACATCACACTATGGTTTCATTTGATGTTACAGCGCTATACCTCTCCCTTCCACACACCCTCATTTTAAACAAATTACAGTCCTTTCTCAAGTCGGCAGGTATTCAAGATCAAACAATAACCCTGATAACCCAGCTAACGTCCTTATGTCTTTCCATTAGTACCTTTACATTTAACCACCAGCATTATAAGCAGATCAGAGGCACCCCAATGGGCAGCCCTCTTTCATCCATAGTGGCTGAAGTCGTGATGGGGTCCTTGGACCGGTGGATCAATCAGACGCATTCTTCCGACATCCATTATTGGAGGAGGTATGTTGACGACATCTTCTGTATACTCAAACCGAATAAACTCCAACCCATTCTTGACACTCTACATTACTTTCACGCAGATATCAAATTTACATATGAAACAGAAACAAACCTAGTATTACCGTTTCTGGACATTCTCATTATGCGCACTCCAAACAGATTACACACAGCAGTTTATCACAAAAAGAATATCCCGCCCCTATACACCCATTTCTCCTCCAATAGCCCGGTAGCCTATAAAATAAATACAGTCAGGACCTTAACCAAAAGAATACATACGCATTGCTCATTACCTATATTCAAAGCCATAGAAAAAAACAGAATTACCACCCTTCTAACCACTGCAGGATACCCGAAAAAATTCATAGATAAACACACGTTTGATCCCACTGCTCCGAGGACCTCCACGACTTATAGAGCCGTTTGCTATCTTCCATATTCCCCGTTCTCTGTTACCATTTCCAGAATCCTTCGCCCATATGGCATCCAAGTTTACTTTAACAGCCCCCCCCAATCTTGCTGCCCTTCTCAGGAATCCTATCACCAAAGCAGACATACCCAGCAATCCCATCCACTCCACCGGAGCAGTATACGCGGTTTCTTGCCAGGATTGCCCGGCCTCCTATGTGGGGGAGACTGGCAGAACCGCGTATATCAGAATCACCGAACACAAAAGAAACATTAACAATAGAGACCCGAAGTCACTTATATACCAACATATTTCAAACACTGGCCATAGCTTTAACTTAGATCATCCTAAAGTACTATACCAACACATAAACAATAAGCAGCACAGATTGGTACTGGAGTCCATCATATCATCACAAACAAACAGCATCAATAGGAAAATAGACCTACCGGAAATATATCATATATTATCTCAATAGTTATCCCCTAATATGCTCTGGAGAGTGGTCGGGTTGGAGTGGACCCCCGCTAGGCTTTTCTGTGTTGAGGTGTTTTAAATTTTACTAGTTTTAAACTTTACAAATTTTAAAGTGTCACACTACTTGCATACAGTGAATATCATAATTTTACTTAACTTTTAGCGTATATTTTCCAAAATTTTATCTAAATTTTAAATCTTTAAATTCATTTGCATAGTTTTACTTTATATTTCATAGTCATAATTCTTATTTCTATTTTAATTATATTTGAAATATCACTTCGCATGTAAATATATATGATGTATATAATGGCTCAAGCGCGCTTATACCCTGTTAGTATAGTCATACTAGCCACGCCTGTCGAAGAACCGAAAGGTTCGAAAGCTAGCTCAAGTATAAATAAAGAAGCTCCTTCGTAAAACTTGTGATTCGTTGTGCAATTGTATCAATTATACGGAGTTTACCTGTAGAAAGTATCTTGCCTTGAAATTGTATCATTATTCTTGTCTCAAATAAATTGCCGTGTCATCTTGAATTTTGTCTTTCCTAATTTTCTACATTACAAAATCATCGTATCATCATGGTAATATTTAGAGCAGATTGTTGAATTATAAAAGATAAATTAGAATATTTATCTTGATTATTTTTAGGCGGAAAGTTATTTCAAAAATTTTATTTGCTAGAAACCTTCCCAGTACTATACTAAATAACTTCCCAAAGTTTCATGGCGTTCCAATGAGTGGTTTGGTCAGGCATAAAGGACACACACACATTCATTTATATATATATATATATATATATATATATATATATATATATATATATATATAGATTTGTTCATTCAAGGAAAGCGAAGGACAAATAAATAAAAAGATGAACAATTCAATTTTCACTCTCTCTATCATTTTAAGAAAAGTATTACTATTGAATATTAGCGCCAAAACAAGGTGTTTTTGAATTTTCTGATTAAGTTTCTAATATAGGTGATGAGTGTTTATAGGTACGTTTTTAGATAAACTCTAGATTATAATAGTATAAAGCAATAAAGCGCCATCTATATACAGAAAATGAAAATATTAAGACACTAATGATTTTTTTACACATAAAAAAAATCTACTTTCCTTATTGCGATGAAAAAATATTGGAAGGGTTCACCACTGATGACCAAGCCCTCCCAATATTTTTTCATCGCAGTAAGGACGGTAGAAATTTTATTTATATGTGAAAGAAATATTCGCGTCTTAGTGTTTTCATTATCTGTATCTAGATTATAATTTTACACAAATAAATTTACTGGCAATGCGTTTCTTTTAAATATCATCAAATATTATCAAATATTTTTGATAATATTTGATGATATTTAAAAGAAACGCATTGCCAGTAAATTTATTTGTGTAAAATTTTAACGATAGATGGCAATAAAATTTAATTTACTAATAGATTATAATATCTAGTTTTTTATCTATCTTCCTATAATTTTAAGTCCAATACTTTGATATATCATTTCTGATAATTAAGGTTTTAATACTTATTATAGGTTCTGAAAATTACTTTTTTTAAAAAAAGGTAAATTATATATTTGCTAGAAATTTATGGATAAAATTGAAATGCAAGCTTTAATCATCTTGATAACTTAAATTTTCGCTGATTATTAATCTTACCACTAAGCTCTAACACTTCTATATGGTATGAAAAAAAGCTTTCTTTATATCTTTAAGGAATAAGGGACACTGTACATGTATAGTAGATTTGATATCAAAAGGAAGAAAGTTCACTAACAAATCACCATGCGTTCCATATATATATGTGGATAACCTTCTCATTCCCATTTGACATAGCCATATGGCGCAGATATATAGACTAACTTATCTAAACAGTTACCATCCCACCTTAATTTCACCTTTGAAAGAGAAACACACACGACACACACACACGAACAATAGACTTCAATTCCTAGATATAAAAATCATCCCCATGCAACAAGATTCTCAAACAACCGTGTAATACAAACCGTCCTTCAACCTCGACTATATCCGTTTTTCTTCCTATTGCCCTCTCAGCCATAAATAAATACCGTCTTCTTCTTTCTTATCTCCACTCAATCATATTAGGGTCTGGGTGAAGTAGAATGCGTCTGCCTTTGTCATTAAGACTGGGATCACTACTCAGTGGCAGGCCGGCTTAGCTCCAAAAGAAATGGCCACCTCTGACATGAGGAACAGACGCCATGTGCAGCTGCTCCTAACATGGAGTACAAACGCTGATCATCCTGTATCCCTGGATCAGGAGCCCTTATAGGGTACTATCCGCCGGGCTAGCTGAACCCAGGTATTTTTAGCGAGTTTGTTACTGCTCCCCCTCCTCCTTTTTCATCCGGGCTTGGGACCGACAAAGGCGGAGTTTATATAATATATACGGTAAAGACCTTAACTAAACGTGTCCATGGCAATTGTTCACCTCAAACCTTTAAATAAGAAGAGACGCAGAATATACTTAAAATCTTAAAACCAAATATAATATTCATGATTATAACTACGATTTTCTCAGAAACCATTCATCCATTGTTACATATCCTACTTTTATATATATTACGCTTTATTTAATGTTATTTGACATACCGGACGCGATATCCCATCTTGGGATACTTGCGCCTAAATACATTTTAACAACTTATTTACAATTCATTTTATATACAGTTCAATAACAGGACTAAAAACAAAATTAAAACGGAAAGGTTGGTTTTCTCAAACAGAAAAGAAAATCTAAAATCAAAATTTTTACCACCGTTTGTAAAAATATAAAAAAAATATATATATATATTTTCTTCCATTATTGTATGAAATAATATAAAATAGTATCTGATTATAACTCGTGTCCTATCGGAGATTTATTGTATCGTGCTTTCTCCTATAAAAGGGCATTCATGCTAGAAATAAGCTCTCTCTCTCTAGAAATATGAATTAAAATTTTTAAAAGAAACTTATATCCCGGAAACCTGATATTTTCACCTCAATAATACCAAATCTCACAATTCTATAAAATAATTATTTGTTGAGTATTGATTGAGTAAAAATATCAAGCTTCCAGGGAAAAGCATTTTTTGGATTAATCAAATATAAATCTCCGAGGATACGTTACTTTATTACACTATTAACGAGTTTACAAGCTTTCGGGTTTTAAACGACCCTTCAACAGGGAAAATATTTTATAAAAGGTTTCTAAAATACAGTATTTACCTGTATAAGGGTCGTTTAAAACCCGAAAACTTGTAAACTCGTTAAAAGTGTAATAAATAAACTTATCCTCGGAGATTTATATTTGATTAATCTAATTGATAGAGAGGATTATAATTCTAAAAGCATCTTTTCAAAAACTTTTTAATTTCTAGATTTTGGGAACGAACGCCCTTCTACAAGTGAAAAGCGGTAAGAGAATTGATTTTGAAATGCAAATTTCGCAGAAATCTCTACACTAGCTTGAGGCTCGAAGCTGGGCCTTTCAAGCACACATGCAGCTTCTAAAGGGCTTTCAGCCAGTATATTTTTCGACACACTTGGCATAATTTTTACATCGCCAGAGGCGGAAAACGGCGGAGCTCGAAAAAGCGTAGCTTTAATTAAGAATTAAGAATGATGAAAAAGCCCTTCAATTAACTAAAAAAAACTTTTCAAATATCACTCTATACTCGTATATAACTAATTACGTATCCTTTTCAATAAAAATTTTGATTTAATAATTAAAATTTTATATCCATTTTAATGAGTAGCATTAAATTATTTTTATCTTTTTTAGCTTCTCTATTTGGTGCAATGGTTCTCTTGAGTTATTTTTGAAAATTCTTAGTTTATTTATTCCTACTTCACAAGCTTTCTCTCGGTATAGTTATTCTTCTTACATCCGTTTTACCTCCTTTAGAACTTTCTTTATGATTCTAATTCTTCTTGAATAATATGATCCATCTTCAATTCTGTCTTTTTCTGATGAAATTAAAAAAAATACCTGTGTTTATCTTATATATTATATATATGAAAATTCGAAACTATTATAGACGCGTATGATTCTTTTTAAAAATTAAAAAAATTCTACTGCTCTAACTGCAATGAAAAATTAATGGGAGGGCCTGGCTCATCAGTGGTGAACTCTCCCAGCGGTTTTGCCAATTTAATCTACCTTATCGCTGTTATATTGTATTTGTGGGTTTTCCTTTTATAGTGATACTGATGCTAGACTCTTGAAATAGGTATTTTAAATGAACTATGGATATAGGCTTTGAGGACAGTAGAAATACATACAATAATGAATATATAATTTTCATTGCAGTAAGGTCAGTATAAATTGTTATATTTTTAAAAAGAATCATACGCGTCTATAATAGTTTCGAATTTTGATAACAGATGGCGCGCTAATGTTTCATATTATATATATAACATACCTTATTGAGGATATCTATATCTCATTCATTGTTAACATTTTTATATAATTGACTTGGGCAAGAAGCTCTTGATGAACTTTTAAACTCATATATTATGCCCTGATCTTGGATTGAGCTTTTCCATATGGGGGATCTACTAAATCTTGATGAACTCTTTTGGCAGAGAAAAAGAAAATGGCGACCTAATAATATAATAAGTTAAAATCACATTGGCAATTAGTTTGTTTATTTACTAATACACTCTTTTTAATTTATTAGGTGGCGGGGGGGGGGGCGAGAGAGGCAGCACAAGTAAGGGATTGCCCTGTAGGGTGAAGTACGGTGTCGTGAGCCCCGAGCCGCTACGGTAACCGTGAACATGGAACTCTGAAATATGGCTGACTAACGGGGCAATGGCATCCCCCCCTTTCCATGGATGTACAAGACACCACCACCATAATTTATTAGATAATATACCAATATTTTATAATGATAACTAATAATGCAAACTTATTGATAAAGATTTTATAAGAACATAATTCATTTTCAAAGTATAGCCATGACCGATTAAATAATAAATAGGTAGTTTGGCTAGTATAAAAATAAAATATAATGACTCTTTAGTAGTAGAGATTTGAAAATATATTTCAAATAATATTATTTAAAAATATGAATTGATTTAAATATTCTATTTCAAATACCATCTCTGCCCTTTCACAGGAGAACATATACAATGGATAAAACAGCATCAGGCGGTGTTTTATGTATTATATACTAGCCGAATGATCCGGGCAACGCCCGTGTTTTACCCGAATGAATGTTTTGATTCAAATACTATTTGTTACAATTATAAATTGGCGCCTTAAATAAATGCATATATTAGTTAATAACTATAGCCTATGTGCTTTATCTGTCTATGTACTGTTGGCTTCCGTAGGCGTCTCTTACTGGGAAAAAGAAAGAGAGGATTCCATTTGGTTATTAACTAATATATGCATTTATTTAAGGAGCGACCCGCTCCAACACAATAGTTACAAACACCAAAAAGCGAGTGGGGGGCCAAAGTCAAAAACAAAGTGTCTCGCGTAGTGGCGGCGCCATCGTAGCCAACCAATAGGAGAGCGCCATTCGAAGCAAACGGTGACAGAGATGACGCATGACGCTCGTAACTGTATATAGAATGTTCTCCTGTGGAAGGGCAGAGATGGCCGAAAGCTTGAGATGGTATTTGAAATAAAAAGAAACTCATCTCCGGAAACCTTTTTTAATTGTTTAATAATACTAAAATACATTTACTAAAACGCGAAAGAGAAACTAATATCAACAACACCTAAAGCCTTTTTTATTAAGAGATTTCGAATTATATAGATTCCTCCGTGAGTCCAAGAGGGTAAAAACAAAGCAAACAATGATAGAAAGTAGCAATGATAGAAAATAAGCTATAGACAGTCTTAGTGGGGGAGCACACAACTACTGTGTGTCTTCTAGTAATCTTCTGTTTTATTTATATCGATATTCTAATCTTTCCGCCGAACTGTAAAGCGGATTCTATAAGTATTCAAAGAAAGAGAGAGAGAGATTGATGCTACCTTTATTACAATGTCCATATAAGGTTATATATAAGGTTAAATACAAAGAGAGAGAGAGATCTCATCGGCCAATGAATCAGAAAAAGACTTGTAAATCTTTGGCTTGTTATGTTAATAGACATGAAATTCCCAGGGAAATTTATGCCAGCCTTTTTCTCAAAGAAGTCGAGAAGTCGGCTGCTCTCTCAGCCATTTTGGTTAACCTCTGACGATAACCTGAAGTAGAGACTTTGATTATGAAATCCTATTAATCTTCTTCATGGGGCGCTTCCCAATTTCATTGTAGCTATTTTTAGACTAATATAAGGTTGTCCCAAAAGTTCGTAAACATTTTATGATTTCTACTTTGTAAGCCTTTACGAACTTTTGGGACAACCTTGGTAATATTGGTAACCTTGGTGATATTGGTAACCTTGGTAATATTGGTAACCTTGGTATAATTATAACAGAATTCGTATAGAAGAATGATTTAATCTCTGATGTTTTTCTATATCAAGAGTGGTCAATTAGTAGATGGACCAAGTTTCAGAATTACAAGATTGTCCCAAAGGTTCGTAAACACTTGAAAAATATAAATCATAATCATAATATGTTTACGAAATTATGGGACAACCTTATATTTATTTATTAAATTGTTATATACCCAGAGTGTCACTTTTAATATTATCTGAAAATAAACATATTTATTACTACATTATTTATTCAGAAAAATATAACTTCTTTATGCTTTTATTGAAGTCTTACAATAATATCATTGTTAATACCATAATTCCATTATAAAAAAAATATTTTCTTGGATCTAATTAATAGAATAATATAAAGTTTTTTGAGCTTTATCTTCACTTTGATACCTATCCATCGAAGCTTCAATACTGCCGAAAAGATGGAAATCAGAGAAATGTCTGAAGAATATGGGGATGCTAAAGCAATATTTGTACTGAATCTTTTTTTAATGATTTGTGACACATGAGGTTTCGCAAAAACATTTCACACGGGTAAAACGCATTAAGCATAAGTTTATCATTTTACCTAAGGCAAACGATTAATGGTACACACAGTTATAATTGAAAGAGGAAAGTCCTTTGAAATTTAGAAAATTGATTCTGCAGTATTTCAATATATTGACTCCAAATTTTCAGGATTAATAAAGAATAAATACTTTGCACGGGAGAGATTCACTTTCAAAATCCAGATCTCAATTTTCTCATTTGGAAAACCAACTATGATTGACACGCAATCTTTTTTTACAATGACTTTACTAAAAGTAAAACCTATCTTTCTTCTTTTGCTTCTTTACCATTATTTTTTATTCGCTACAAAATAATGAGTTATTTTTCACCCAATGATTTATTTTATCTTGAAAAACAAAAATGGGGAAACGTTTAAAACGTCTAATATTGCGACAAGATTGGTTTCAATCGGAATAGATTGAGTTAGTTTAAATTGATCATTTTACAAATAGCTCCTAAAAGGGACATTTATCTTGTAACGACCACTAAAATAGCAATATATTGAGTAACTTGTAGATATATCGAATTATTTATCACAAAACATAGGAACCGGCAAACCTATCACCTGCTTGATATTTGTATATCTCCCTCCAAACGAACACTACCAGAAAAACTTAGTTAGATTAACTAAATATATGGAAAATCAACTTATTTTAATGATCCTGATTCATTAAGGAATGAGATCCCAGGAATATTAAGAACTGAAATAGAACAAACAATACAAAATGACTTAACAAGAATAACCCAATCAAAGTTATATTCCCACTATAGAGACATATATACAACGTTTACCACTGAAGAATATTTCTTAAGTGAACTCCCTTTTACTGTCATCAGATTAATCGCGAAATTTAGAAAACTTTCAATTTTTTTCAGAGAACACCATCTGATTTTAATGAGGGGTGAAGACCTGAAATGCACTTTCTGTGGATCAGGAATAACAATGGAGATGTTGCACTACTTATTTGATTGTACTGCTCTGTCTGAGGAAAGACGAAAACTAAATGATAAAACGGGGCAATTTGTCCTTCATTTCCGGCACTAATTAATGAAATATCAAAGAATAGGTATATAGCGGTGGCGGTATTTGGATTCCACAGGACTATATCCCGGAAAAATGACACACAGTGATCTCCCCATCCATTGTGAACTGGCGAATCCTGTATAGGGCGAGAGGCCCTAAATAAAGGCTTTTTTGTTGTTGTTGAGTAACTTATAGATAGTTACTTAGCAATTGTGAAACTTCTGAATTGACATTTTGTCAGATCGTATACCTCAATTACAACAACAACAACAACAAAAAGCCTTTATTTAGGGTCACTGACCCTATACAGGATTCACCAGAGGTATGCATAAGAACAAAGCAGTGAGACAAAGGAAATACGATATAGACAGAAGAAAAAGAAAAAAAAACAAGAAAGAGAAAGAGGGAAGCAAGAGAAACAATACAAAAAGAGTAGCAGTAAGAAAGTGAGGAGTGAGTGTCACTTGGCCTTCTTCTGAGATATGGACTTGTGGAAACCATAAAACGCCGTAGCAATATACTTATTCTGGGTCATATTGTCAATTAATGATGGACGTATACCTTAATTATAACTCAACCATTGAAAGTAATTCTATCTTTTTTTTTTTCATTTTGTAGAACGATTAGAACTTTAATTATGCTGAAAATATTGAAAATATTTTTGATTAACTTATTTATTTTGTCATGTACTGATGCTTCCAAATATATACAAATATTCTTTCCATTTTAATGCTATCATGAGGTGTTTGCGACTTTTACATTCCTTCTATTTAGAAAATGAAAACATTAAGATGCGAATGTTTCTTTCACAAATTAATCAAACTTCTACTGTCCTTACTGCGATGAAAAAATATTGGAAGGGCTTTGATCATTAGTGGTGAACCCTCTCAGCGAATTCGCCAATTTAATCTAATAGGCCGCTTTTTTAGAGCTCTAATACTGTATTGGATTATAGTGTCTATCTAAATAAGCGATCTGATAGATTAAATTGGCGAAATCGCTGGGAGGGTTCACCACAGATGAGCCAAGCCCTCCCAATATATATTTTTTATCTCATTAAGGACTGTATAATTTTGAGGTGTGAAAAAAAAAAAACATTCGCGTCTTAATGTTTTCATTTTCTGTTTATAGATAGCGCGTTATTTCTCTATATTAATTCCCTCTATTGTTAGCAATATCTGTACATTTGGGAAGTTAAGTCATTCTATATACAGTTACGAGCGTCATGCGTCATGTCTTCATCTCTGTCACCGTTTGCTTTTTTTTTGGAATGGCGCTCTCCTATTGGTTGGCTACGATCACGCCACCACTACGCGAGACACTTTGTTTTTGACTTTGCCCCCCCCCCAATCGCTTTTTGGTTTTTGTAACTATTGTGTTGGAGCGGGTCGCTCCTTAAATAAATGCATATATTAGTTAATAACCAAATGGAATCCTCTCTTTCTTTTTCCCAGTAAGAGACGCCTACGGAAGCCAACAGTACATAGACAGATAAAGCACATAGGCTATAGTTATTAACTAATATATGCATTTATTTAAGGCGCCAATTTATAATTGTAACAAATAGTATTTGAATTAAAACATTCAATCGGGTAAAACACGGGCGTTGCCCGGGTCATTCGGCTAGTTTCCATATGTTGAATACCCTTCGAGCTTCTGTCTTCTTTTACCTTCAAATATCTATATATATAATTGCCTTATTCTGTCTGAAGCTCACGGATAGAATGCGCGCCCATTGGCTGCCGGCGAACACGTGTCCTCCCTGCCCCCCTCTAGACAACCCTGTTATCAGCTGTGTGATACATCCACCTGTCTTTACAGACCACCTTGTATATAGCGGCCATTCTAGATAACCCTGTTATCAGCTGTGTGATACATACACCTGTCTATAGCGGCCACTCTAGACAACCCTGTTATCAGCTGTGTGATACATCCACCTGTCTATACAGTCCACCCTGTCTATAGCGGTCACTTTAGGCAACCCTGTTATCATCAGTGTGTTACATTCACCTGTCTATACAGACCACCCTGTCTATAGCGGTCACCTTAGGCAACCCTGTTATCAGCAGTGTGATACATACACCTGTCTATACAGACCACCCTGTCTATAGCGACCACCCAAGACAACGTTTTTAAAATATATTCGCACTCGGGTAAAACCCGGGCGTTGCCCGGGCCATTCGTCTAGTCCATTATAATAGTAAATGTTATCTAAATTCGAAACTATTATAGACGCGTATGGTTCTTTTTAAAATAAACAATTTCTACTGTCCTTACTGCAATGGAAAAATTAATAGGAGGACCTGGTTCATCAGTGGTGAATTCTCCCAGCGGTTTCGCCAGTTTAATCTACCATACCGCTTTTATATTGCATTTTTGTTTCTTCCTTTCATAATGATACTGATGCTAGACTCTTGGAATGGGTATCTTAGATGAACTATGGACATAAGCTTTGAGTACAGCAGAATTAAATACATTACAAAAATGCAATATAACAGTGGTATGGTAGATTAAACTTGTGAAACCGCTGGGAGGGTTCACTAATGTATGTAATTCTTCTGTTCTCAAATCTTATGTCCATAGGTCATCTAAAATATCAATTCCAAGAGTCTAGCATCAGCATCACTATAAAAGTAAGATAGAAAAATGCAATATAACGGCGGTATGGTAGATTGAACTGGCGAAACCGCTAAGAGGGTTCACTACTGATGAGCCAGGCCCTCCCATTAATTTTTTCATTGCAGTAAGGACAGTAGAATTTTGATAACAGATGGCGCGCTAATGCATCATAATATAATAGTAAATGTAATAGATCGCATTTATTGCTATCTTCATTATATGCCCCAAAATATTGGCATTGTTTTCTTAATTGTTAAATTCACATTGCGTTCATATTTTATAAAATATATTACAAGATATCCAAATATAAGTAATCTAAATGTCGATGAATTTCTTTACTCAGCTTTAAAAAATAAGGCAAGTTAACAGATGCCCTTTGATGGCAAATCAGAGCTTATGTATAAAATAATGCATTAACACCCCCCTCTGTAAAAATACTTTCTTTTACCTATAATGATAGAAAATTATCATTTTAAATAATGACTTAATCAAAACCATGACAACTATGGATTCCCTATGGGAACTCTTTCATTCTATTTGTTATATGATTAAACGAATATACGATATGGTTAATTTCAACTGAAAAAACCTTATTGTGGAAAGGCTTGAGATTCATACCACTATAATTAATAGATTTTTTTTATAATACAATATAATGAGGCTTATGATTGTAAAACGACGTTTGACAAGTTTTGCCGTAAATGTTTCTTTTATAGCATTTAAATCAAGCATGTCAAACTCAAATCCTAACACGGGCCAAATAAAAAAGTAATAAGATTATGTGGGCCGCAAAAAAAGAAAACAAGTAATTAAATTTTTATAGTAACATTTATGTAGGTTTATTTTGAAAAATACTAATAAGAAAAAGAAAGTAAAGTTAATATTTTCTCCCTGATATTTGGCATCTCTTTTCTGCTACCATCTTTCCTACTTCGGGGGAAATCTTGTTCGCAGTGATTAATTTTAAAACTGACCCAAGGTGAACGTCAGTAATTCTCGATCTGATTGGAGACTTATTTCCTTTCATAAGTGAAAATAACTGCTCGCATCGATAAGTACTTCCAAACATGGACATAATTTCATATGCTAATTTTCGAGTGTTTTCAAATCTGGCTGGCAAATATTTGTAAAATTCAGAAACGCCAACTTCAATGAATTTTGCCTTTAAATCTGAATCGCACTGGATATCTATTACCTCCATTTGCATATGATTAGGTACTGATTCTATATTTATCGAGAAAATCGAATAAAACAAAGTAAACTTGCCTTCCAAAGATTTGAAATCAGAAAACCTTGTTTCAAATTCATTTCTAAGACTTAAAATTTTTTCCGCATATTTTTGATACGATGCAGTTTCACCTAAACTTGATTTGTACATGTTGCATGTCGGAAAGTGCATTAAATCTTCGTTTTTCAACTGCTTTTCCCAAAGAACTAGCTTACATTTGAATGCATTAACTTGGTCACACATGTTGGTAATGATCTGATCCTTTCCTTGCAGTTTCAAATTTAAATCCGACAAGTGTTTTGTTATGTCAACCATGAAGGAAAAATCTTGCAACCATACTTGATCAGAAAACAAAGTGATGTCTTGATTCTTGGTTATTAAAAACTGACATATTTCTTCTTTCAAGTCCCAAAATTGTTTGAGAACCTTGGAGCATGATAGCCAACGTACCTCGGTATAGTATGATGAACCTGAATATTCTCTTTCTAATTCAGTTAAGAACAGAGAGAACTGTCGCTGATTTAAACCTCGAGATCTTATGAAATTGATGAATTTTTTGATAGGTGTCAACACATTTTCCATTTTTATTACCTTCGTACATAATACTTCCTGATGTATAATGCAATGCGTATGATGAATATTGGAACTATCAGAAATTTCACTTAGTTTTTTTCGCAGTAATGCTACGAAACCGTTGGTTTTTCCAGTCATTGAAGGAGCTCCATCTGTTGCTACAGAAGTCAATTTTGATTGAGGTAAATTGTATTTTTACAGAATATCATAAACGCAATTAAATATATCTTCTCCTGTAGTAGTGCCATGCATCGGTACTAGTTCCAATAATTCCTCAAAAATGTTGAAATCCGTGTCGCAAGCTCGAAAAAAAAAAAAACAGCTAACTGAGCTACGCCCCCAATGTCCGTACTCTCATCACAGGCAATGGAAAATTCTTCGAAACAAGATGATTTTTCTTTTATCTGATCATTTAAATTTCTGGCCATATCAGTAACTCTTTCCACAACGGTATTTCGAGACAAAGATATTGCTTGAAACGTCTTCACACTTCCAGGACAAACAATTTCTGCAGCTTTAATTAAACATTCATTGATTAAATCACCTTCAGTAAAAGGTTTCGAGTGTTTAGCTATCATCTCCGATAAAACGTAACTTGCATGCACCGCCGCTTCACTCTCTTGTGATACTTTAGTAAACATAAACTGTTGTTTTTTTCATTCCCAACTTGAACTCTTTTAACTTTTATTGTCTCATTAAACCTTCGTAGGTATCATATTTTGATTTATGTTGTTCATAATGACGTTTAATGTTATATAATTTTGGTACACTAATAGCATTATTACATATCAAGCAGATGATTTTATCTTTTACTTCAGAGCAAAAATACTCTAATTCCCACTTTTCTTGAAAATTCCAATGTTCGTCAGCAATTTTTCGTTTAGTTTTACTGCCACTTGGTTTTGATGAAGACATATTGAATACAAAGGTCTGAAAAAAAAATAGTAATCGCTAACACAAAATAATAAAACGTTTTAATTAATATTTTAATTTTTTTTAAATTAATATTTTTTAACTTGCCAGACATAGAAGAACTGCACAAATTATTGAACGTAACTTAAATTTTTTTTTCTAGTACTCCGAAAGAATATTTTCTTTAAACTTTAAGGCACACAATACTTATGGCGATGTACATACGTTATGTATGTAGGTATAATATTATCAAAACCTACGACTTATGTATGGCGACCAGTGGTTCGTTATTAATAATTAAAATATGTATAATTACAATTTTTAAAAATTAGGCTACAAATTTTTATTAATTTTTTTTTATTTATAAATTTTTTTAAATTAAAATATATTGTCTGGTGGGCCGCAAATTTATTCGTTGTGGGCCGCATGAGGCTCGCGGGCCGCGAGTTTGACATGCTTGATTTAAAAAATAATTTTATATAAATATAAGGCACAGGAATTTAAATAATAAAAAAAATTGAATAAATAACTATGAAAATGTTGATGAACTTAGTGAACAGACAGAAATAGAGAATGACTTATATTTTATGTGAATACTAGCGGACGTACCCGGCTTCGCCCGGGTTTTACCCGAGTAAAGGTTTGTCTAACGAATCTCTCGATAAAGTGAACATTTTTTCCCGGTCCCTTGAAAAATACTCGATAAGTTGAATAAAATCAATATTAATTGGTTCCCTCGGTAATTGGAAGCTGAAGGAATAGTATCTTGCCTTGGAATTGTATCATTATTCTTGTATGGATGTACCCGGCTTCGCCCGGGTTTTACCCGAGTAAAGGTTTGTCTAACGAATCTCTCGATAAAGTGAACAATTTTTCCCGGTCCCTATAAAAATTCTCGATAAGTTGAATAAAATCAATATTAATTGGTTCCTTCGGTAATTGGAACTTAAAGGAATAGTATCTTGCCTTTGAATTGTATCATTATTCTTGTCTCAAATAAATTGCTGTGTCATCCTGAATTTTGTCTTTCCTAATTTTCTACATTACAAAATCATCGTATCATCATGATAATATTTAGAGAAGATTGTTGAAATATAACAGATAAATTAGAATATTCATCTTGATTATTTTTAGGCGAAAAATTATTTAAAAATTGTATTTGCTAGAAACCTTCCCAGTACTATACTAAATAACTTCCCAAAGTTTCATGGCGTTCCAATGAGTGGTTTGGTCAGGCATAAAGGACAGACACACACACACATGCATTCATTTATATATATATAGATAGATAGATTATATTGCAAATACTTTGAGGAGGGGAACGTATTGTGATGGTAGTTCGTAATATTTAACAATAATATTATTTATCACTCTGAAGGGGTGTATCTCTTAGTATTTGAATATCTTTGATAAAGCAGATAAATGATAGATCAATATGAAAATAACAGTGGATACATCCTGAAATAGATCTTAGCTGGCCTCATTCTTCAGATGAACCACAGACAGTTGAGTATCTTGAGTATTAGTTTTCCAGCTTTCCAGAGACATAGGAAACAAACATATATCCTGCTTGGACTGTCTCACCTTAATCCTACATATATGGCCAGCCTCCAAGATTCGACATCAACATGGAATTTCCTGGTCAACTGATTCTGCTCAGCAATACACTCAGAACGCGAATAAAAGTTCTTGGAACTAATCTATCTTTCTCTGTCTGTACCAGTAAGCTGGACTAGTAGTTGGTATTCTGTGCTCCAGGAACCTGGGTTATCTACATTTTCTATATATCTATTATCTATATATCTCTTCAGTGATGTTCTAGGAATTATCGGAAGGTTTGTAGCATGATATTGAAGAATTCTTATTATTATATATTGATTGGTGTCAATAAAATCCTTATTCGCTCAATTGTTTCATCCACTTAAGCGTCGATTTTACCACAGATATGGTTTTAAAAGAGAGTGGAATGTTGATTGTTAAATGAAATTGCATCTTATTGAAATACACTCATGAAAAAAAAAATTAAGGAAATTGTACCTTTTAGCATACATATCAGGATTCGGATAATAAATTTGAAAGATATTTGATATAATGATTTTTATTAAAGACACAGGAGATAACCGACGAAAATCAAAGAATTTTTACTTCCTTAAGTTTTTTATCCATGAGTGTAATTAGTAAAATTTCAATAAAGTTAATCTATATTTAATAATCTCGGGCGCGAAACTGTTTTAGTTCTTCATTTTCAAAGCGGTCTGATAGATAAAATTAGTAAAAGTGCTGGGATAGATTCCCACTGGTGAGCTATAGACCTATATCCGTTATTTTCTTGTTGTAGTAGAGGTATTAGAAAATTGTTCAAATTGAGGGGGAAAATAACGCTAATGGAGTTACAGATCTTTTTTTCACAAAATGGAATAGAGTTCAAATATGGAAGGGAGATATATAAATTGAGAGAAAAATAACTCCAAAGTTGCTATTTGAATCAATTGAGTAAAAAGATATATCTGATCTACAGATACTGACACGTTACCAAATGACAAAAATAATTTTAAAAACCTTCTCCCCACCCCAATATCTCAAGAAATCAAAGAGAAAATGTTCATTAGAAAATTAAAATAAAATTACAGTAAAGTCAATAAATAAAGCAAATAACTTTATATATGTATAACATCAATAAAAAAACAAGGAAAAATCCCCACTAATTTCACGCATCCAATTGTGAATTCTCTCAATACTATTGTCCTTTATATCTTATCTTTTCCAGAACTTTCCTTTAAATGGGCAATGTTCAATGGCCTTCAAAATAAGAAAATTCGTTTTTGTCAATTTAGGTTGGGTTTATCTATGTAATTTATTCTTAGATTTTTAAAGGCAAATTATTTTCAAAGTAGTATATATTTTAGAAAATGAAATTAGTATTTCAGGGTCATGGGGTGAACGAAAAAAAAACTCGAGAATGCGTGAACAATTTGAAATATTCTTACATAAACATAACTGCGACAATTCTATTTCCAAAACAAATATGAATTAATCAGAATATATATAAATAATCAGAATAAAGTGATCAAAGCGAAAATTAGATTATGTAATTCGTGCTACACTTCATTAGGAATATCTTGTTTTTTGACTGTTAAGTTCTATTTGTCTGTGGTTATGAGTATTCAGTGAAAAATCGTACTCAGTTTAAAGTAACAATCACGTTATAAAAATCAAATAAATAGCCTATTTTAAAACATAACTTCTGAATAATAGATGAGTGACTATATTGAGATTCAAAATAGCTACGTCGTCAAACACTTTTTTTTATCCACTTGGCTTTTGTCCTTTTTCCTTGGCTCCTTGGTTCCTTGACTATTTTGTCCACTTGGCTTTGGCTTTTGTTCGCAATGACCACTATCTTGTGTGTGTAAAGCTGCTGTTTTGGGCCCATGTCAATTATCTGCAAGGCTGCGGTCATTGCTGGACATGGGAATATGTAGATAGGTGTTAGTTCCACACCAGGACAGTTGTTGCATGTCCTGTAGGTTGTTGTACCATCTGGATGTATTGTCATTCCTTTATAGTGTTTCGATCTGAGTTATTGTTTTTGTAATTCTTCTCTCAGAGTTTATTTCGCATATTTGATCTTTCCTTATTTTGCATTTAAAGCAGTAAAACGATTATTTCTCAATTCAATAGCAAGGAATACAGAGAGAATCATGGTTGGTCACAATCCTGAAGAAAATATATTATTTCAAATATAGTATCTTCAAATACAATACTGATAGATCAGATTGGAGAATATTTGTCCATAAAAGTCGAACTTGACTTTAGCATCCATCAAGTCAAGTTCGACTTTTATGGACAAATATTCTCCAATCTGATCTATCAGTATTGTATTTGAAGACACTATATTTGAAATAATATTTTTTCTTCAGGATTGTGACCAACCATGATTCTCTCTGGTTTGAATATTAAGAATGGTTTCCTATCTAAATAACTGAAGAATCTCAAATTTTGACATTTTTCAAAATTTCACGTTTTCAATGATATCTTTACGAGCAATATAGATAGCTTGCCAACTATTGCCCTTGTATCATTGTTGCTAAATCACCAAGAGATGTTTTATATTATTAATTCAGTCAGAATCTTTATTTTAATACCAAATATACATATTTATATCTTATATTAAATATCGTTTTTTTTTTGCTTATCCCTAGTACACGTGGTATAGGCCATGATAATCATGGTGGGTAGAAAAATATATTAATTAAATATCGTTCTTTTTATTAATTATGAAATGTGTGCGCACTATATGCTAACAAAGGATTTATGAGAATACTTATATAATTTCACATATTATATTATTTATAATGTTGTTGTTAGCATCCAAAATAATATAATATGTGAAATTATATAAGTATTCTCATAAATCCTTTGTTAGCATATAGTGCGCACACATTTCATAATTAATAAAAAGAACGATATTTAATTAATATATTTTTCTACCCACCATGATTATCATGGCCTATACCACGTGTACTAGGGATAAGCAAAAAAAAAAAACGATATTTAATATAAGATATAAATATGTATATTTGGTATTAAAATAAAGATTCTGACTGAATTAATAATATAAAACATCTCTTGGTGATTTAGCAACAATGATACAAGGGCAATAGTTGGCAAGCAATCTATATTGCTCGTAAAGATATCATTGAAAACGTGAAATTTTGAAAAATGTCAAAATTTGAGATTCTTCAGTTATTTAGATAGGAAACCATTCTTAATATTCAAACCAGAATCCTGATAATTGTGCTGGTTGTGTGTTCACACAAATTATTATATTCAACATAAAAAAACATAAGACAATTCAGTATTCCCTATGCAAATTTTTAATGAAGAAGACTTGCGCAAATATCAGGTCAATGCTGCTAATTACACACGCACAACACACACACACAAAGCTATGAAACTTTTAAATATAAGGAAATAGCGCATGTCATCTCTGAATATAAAAATTGAACAATTTTAAGAGCGTATTTATTTTTTGTTCTCACGCATAAAAACACCGGCCAGTATGATCAAATAATAATTCTACTATAGTTTTGATTCCTTCGTAACCATTGTTCCTAGGCCAGTATGATATCCGTATAATCCCATTATAATTTTGTTTTCTCTTCAGCCGTTGTTACTAAGGCAGTATTTTATCTATTTAACCTTGTAATCAGGTGTGTTGCATCTTTGCATATTTGCTCTTTGCACATTTGCTCTTAGCATGTTTGATCTTTGTGTGGCATAATTTGCATAGTTGCTATTTAACTTATTTGTGATAGCTATATATAGGACGTATGGATTGAGTTAGGGGTGCCAGTCTAGCCTTAGGTTAAGAATATTCTTGTTACCTAAAACGACTTTTGCTACTGTAGTTTTTATCCTGACAAATAAAGAGTATTTGTTTAAAACAAACCTTACAATATTTTTCCTTCCTCCGTAGTCGTTGTTCCAGTATGATACCATATATATATATAATCCTACAATAGTTTTTATTATTAATAATAATAATAAAAGGCCTCTGAAGATAGGTTTCTTGCTTTATTTATAAATTTTCTCAAGCTTTCAGGTATCATAAATCTTTCTTCAGGAGTATATGACAAAAATAGTATATTCTGACAGTATATTCTGTCATTTATTCCTGTAGAAGGGTTTATAATACCTGAAAGCTTGAGAAAATATACAACAACAAACAAAACCTTTATTAAGACACTATGGTCTTACAAGGGGATTCCCCTAAAAGGTTATATATGTATATGAGTGAGGAGAGGAAAAGCAATTTAGAGGGGAGGGGGAGCAATCACCCGTTGTCTTTTGGAGTTGAACACTTCTTCCCTCACATTTTATCAATCGCCTTTAAAAATTTTAAATATTTATAAACAAATGTTTTATTCAGTAGGAGAGTAGTAAAATTTTATATGTTGTTTTACATGTTGTTAATTATACGAGTAGTTAAGTTAGCCCCGAAATTTCGCGAATTTCCAGTCTCTTTTCATGTAGGAATGGGCAATGGAATAGATAATGGACCAAATTGTCTTGGATAACAGCATTGCAGAAGTAGCAATTTAAAGGGTCGCTGTTCCAAAATCCCGTGATATCCTCGGGGGGAAAATAGCCATAGAATCCTTTGACGGGTTATAAATCGTTTAATTTTCAAAGGGAGGTTTGATAGTAAGTAGTCCTCCGTCATAAAGGAACTACTTAGAGATTTTCGAGAAAATATATGAATAAAGTAAGAAAATTATGATTTCAGAGGCCATTTTACATAAAAGGATTCTATCTCTCTCTTTCGAAGAGTTTTTATTCTTCTGTGTTCCATGCTGAACACAGCCAGCCCAACTTACTCATGTCCCTTGATCAACTTTGACGTTTGTCTTGCTATGGAGTCTCCTTTTCTTTGCCTATATTTATCAAATATTTTATATATTTTTATCTTTTTATTCATACATTTATCATACACTGATTCATTGTAATAAATCAGTTTCAATCTCCTCTTCTTTGCCTTGTGAGCTCTAACACTTCGGAGAGGAAGAAAAAAAAAAAAAGGAGAATTTTGGAAGAAATGAAAAATAAATAGTGAAAAATCTTTTTGTTTTAAGTTTTCTGTTATATATATATAGATGTAAAACGAATGTGTCATGTGTGCGTTGTATGTGAATTAAACTTGGAAGACTATATCAATACGAGGTTTTGTTATTATTATGTCGCATATTATTGCAAAACACGCTGTAGCACTTATTTAGTCAAATTTGTTTATTAATTTGTGTCTTTATTAATAATATATAAAATTTAAAATGTATTATACATAAAAATATATTTTTTAAATCAAAATTTATTGAACTTCAATTTTTGTTTCCTTCTTTAAGCCAAAAATTTAAATTTTTAAAGTTAATGTTGATTTATAAGTGGTGGAAATTTATTATAACACACATTTCTAATTTTAGATTATATATATATAATTATGCTAGAGTGTGATGTTCATACAGCGTATATTATACATAGACTCACCCTTCTCTAAAATAAAATAAATGTAAAAAAATAATATGAATAAAGGGAAAATGTCCACACAAATATATTAACAAGAAGTCCTTGTATTCTGGGTTTATTCAACCCAATTGTTCAACATACATCTTCCCCAAGAATTTCCTTCAAAAACACAAGGAAGAGTAATCAAAAAAATTTAGAATAATCACTTCTATTTCAAAGTCTTTTATTCTTAAAGGAATTTCCTGCTTTCAAGTTTCCATTGGAGCGGAAATTATTGGTATAATTTATAACATTTATATACAATAATAAGAATATGCTGCTTTAATTTAAAAAAATATTACATGATTCATATTGATGTGTAGGAAATTTTATTTGGGTAATTGATGGTCCAAATTTAGAATTGAAAAGGAAGATTAATGAGGAAATTTATCTTTAAAAACGCTTCAACCAACAGGTTCGACCGATTACAATCAGTGTTATATAGTGTGTAATATATTAGCTCATTAGCTTAATAATTGTTTTTGTTTAATTGTTTTTGCACATATTTATAGGACGAGAGATAATTGTGCATATAATTTATGAATATTTTGTTTTGTTGTTGAAAAAGATAAAGAATTGAAGGTGCAGTCGTGAAAATAGTAAAGATAATTATTTACACGTCAAGCAGTTTTTATTTTGAATTACTTGAAGCAAATTACACAGTAATATAGAATTTATAAAATGAATCCTATATTCATGAATTAAAATAATAGGAAGGTCAACTATACATATTTACAACAATATTCAAAGTCGTATCTTCTAAATCTATGGTCAAAATTAAAAGAATAGTCAATGATGAAAATAAAATACATGTTTTAAAAATAATAAAATATTTGTATTTTATATTATATAATATATATATGGTGTTTGTGTTTATAGATTGGGGTTTATTTTAGTTGTGTAGTTGTGTTAACCATGTTGCGTTGGCGTTACTGACAAATGGTACTATTACGGGATAACACGAAATGTGAAAATTACTAGGGTCTAAAGTAAGAGTAACTTAACATACAGAAAAGCGTACACTCAAGAGTACAAAACCAACAATAAAAGGGAGTTAAAAAAACTAACGATTTGCTATATAAAAACAAAACAGTACTTATCTTTTATTGAAGCGTTGGTAGGGATCGGACCGGGGTTACACAGGTATGCGAGGAAATCACCAGAGACGGATAAAGCACGCAGAGAACACTTTAAGCGTCTCTACACAATAATCAACAATACTGGCCTCCCGTATTCCCTTAGCGCTCTCTTATATACAAACATGGCCGCATTTTTCCAATTAAAATGCGTGAGAGATCGGTTCACTTAACAAACAAAAACAACAATCTTCCCGCTAAAAAATGAGATAAGAAAAACAGCAAATGTTTGTCAATATAATTTGTCATTATAAATAAATAATATTTTTAAGTCTTCTTGCTAGAATATATTGCAGTATGTTCCAGCCTAGTATTCTAGATATTTAGCACTTAGAGATGGAATCACAGCGTTCTCTTTTCTCTCTATCTTCTCTAAAAGAATGAATTAATGTGTATTCAATAACATAATAGATGGATATACATTAATATCTATATAAATTAAAGCAAATAAAAAA
This sequence comes from Cordylochernes scorpioides, assembly GCA_030710605.1. Lineage (NCBI taxonomy): Eukaryota > Metazoa > Arthropoda > Arachnida > Pseudoscorpiones > Chernetidae > Cordylochernes > Cordylochernes scorpioides. The sequence continues at coordinate 32,768,805 of CP092881.1, read as the reverse complement.
GCAACATATGATAAATACAAGTCTCATCACATGTTATTCCATTTTTTTTTAACACCGGAGAAGGTTCTCCAGAAACATTCTTCATGAGGTCTAAACAAATCTCTTTCCGTATTTGCATAATTACTCTTGTTAGAAATTTTGGCACCTATTTTGAGCATAATTTATATATCCAATATCATTAATTAATTTAATGACACATAATTTACGCAGGGAAAGTATTTCCATTATTTGATAAGTCGTAAATCCTGGTTATTGTAAGGTTGTCCCAAAAGTTCGTGTTTTTCTTAAAAACGTTGTTTTTCTTATTACTTGGCGAATAATATTATTACGGCGAATACATAATAATAATAATCCATCATACAATTACTTTATAAATAATACAAATACTTTATACATAACGGTGATTAATATTGGTATTTCAATTTTTTGCAAGTGTTTACGAACTTTTGGGACAATCTTGTAATAATCATTTTTACAATATGACCCAGAATAAGTATATTGCTACGGCGTTTTATGGTTTCCACAAGTCCATATCTCAGAAGAAGGCCAAGTGACACTCACTCCTCACTTTCTTACTGCTACTCTTTTTGTGTTGTTTTTCTTGCTTCCCTCTTTCTCTTTCTTGTTTTTTTTTTCTTTTTCTTCTGTCTATATCTTTATTTCCTTTGTCTCACTGCTTTGTTCTTATGCATACCTCTGGTGAATCCTGTATAGGGTCAGTGACCCTAAATAAAGGCTTTTTGTTGTTGTTGTTGTTGTTGTTGTTGTAATAATCATTTTTTCCGTTAGAGCCCAATTTTGATCCGTCACTACAGAGGTTGGTCAACCTGGCATTTCTCTATCACAAATATCGAAATTGTCAATCTGTAAGCGTTGAATCCATATTTGTATTGTGATTCTATCCATGGCTTCGTTTCCATACACAGACTTTAGCTTCGAGTAAATTACAATGGCTGGAATGTCTCCGAACTTAAACAGGAACTCCATCACCGACCGTTGTCGTATCCTTGTATTTACTTCAGACTGCATATATGAATAAATACTAAAGATATCTTAATTATGTTTGCTTATATATGTAAGAACACATTTTTTGGATGATTAAATATTTAAATATATTTTTATAGGTCATTGTGTATTACTTATTGACCGGCCTTTATATATATATTAAATCAAAATCAGCAATGCCTAATGCTCTAATCACCTTTTATATTAATAGATGATTTTCATCCCGACAAAATATATTCCTAGAGTTATTTTATTAGAAAGTTTTGGATACTTAACCTTACGGAATGATAATGCCTTTTTAACTTAGAATATACACCAATTAATTTCATATATACTTTATATTCAAGATAAAATTGTGAAAAGCGTTCTAAAAGACTACAAATATTTTCTTAAAAATATTTTAAATTGCAAGTTTTCAAGCGATATATAATCGGTCTTCAAAGGGCCCAATTAAAACAATTGACGTATATTTGTAAACACGTCTTGTAAAAATTAGTTAATTGTTTTAATTAGGTCCGTTGAAGAGCGATTATTGCTTGAAAGCTTGCAATTTAAAATAAAAAAAAGAAGCTCATTATAAGAACATATTTGTAGTTTTTCAAAATATACTCCATATATTCCTTCTAAAATGTTTTCCGCTATATTATAAATACCAATACACCTGTTCCAATAGAATTCTACTTAACTCTTGTGGTGATGTTGCAGTGATAACTGGAGCATCGGACGGACTGGGTAAAGCCATGGCCATGGAGGTAAGAGATTCCACTCTTTCATCAAAATATCAAACTAAGACACTTGGAACATTACCTATATCTTCAATATATTACCTAACTATCCCCTCTGACTACCATATTTTATTTATCACACACACACACACAAAAGCCTTTATTAAGACACACTGGTCTTATAGAGGATTCTCCCCGAGATTACAAGAGAGATAGGCCTGTGAAAGTGGAGAATACACAGAAGAAGAAAAAGAAAGATTATGTAAGTATGATATATACATACACATACCCATATACAACATAACAACAAAAGCCCCCATTAAGACTCAAAGTCTTACAAAAGATCGACTGCAGGATCCAAGAAGCAAAGAGATAAAGAAGTGAACAAAAAAAAATAATAATAATAAAAAAAAATATATATATATATATATATATATATATATACATATATACACATTCACTCAATTCAAGGTAACAGTAACGATGCCTTTTTATATTTTATTTATCAATCATCTCCAAATGTTTCTAGACTCCTTCTAGTTGCTTGTAGGCTTGTTCAATATATTAGCTCAATTTTGTCTTTGATCATTTATAATTTCCATTGATTTAAATCTCCTGGATATTAATTAATTAAACAAATGCTACAGGTTTCTGGAAATGCGTTTCTTCATTAAATGTAATCTCTAGTTTTAGGGCATCTCTGCCCTTTTACAGGAATACATAGAAACATATATATTTATACATATATATGTTTATACAAACATATGTTTATATTGAGAAAAAGGCATCTCCTTATCATGAAACTGAAAGTTGCTGATGGCTTGCGCCATCTATCAGAATAAATATAAACTCTTCATTGATTTTTAATTATTCCAGAATCGGCCAAATATCCATTCTTGATTAATCAAGAACAGCTAACCAGGTACGCGTTTCGGGCTGGTGGCCCTCGTCAATGAATAATTGATATTTATTCCAATAGATGGCGTAAGCCATCAGCAACTTTAATTTGCACGATAAGGAGATGCCTCTTTCTTAATTTATGAACCTTATATCAGTAAAATGTCACATTTATACTATTTTTTTCACAAATATTTATATGTTTCTATGTACTCCTGAAGAAGGGCAGAGATACCCGAAAACTCGAGATTATGTTTAATAAAGATGAAGAAACCCATCTCCAGAAACCTGTGGCATTTGTTTAATCATATAATTTATCTATTTAAAATGTCATCCAGAGCCATATACGAGGTGTGTTCAAAAAGTATCGCGAATTTTGAATTTTCGCGTGTTACGTATATTCGAATTTCGATATTTTTGTGGCTTTATGTTGGTACTCATATCTCTCACTTATGCCGACAAGCTCGGCCATTTTGAATGTTCACTTAATTGTTGACAGCTGCTTTGCTTGCAGGTGTTTTGGATCGTCTTCGATTTTTACCTATTAAAAAAATGGATCAAAGAACCTGTATCAAATTTTGTGCGAAAAACGAAATTAAGTGCGCGGATGCATTCCGAATGTTGACTGTGGCATACGGAGAAGCTACCTTGGACCTAAGCAACGTTTATCGGTGGTACCAAATGTTATCAGAAGGCCGAGAAGATGTGAACGACGAAGAGCGTGCCGGACGCCCGAGCACTTCAACAACAGACGAAAAAATTAATGAAGTGGAGAAAATGATATTGGCCAATCGTCGAATCACCGTTAGAGAAGTTGCTGAGGACCTAAACATATCGATTGGCTCGTGCCATTCGATTTTTATCAATGATTTGGGCATGAGACGGGTCGCCGCGAAATTCGTACCAAAATTGCTCAATTGCGACCAAAAACAACATCGCATGAACATTGCTAATGAGATGTAGGACTCTGTCCGCGACGACCCAAATTTGCTCCAGAGGGTCATAACTGGTGACGAAGCGTGGGTTTATGGTTATGACGTGGAAACCAAAGCTCAATCATCTCAATGGAAGCTGCCGCACGAACCAAGACCGAAAAAAGCGCGCCAAGTTCGGTCGAATGTGAAAGTTTTGCTGACAGTTTTCTTCGATTGCAGGGGCGTGGTGCATCATGAGTTCTTGCCACAGGGTAGAACGGTCAATAAGGAATATTACCTGCAAGTTATGCGCAATTTGCGCGAAGCAATCCGCCAGAAACGCCCGGATTTGTGGAAGAACAAAAATTGGCTTTTGCACCACGATAACGCCCCTGCTCACACATCGTTGCTTGTGCGCGACTTTTTGGCCAGAAACAACACACTAATGATGCCGCAGCATGGGTAATTCCCCAGATCTGGCCCCCTGTGACTTTTTCTTGTTCCCTAAATTGAAGAGGCCCATGGAGGAGCTGAAAAAGATTTTTAAAAATAATTTTTTGAAGTGCTTCGAAGATTGGAAAAATTGTTTGCACAAGTGTATAATATCTCATGGGGATTACTTTGAAGGGGACAAAATAGGTATTCATGAATAAATAAATAATTTTTGAAAAAACACAAATGTCACGATACTTTTTGAACACACCTCGTATCTGTGAAAATATGATTTATAATCATTATTGGCGCTATTCTTGTTATTATTATTTTTTATTTTAAAAGACAAATATAATAAATGTAAAAACTAAATGAAGCTATTTATAAAAACAAAAGAAATAAATGAATGATTGGCATGTGTACACGCGCGGTCGTGCATTGTCTATATAATATTATATATACACATTATAATACAATATAATGCGGCTTAATTTTTCAAAATGTCGTTTTACAATCATAAGCCGCATTATATTGTATTATAAATTACTTTATATAATATTTACGAAGAGAAAAATATGTCCAGGGTAGCCTAGTGGACATGGCATCTGCCCGGTAAGTGGAACACTGTGGATTCGATTCCCATCCCTGGACACTTTTATTTTCCGTTTATCATTACTCTTCACAATTCATCCTTTCATACTTCATCCCTAAGGTTAGAAATAATCGTTATTTCTCCTTAAAAATAAATTTCGATTTTTCGTTTAAAAGAAACACATGCGGGATAATTTTCAAAATGTCGTTTTACAATACATATTAAATTAAACACATTAGAAATAGTCAATATTTCACCTTGAAATAAAATTTTAATTTTTCATTGAAAAGAAACTCATGCGGTGTAACTTCAAGTGTCGTTTTGCAATCACAGGCCGCAGTGTATTATATTGTATTAAATATATTATCTATTTTATATTTAGTGTGTGTGTGTGTGTGTGTGTGTAAAACAAGAAAAAAAAAAGAAGAATATAAATGGTCAGTTGTTATTATTAAAAACAAAATTGGCATTTCCTGACCGCTCACATACTCCATCAAAATTTATTTTTTCTTATCGTAAAGATAGAGGCTGCCTGGCCGGCATTCAGAGTTCTTCAAATTAAAGATACTACGGCCAGTAAATCTTTTTATTATCTCGACGTTTCGACAAAAATATTTTGTCCTCGTCAGGAGCAAGCAAAACTTGAAACATTTGGCAAGGCGTTAAAAATTATTCTCTTTATATTTTTAATGCCATGCCAAATGTTTTAATTTTTGCTTGCTCCTGACGAGGACAAAAATATTTTGCCGAAACGTCGAGGTAATAAAAATATTTACTGGCCGAAGTATCTTTAATTTCAAGAACTATTTTTTTTAATGTTTGATTTTGATAAACCAAGTTTTACTTTTCATCTTCTTCGAGAAGATGGATAAAAGTATGTGTGTAAATAAGAAAATTCACAAAATTTAATTGCTTCTGGTAAAAATACTACATGAAATTTTATATCACATTTGTAGTTATCCTAGCTATAAAAGAAAAGGAGTTAATGAGGGTTGAAATTACTCTTTTTTTTTGAAAAGTAGGAAAACAACCTTCTAGAGGACGCTTTCAGGAAGTTCTAGAAATAAATTAACAAATTGGTGATTGATTTCCTTGTTAATATTTATAAAATCGGAATTTCCTGGTTTGGTAGAGAGAGACGGTTAAACATACTTTATTGACTACTAGTCAATTATGGATGAAAAATAATGGGAATAATACAGTGAAATTATGATTGAGGAAGGCTCCACCATCTTGCTAGAGTCCTCCTCCAGACGATGAGAGGGTCTTCTTGGACGCCCCGTATCTCCAGGCCCAGAAGGTGCTTGTAGATACGGGTCTTGGCAGACGCCAGGATGACCAGGGCGTCGTCCTCCAGGTCATGCCCGAAGATCCATCCCTGCAGGTCAGGGGGCCGCTGGATGATAGTGAAGGCTTCCAGGATGACAGGCCTGATCCGCCTACAGGACCAGTAGCGGTGGGCCAGTGACAGGTCTTCGGACCCACAGGCGATGCAGGACTCTCGGGCTGAGGCCGGATGCGCTGGATGGGGAAGGGCGTGAAGGGCCAGCTGCACGGCAACGTCGGCATTGTGCCCCGAGAAGGCACCTCGCCGGAGAGAAGGCCAGCTGATGGAGATGGGGATGCTGACGTGGGGAAGCCACCGGGCTAGCAGCTGGGTGATGGGCAGTGCAGCCAGGCGTGGACGTTCTAGCATGCGGCGGGCAGTGCGGGTGGTTAGGCGCTGGAACGCAGTGGCCGTCCCGCGCAGCACGATGCCGTCCTTGATGTTGTCAACCCGGTGGGTGTGGTTCCGGTTCTCTTCCACAATCCGAGCGAGGGCGGCGCGGGTGGTGCGCAGAGGGAGAGACGAAGAGCTGGTGAGATCACCAACGCGCATTCCCGCCCACCGCGATGCGACCAAAAGATCTGGAGGCCGGAGGAACCTGGAGTCCCCGATGATATGGAGCTCCTGAAGCTGATGTGGCGGCAGCACCCGGTGGTTCAGCTCCAATATCTCCGATACGGCCTCCCAGAGCTTGAGGAGCCTGCGGCGCCGAGGTGGATGCCATGTCCCAGATGTTGGAGGGGTCAGCCACGTCCCACTCACAGCGAGCCAAGAGTAGGCGTTGAGGCCTCCGCGCAGCGCGGTCTGCACGCCCCTCAAGCACGCCAGGCGAAGCTGCGTCCCAATGTCGAGAAGTCCGAAGCCGCCCACGGAGACTGGCCTTGCAAGAACGCCGCCCGGCAATCAGGTAGTACGCCGAGGTCCCCCCAGACAAAGCGCACCAGTCGGGTAGAGAGAGAGAGAGTTGAAACTTTTTACTTCATAGTTCATATAAGGTTAAATAAAAATTTGAATAAATAAGATTAAATAATGATAAATATATGAATAAATATATGTAAATATATAAATTATTCATATATATATATATATATATATATATATATATATATATATATATATATATATATATATATATATATATATATATATATATTATATAATATATATATATATATATATATACATATATATATATATATATATATAGCCGTGCGGCCACGCGTCGCGCGAGCTCCGCATCTTTCGCTTCTTTCATCCCTTTAAATCAACTTTACTTAAACTTAAATTATATCATCTTATTCGCCTTTACTCAAGCATCATTTCAAGCCATCTCTTGTAAAATTTCATCGATCTTTATATTTTCCCTATTTTTCATAACTTAGCAAAGTTACAAATTGTAACTTTGCATCATCGTCATGGCAACGGCCGGGCCGGCTGTTGCGTCATCATCTATCGCCTCATTGGTCGCTCATAATCCATCTGTGACATCATCACTTTCGCATATCGCAAAGCAAAAATTTACATCTTCACTGACAACTGAAAACCAACTGGAAAATTTGCAAAGGCAAAAACCACAATTCTCATCTGAGGAAAAAAAGAAATTTGACGAAAAGAGAAAATCTACTTACGAAAAGAGAAGTAAGGAAATAAAAGCGACGATCCAGTTTGAAGTCCATGCAGAAGCATCTGCCGAAGAACATCTGATCGGTATCGGTCAAATTATTGGATTTGAAAACATCCACTCTGTGGGGAAAATTAATGGTCAGGCCATTGTCTCTGTAGCAGACCAGAAACAGGCCGAAGCTCTCCTGAACAATGGATTTAAAGTCAGAGACAGAATTGTTTACCCATCACCACTTTTTCGAACATCCCGCAAATACATCCTGTCGGGCGTCCTTGCCTTCATCCAGGACCAGGAAATAGAGGAGACTCTGACACATTATGGCGAAGTTCTGAGCATCCGCCCGCTCCCATTCCCAACCGACAATCCCTTGCTGAAACACCTCTCTTCGCTTAGAAGAGAAATTGTTTTTAGAAATAAAGAAAAAACGCCGATGCCGGCCGTGATTTCTATCACCCATATGGAGCAATCCTTTAAGGTCTTCATCGGTGAGGATGTGATGTGCACCGCATGTAGAAGGCATGGGCACACGAACACCAAATGCCCTTTTGACCCCCAGATCAGGGAAACAGTGAAAAGATCCTTCGCTGACGCCCTAAATCCAGTTTCACAGCCAAAAACTCCAAAGCAACCACCAACGGAGAAGAATATCCCCGCCGCAAAGGAAAATGAAACCTCCTTGAAAAAGACACATCCCGCGACAAGCCCTGACAGAAAATCAAGACCAACCCCCCCAGGCGGAGGAAAAGCCACCCACTCGTGTTCTGAGTCGGATATCTCCACAGGGACATTTTCTCTTAGAGAAGAAACATCTCTCAGGTGCGAAGAATGGTCGATGGACTCCTCCCAGCTCCAGAATGAGTTGAAAGAATGTGAAAAAGGTGACAATCCCGAAGTAGATAAGATCATAGCAACAATTTACAGGAGAGCTGATCTCTCCAGACAGACCAAAGTCCTACAACAGCTCGAAATATATCCCGACCTGGAGACCAAGATCTCCCGCCACCTCAGGAAATGGGAAGACATCAAGTTCAAAACATTCGATGACCTTGACTTTGACCAAAGAAAAGCCATAAATGACAAAGTGGGAAGAATGAGATTAATACTATCTATACTTAGAGAAGACTCTGCAAGCGAAAATGAAGTACCTGCGATGTTTAAGAGACCGATCGGGTGGTATCGGGAAGACAACGTCAAACAACGAGAAAACAAAAAACAAGATAGAAAAACGGTGTCAACCCCCCCGGGAGCGAAGACAACCCCTCCGCTGTGGAAGGACAAGGAGATGGACGGAGAGACTACGACAAACAGATTGACGACATCTTGATGCTTTCTCATTGTAAAAACTGCCGATTGTAATTGCCTCCTTTCTTCAACTGAATAAAGACCGTTTTTTGCGTTATATATATATATATATATATACAAGGTTTTTATTGGTAGCGCCCACCGCGGGAAAGACTCGGCCACCTATGGACTGTAAGAGTTCTCTCCCATAGAGTGGGCAGGTCGAGGTGTTGGCTGGCGTTACTAAATCAAGATCAAGATGGTACTTGTAGATGGTAACCTTCGCCACACTTGTTAGTTTCATTGCCTCGGGATGGAGGCCGACACCGAACAGCCAGGCCTGTAGATCCAGAGAGAGAGAGAGATTGAGATTGAAACTGATTTATTACAATGTCCATATAATATTATATAAGGTTAAATACAGAATAAATATAAATATAAAAGGGAGATAGAGAGAGTTTGAGGTGATATATTGGAGCAATTATGTGTCATTACGAGTCACTAAGTATAAAACAGTTGTACGTAAAATATATAGATAGAAATTTTGCCAGGAGGATATTGATCTATAAAAAGAAAAGCCACTTCTACCGTTAAAATAGGTAAAAAAACATTGCAACATTTATCGATCGTCTCTGCAAACTAGCAGAATCAAATCAGTGGTAAAACCACAACACTAGATTTGGAAAATTTCGAACGTACCCGCGACTCCCCCACACTAAATTTAAAAATATATATATATTAAGAGATATTCATATGGTTATAGATTTTCTTAACATCTATTTACACTTTCTGGGGTACCTTCACTGATGCTACAGCCTCCAAAATATTTCTTTGGTGAGAATTACGAATAGCCCTGTAGATTGTAGATGTACTGTCCAAATTCGGTTGATGTTCCGAATGAAGACCGGGATCCACCATGAAGAACCTTTTTTTTGCATATTTCCAAGAATATTTGTGATCTTGGAGTCTGGTGTCCAGGAAGAGGCCTGTCTCTCCAATCTAGGGGACATGTGTAGAAGACAAAAAAATTATAGAAGGGATTATATATACTTTGTGTTTCTTATATCCTCATTCTGTTTTCCGGACTATTGTTTTCAAAAGTGGTGCATTATTATAAATAGTGGTTATTTAGATTTTTTAAAATATGAGATCTATTATATCAGATCCTGCTCCATATGGAATGGTGCATATATTTAATGTCTGATTTAGTATAGAAGGTTTCTTGTTTTTAAATTAATATTTGTCATTGAATTCATTGGGGGTTATCTATTGACTGGCAGTTCCTATTTGATAATGAGCAGTGGGTGAAGGAGCAAGAGAGAGAGAGAGAGAGAGAGAGATTGAAACTGATTTATTACATATAAAATTATATATGGTTGAAAGAAGAAGGTCTTTCAGGCCTGCGCCGACCGTGGTGAATCCGGTGATGTCTTCCTCCAATGGGAGTTGTTTTTCCTGGTCGACGAGCTCGGACCAGTTGGTTGAAGGCTTGCCTGTTCCAGGCCCAGGTTGCTCTGTTTCCCCATCAGAAGCCGCAGTGGCCTGAGGGGCGCTGATTACATCAGCAAGTCCAAATGGCAATTAGCTTTCAGCCAAGGCCATTGTAGTGTCGAGGGGTGGGGAAATCCCATAAAAATTCCAATATTTCTCTACTTCGGAGGCGGTTAAGAGCGAGAGAGAGAGAGAGGGTTTTACTTTGTCCGCTCTGGCTGCAACAGAGAATTGCGGCCTGTCTGCTCTCCACAGTCACCCCTGGGGTCAATACTATTGGACCCATCCGTCTCTGCCTCCCCCTGATCTTCGCGGATCACCACCCTGCTCCCTGATCCTCCTCTCTATCCCGGCTCTCCTGGCCTCAACCGGCGATGATCCCCTGGCCACCCATCCCCAGGCCCCTCCAACAGTCCCATGTATATTGTTCTTTGTATATATTCCGCTTTATGCGTCCATCGGAGCTCAAAAATCAACCATTCTGGTTAGGAGCCCTGTAAATGAAGGTATTTCCGTGGAGGCGCAATTAGTAAGAGTTTTTATTAGCGATATCCTATGGGAGATATAGGTCCAAGGAAGTGTTTGTATGAAGATATAGAGTGGTTAGTGGTTAGGGTTTCTCTATACAGTTGTTTGTAACACTTATTTGAACATAGAGGACATCAAAAGGGGATGAAAGAAATTCGAAAATGTCAAAGCATTATCATCAATCTTGTCTGAAGCTACATTTCTTCATTTATTCAACGTTTCTTGTTTATAACTTATTTGTAGTGTTGGATCTTTTGTTTATTAGAATGTCAAGAACTTTAAAAACGAGATCAGCTGAAAATGTAGATAGGAGACTTCCCATTGGAATGTATTAACTTGTTGGTATATATTGACGTTAAAAGTAAAATATGAAAATTCTCAAAACAGATTTGAATTAGGTACATAGATAATTGAAGTTTAATGTCTGTTGAAGTTTTTTCCCCGAGGCTTTTAGCACTAATTGTAAAACCTTTAACAGACTCCAAACTGGCGGAGAGTTCGACTCTTGAGCGCCATCTCACAGGATATTTTACAGTATTCTCTTTACCCACTTTCAGCTACCAGCAACACATCATGAATGCAGAAATATATTTAAATATTTCATGCGTCTACTCACCTTGTGAGTGTATTCTGACTTTTTAAACAGAAAATATATGTATAATTTTTATATTTTCTGTTGAATATGTATTTTAAAATAGCAAAGGAAAATATGCTATATACTCTGAAGATACTGTTACGCTAGATTGCAGCTTTTCAGAGTAATCAACCTTTATTGACTCTTTATTTTCATTATAGGTGTTTCCCGATCGGGTTTCCACAATAAAGCTGAATTAAAAATAGTAAATAATGAAAGAGTTACCTTCAGAAAAGTTGCCAAGTTTATTTATTTGCTGTGTCGTCCTCGTAGTCTACACGTCCGTAGCTCTTGCTCCCAAAAATTCTTCTATCCTCGCTCCTATCTTCAAAGCAGTGTGAAGTTCCAGTGGTGCCAAATATACATAATAATGAAAAGTAAATACTCTGTCGTAATATAATACATAATTATTGAAAATCTAATTTATATCATAATTTAAATCAATTATAAAAATATTATAATTTTGATGAAAAAAAAAGTATATACATCATGATGCAGCAATATATATGTGTTTTTATAATCCTTTGAATATATTAATACCCAAAACCTTTTTGTAAATCCCAAATTAGATCTAGTACAAAAATGAAATTTAATAAATTTGCATTGTTGCTCTATTTGTTATGACTCTAATTACTACCTTTAGTGATTCTAAGCGAGTGTATTGTTTCTACCAACTTGTGAATTGATACAGCTGGCTTCTCGAGGCATGGACATTGTTCTGATGAGCCGGGGATTGGAGAAACTGCAGAAGACTGCTGATGACATTGGTGAGAAACACCTGTTCTATATTTATTTCTCGGTCTATCTATGTTTTTTTTTATAACAATATACATTAAATTATTTTTGTTTATTACCAGCAACTTTCTATTTTGTTTTATCGTCATTATTTTTTTTTGAACTGCTTGTTCTTTCATGTGATAAGATGTTTCAATAAAAATAAATTTGCCTTTCTTCCTGATTTTTGTATTTCCTAAATTTTTGCTGTGTATCTTTAGGAAGCCTTACTAGATGATACTTTTGTGTAACGCTCCTTTGAATAAAAAATGGCCAAAATAATTTTTCTTTTTTTTTTGGTTTTATAAATATACCTTTATCAAATAAACTTGGGGCATGATAAAAAATCTGATAATTTGCTTCTGCTTATAGTGATCAAAATCCCTAATAAAATAATTGACATTGAAATGAGTTCTATATGGGTGGGTTGTGTGTATAGCTAAACTACTTAAATAAAAGGAAAGTGTGTATGAAATAAAAGTATATAAGAGAATAATTGAAAAAGTTAGTATGTATATGAAATGGTTCACGCTTTTGAGTGTCATTCTTGCTCAGGGGCCATGCTATCTTCTATGCATTGTTCTAATTTTAGTAGTTGTACTGACGAACAAGCGAGTATAATAAGTTTCTATGTGTAGAAAGCCAGTTCGGAGTTCGCACCAAGATAATCTGTGTGGACTTTGGTGATGGAATAAAGATTTACCGCAGGATTCGACAGGAATTGGAAGACCTTGACGTTGGTGTTCTAGGTAAGTCAATATATATACAAACTATATTTGCAAATAATATTAATTTATTATGTATATAGGTTATATGTAATTGATCTCAAAACTATGAACCAATAAACGATTACTAAAAAAGAGAGTGACATCCACTCATGGACAAAACTTAAAGAAGCTGTATTCTTTAGTATGTATATCTGGATTGAGAAAATAACTTTGAAAGATATTTGATACACAGTGACCTTTAGTGAATGCACACGAGATAACTAAGTGTGAAACAAATTTCCTTGGTCTCCTTCGAAAAAACAGACGACCGACGACATTTATTAAATTTTGTCTATGAGTGTGTATATATATATATATATATATATGGTAATTTAAAACAACAACCTCATATGGTGTAGATAACTTATAACAAGATTGCCATGTTGTATATAGAAACACATCTATAAATAATTATGTGCATGATTAATCTGTGTCTTTACATCACCCTATGTAATGTAATTTGTACAAAGTGGATAAATAAATAAAATCTGTAATAGATTTAAGAGTTGAGCTAAAGTAGAGATCGAGCATAGTATTGCCAAAACAACAGTCTAAAGATGGAACTCATAAATCAGGTAGATTTACAATTCCCACAAACAAGGCCACCCACACTGTCACATGTGGTGGAATGCAGAGACCCCTCTCACACCTGGACAGGTAAAGGCGCCCTTTCTCAAACGCCCCTGTCACATAAGGTCCCCCCCCGTCTTTTAAACTATAAATACATCACTTTTACAGGGACTTGACAGTTCAGTTCAGTTTAGTTTAGTTCACCCTTAGTGCAAGCCGCGTCGGTCGTATGTTATGTCGATCTCATCCAACATGTAGTTAGGAAGAACTCGTCTATCTCCATCTTTTCGCTCCTAGCTCAGCTTTTATCTGTTAACGGAACTTTCTTAGAGCAACTGTGTCTTCGTTTTTTGTGTATGGATATCCCCAAGCTTTTCCACTCTGCCTCGACCACGACTGCCTGTATTTTGTGAGAACTTTTAAAGGTCTTCCAAGGTGCAGAGAGTACTGGAAAACTCTACATCCTGACTGTTCCTCTTGTTCAACACAGTACAACAAGAGCTACCAGGACTTCAACAATTATTTCAGTAGTCGACAGGATTTCTACAAAAGCTACTGGAATTCTCACTTATCATTACATGAGGCGACAGGATCTCATCACAGATAAGTCGACAGCAACTCATCATCACATTTAAGTCGACAGGATACTACAAGTCGACAACAACCAAACTTCAACTATCATCACATTTAAGCCGACAGGATGACCAAAACGAAGGATGACACAACGAAGAGGTAAGAAGACTTCAGATAGGAAGCGAGAAAGAGAAAAGATGGAGGAACAAGCCCGCCATACCAACGAAACGACAAAGCAATCTCTCCTCCCAACAAGAGACGATATTTACGGAAGAAACGCCGCCCCAACGGACTTCCGCATACCCGCTAACCGATCGCCAACGCCGGGAACAAGCAAGCTGACCGCGCCAACGACAGCCCCGATATTCCCGCAAGTCATGGAAACCGAGCAGCGATGTGGCCCAAACCCTGTGACAAGTTCCACACCTTCGACTTGACATCGTCGAGACAATGCTCAAGGCAACAAGCCACAATCAACTTCACAGAAGCTACAAGCGTCTACAAGCTCTACATGGAGCGTCTTCAACGTGAGCAGGAATACAAGCCAAGACCAAGTTTCCTGACTGAACTTTCACACAACTGTAAGTTTTTAAAAAAACCTACCTTAACTTTATCCTCAAGTTCAAAACTTGATTCCCTATAAATTTTGTATTTATATTTTCACTTTAAGCATTTTAAAATCAATTTTTACCTTTTTTATACCATTTTTTAATTCAATGTTTAAAACTTTCACATTTTCATTGATCAAATTTACTTTAATTTTTAATCAGATTATAAATTTCTAGTTATTACTCTCAATTTTACTTAAAAAAAAAAAAAAATTCGCACATCACGCATTTTTACTAATTTACTAATCTTACATGCCTTTCCTAAATTTACCTAAAATGGCATTATCCAAAGCTACGACTTGAAAAAAAAAATTCATTATTATTATTTAAAAAAAAATCTCATTCATCATAATTCTCAACTTATTTTTGTTTTACTTATTAGTTATCTTTATATCAAAAGACCAATATCTTTATCAATTCTTAAAATTTGGTAATGTTCACCATTTTAAGTAAGCGCCCAATTCAAATTATTTGTAACTCTCACGACATTGCCCTTTTATAAGAATCATTTTAACTACCATAATCAACGATATAAAAATATATTCAAATTTTAAATATAAATGAACATAGGTGAAACGCATTTTTTTAAATTGCAAAAATAGGAAGATACAATATCTTCAAAAACACCACTAGGGAAAACAACTATCTTTCCCAAAACAATTTAAAAATGAAGATTCACTCCACTTCACCGCCAGTAGCTAATTTAAGTCACAGCCTTCCAAAACGATTACAATCGTTAATATTCGAGGATAAATACACTCCCTCATCTTTCCTTTTACATGCATATTTAATCATCAACAAACGTTACAACACCCTCACACATCACTTTCTCCAATTGGCAACAATTTTTAGTGCGCGACTTAACACACAATACCAAATTTCGAGTCACACAAGCGCCACTTAGCTCTATATCGTCGCCACAATAAAATAATTTCACATTAAGCGTGCCACATCCACTAACAGTCAAATATTCTCTCGATGTGTTTCATACAACAACCACCCATGACTTTATTAAATTTGTTATTCATGGTGAAACAGGTTAGATTTTGTGCCAAACTAAGACTTCACGTGACACCTTTTTATTCACATTTCTCACTTCGTGTCACAGTGCCACACCACAAAACTTTTTCACTTTTCAGGCCAAAGACGCCCTTCACGCCTGTGACACCACAATTCACCCCAAAGCGTGTCTACGTCGAAAGTCATATCTTTCTCTCACTTCTAGCCTGAAATAATCGTATAACAATTTTACTAAGTCTAAACTGATTTCGAGACACAACACTTACGAACATCGAGAAAACTATATTTTCAAATAGGCAAGAAAATTGCCAAACTTCAACAAAAGAAGAGAGAGAAAGTCAGTTTCAAGTAAGACAGAAAATAAACACCCCGCATGTGTGACCACCCCAAAAATAGAATTTCCGTGAAAAAAAAAAAGGGGGAAGTGGACGCTCTTTATGACGTCGCTCCCCTGGTCACTGTTATCTTTTGAGAATATCTTCTCTCCCCCCTCAAGCAGTCATCTTGACCGCTAGCTTCATGATCGCCATTTTAAACAAATGTTTCAAACCAACCATTTAGATTTCCTCGAGAATCTCACAAATCTCACCAACGAGATATCACAACACAACATACATTAAACATTTTACATGTTAAATTGATAACACCAATTAAAACAATTTGGTTAAGTCTTATATAGACTTTTTAACGCGAAAGAGAAATCATTCTCTACATACCAGCATTGAGGACAAACGAAAAGATCATTTCACATATTCCCAGTTTCAGAGTCATAGAAACACCGATGTTACCAAAGGGATATAATCTAGTCACACACCACAACTGTAACTTTTCGTCAAAAGAGACAATTTTTGTTCAATTTTACACTACTTAAAATTTATCCAATCATTAATAACCTTCAATTATATTATAAATTTTGTATAAAATCTTGAATAATTATTCTTATTCTTACCTTTCAATTATATAAACAAATTTTTTAATCCAACATTTAAAAAAAAAAAAAACCTTTAATCAAATTTACTTTTATTTTTCATGATATTATTTTAGTATTGCAAAACATCTAATTGTTTCAAAAATTATTTTTATTTTATTATTTATTATATATTTTATATATTACAGGTTTAATTTTGTCCACTTACACTTTTTGTACCGGCAATCATATTTCTATATTTCTATTCACTATATTTTATTTGTTTAAATACCTTTATTATCTGACAAAGTTTATCATCCACTATCGGGCATCTACAACAATCGTTTTCAACAAACATATTCTTTAACCAATCCCCTATATTTTTCATCACTATCTTTTCAGTCATTGCGTCACGTCAATGTAGAAAAACGACAGCACTGCTTGACAATTTATTTTTTGATTTCGTAATTCAACAAACGCCTTGAACACAGTTCCCCAGACTTACAAATCCAAACTTCTGGTCTGAACAAGCTTCAAGAGTTTATTTCATTTCATCCGCAGAGCAAATCACCAACGCATACACAAAGCGTTCACTTTTTTCAACTTTCAACTTTTTTTTTTCAGCTCTAGCGGACCACATTCAACCTTTGATTTCGAGTCAAGTCAGATCACCTACTGTCGCTACAATTCTACTTATCGCATGGCTCTATTTCACTCCTTTCTCAATCATATTAATAAGCAACTTTTCTTCAACAACTTTTCAACCCAATAACACTACAATTGTGACAAAGCACTGTTACCCTATACAGGATCACAGGTGAAACATTGCCTAGGAAGACACTCAAGTCCATATCCTCGCTTTGCACCAGGACCTAAGTATTTGATTGCATGTGTAAATCTCACAATTGCTTATTCTTTAACTACTAACCCTGTCCAACGCCCACCAATATTCTCTTAAAATGTGAATTTTTATGTCATCATTTTATTTTAATCATCTTTTTTGTTAATCAAACAAAATGTCATTTTTATTTCACTTTTATATATCCAACAAATATCATCTTGTTATAGCCTTTTTAACCCTCACAGTTTAAATTAATTAAAAGAAATTTTAATTACTTACCTGTGTTAGAGAGGCTTTACCCGCCTAAACCCGGATAAACCCTTTCACTCCCGGGGCTCATCTATGGTAATTTAAAACAACAACCTCATATGGTGTAGATAACTTATAACAAGATTGCCATGTTGTATATAGAAACACATCTATAAATAATTATGTGCATGATTAATCTGTGTCTTTACATCACCCTATGTAATGTAATTTGTACAAAGTGGATAAATAAATAAAATCTGTAATAGATTTAAGAGTTGAGCTAAAGCAGAGATCGAGCATAGTATTGCCAAAACAACAGTCTAAAGATGGAACTCATAAATCAGGTAGATTTACAATTCCCACAAACAAGGCCACCCACACTGTCACATGTGGTGGAATGCAGAGACCCCTCTCACACCTGGACAGGTAAAGGCGCCCTTTCTCAAACGCCCCTGTCACATAAGGTCCCCCCCATCTTTTAAACTATAAATACATCACTTTTACAGGGACTTGACAGTTCAGTTCAGTTCAGTTTAGTTTAGTTCACCCTTAGTGCAAGCCGCGTCGGTCGTATGTTATGTCGATCTCATCCAACATGTAGTTAGGAAGAACTCGTCTATCTCCATCTTTTCGCTCCTAGCTCAGCTTTTATCTGTTAACGGAACTTTCTTAGAGCAACTGTGTCTTCGTTTTTTGTGTATGGATATCCCCAAGCTTTTCCACTCTGCCTCGACCACGACTGCCTGTATTTTGTGAGAACTTTTAAAGGTCTTCCAAGGTGCAGAGAGGTACTGGAAAACTCTACATCCTGACTGTTCCTCTTGGTCAACACAGTACAACAAGAGCTACCAGGACTTCAACAATTATTTCAGTAGTCGACAGGATTTCTACAAAAGGCGACAGGATCTCATCACAGATAAGTCGACAGCAACTCATCATCACATATATATATATATATATGATACATTTTGAATGATAGAATGTAAATTTTATTTTATTTTATTTATTTATTTTTTTTTACTAAAGATTTAATTAAATGGTGTATGTAAATTTTTGTTTTGTTTAAAAAAGATTTGAAAAAAAAATAAAGACGATGATTATTGAGGTGGAGACAGCCACAAACGACTGCTTAATTGTCATTTCCACACATTGAACTTTTTGGAAAAATTACAATACGACAAAGTAGTCGACAGGATTCGAACTTGTTCGCGGAAATTTTATTTAATCTCAGGGCATGGGAAAGAGGAAGGCAAGCCCAAAAATTACTTCATCTATTAATAAGACTGATCTTAAAGAAAATTCGAATATGGAATATTATCCCAAAGATATGATACCAAGCTTTAACCCTGAAGAAGGGCTTAAATACTCGCAATGGCTGAAGGTTTTCAACCAACAGATCAAGCTCCGTAATATCAAACAAGAAGATGCTCTTTTCATGATACCTACTCTCTTTAAGGGCAATGCTCTTGAGATTTATGCCACAATTTGTGACGAAATTGACACATTGGAAGATTTACATTCTAGGATGATGACATTCTTCCCAGAGTTTGAACGCGGCCTACATAAAAAGTTTTGGCAACTAACTAAGCAAGAGATGCAATCAGTTCGTAGTTATTATCTTGAAAAGATAAAAATTGGCACACAGCTACACATGCCAAAGGATTTAGTCTTGGAATCTCTTACATCTGGTGCCGGCCCACTCGAGAAGTTTCTGATTGCTTCCTCGCCACATTCCTTAGAGGACTGGCTTCGTATTGCCGAATCATTGGAGCACACAACTCAACAAAGGGACGGAAGATGGAATAATAGACGGAGGAACAACTTTGCTGGAGGAAATCGCCCCAACATGGCCTCGCGGTGGCGATCTATCACGCCGCAGCATGGAGATGTCAACGCCGGCCAACTCCACGAACCTGGCCATCCTGGGACTTCATCCATCGGCCTACAAAGTGCGTCGAACCCCGGTAATCAAGACCAAGTGGGATATTGACGGTGCCCGGGGATCAGAGCGGATGTGGGGACAGCAGACTCATGGTTCCTGGGTATGTTTATGATTCTGTTTGATTCAGGTAGTGAGATTAATATCTTACCTACTCATTTTTTGGCCAAGAATTTTTAAAATAACATAAATATTTCTAGTTACGATAAAATAAGTACTGTATCTAATAATGTTAACATAAAAGGCCAGATTTGTTTGAATATAAAAATTGGAATTATAACTAAAAATATTTTGTTTTATATTATTGATAATCTAAATTTGAACTTTTTGATAATGTCCACAAAGTACCTAAAATATTTTAAACTGAAGATTGATTTTGATAAAAATGTTATTATGCAAAATGATGGTGTTTTATCTAATTTTGATTATACTTTTTCTAAAGAAGAACTTGATGCCTTACAATATGATAATTCTAAAAATTATTTAAGTCTTGTTAGGTCTAAATATTGCAACAAACATAATTATTGTTTAAAACTATCAGGGAAATGTAATCGTATAAAAATGTACATGCCATAGGTAAAACTATAAATCAATCTAACATATATTTTCCTTCTTGTTTTAAATCGAGACCTATTTATCAACCAAACTTCCGACCTTTGCCTTTACCAAACTCAGAAGATAGTTATATACATAATGACGTCAGACTGGGAAATAATTTCCATGTTTTGATGAATGACTATGATGATATTTTTGGTGAAAATAAGTATAATGTTAGACCTTTAAAGGTAGATCCCCCGAGACTAACACTCAGAGATAAGACTCCTGTTTGTCTCAGACCTTATAGACATAATCTAAAGGATAACGGAACAATTAAAGAACAAATTAGTCAGTTGTTGAAATATGGCATAATTAAGCCTTCTTCATCACCATACAGTTCACCAGTAACCCTAGCCCGTAAAAAAGGAGAAAGTGATAAGACTAGACTATGTATTGACTTTAGAAAATTAAATTCAAAATTAATGGGTGACAGTTTTCCAATTCCGTTAATTGAAGATATCATCCAGAAGGTTCAAGGGTCGAGAGTATTCTCATGTCTTGACATTTTAAGTGCATACTGGACTGTTTCCTTGCATGAAAAGGATCAATACATGACATGTTTTACCACCACAGAAGGTTCCTATCAATGGTGTAGACTACCATTTGGTCTACGTACAGCTCCCGCCATCTTTAATAGGATACTTAGTTCAATATTACAAAAATATGACCTTAAAAATGTAATTTCTTATTTTGATGATATATTGGTTTTTTCAAACGATACGCAATCCCATTTGGAACATCTTAAGGAAATATTTGAAATTCTACAAAAAGAGGGTATCCAACTTAGGAAGGAAAAGTGTTTATTTTTTATGAAAAAGATAAATTATTTAGGTTATGAAATTTTTGGAGACCAAATGTCTCCCTCGGGCATTAATGTTGATATAATTAAATCATTGCCACCTCCTCGTAATGTTAGGTGCTTAAGATCATTTTTAGGAAGCGTTACACATTATGCTAAGTTTATAAATCATTTTAATAAATTAAGAGCTCCCTTAAATAACCTTTTGAAAAAATATATAAAATTTACATGGACTGACGAATGCCAAAAAAGTTTTGAGGCTCTTAAAGAAGCATTAGTTTCGAAACCAATCCTCCAAATTTATAATCCGTTATTAACTACGCATATCTTTTGTGATGCTAGTACTGCAGGTTTAGGAGGCGTGCTCAAACAGGAGTATCCTGATGGCACAATGAGACCCATAGCGTTTTATAGTAGGGCCTTAAGGGGGGCAGAATCCAAATATACCATTACAGAGCTGGAATTATTAGCAATAATAGAAACGTGCAAGAGATACCATCCCTACCTTTCAGGTCAGCGGGTAATAGTTCACACTGATCATCAAGCACTAATTTGGTTAAATAATTTCAAACATACAAATGGTAGACTATTTCGATGGTCATTAAGATTATCAGAATATGATTTGGAATTCAAATATAATAAAGGATGTGAAAATTATGAAGCTGACATGTTGTCCCGCTTACCATATTCTTGCTTCCTATCCATACAAGATTTAAAAGAAGGACAAAAATCCTTAGCTAAGCCTTCATCTAAATTATATTTCAATAAAGACAATATCACTTATATTCGATTAAAAAATAAAGATAGAATAGTAGTACCACCATCCTTACAACAAGAATTGATAATTAAGGCTCATGAAAGTTTAGGACACCCAGGTATTAGTGCAATGGCTAGGGTAATATCAACACAATATTATTTTAAAGGTATGATAGGTAAAATAAAAAATTATATTTTGAAATGCAGGACCTGTCAATCTGTAAAGAAGCCGACTACACCCTCATATGGACTCATGGGTACTTTACCGCTAGCTGAGAAACCATTTGATGTAGTTGCTCTTGATAGTATTTTAGGCCTAGGAGATTATAATAGTACAAAAAATTGCCTTCATGTAGTAGTTGATCATCACTCTAGATACATTTGGGCTTTTCCTTCTAAGAGTACCTCGATAGCAAAGTATATAAATATTATAAATCAGTTATTAAGTATAGGTAAGCCAAAGATTATTGTTACCGACAGACATCCCTCATTTGTCTCCAAAAGATTCAATAAGTTCATACAGGAAAAAGGCGTAAAACACGTTATGACATCCCCTTCTCATCCACAATGTAACGGGCTGGTAGAAAGGGCTAATGCCACTATCATTTCGAAGTTAAGACTCCACCATCAACAAAATCCCAGAATTCCATGGCACAAGCTATTACAAAAAGCATTAGAAGAATATAGGAATACTCCCCATTCAATAACTACAATTCCTCCCGTTTATTTACTTTTCGGCATTAATCCATTTTATACCAGTGACCTAACAATAGCCTATCCCCCCATAGAAGAAGCTAGGAAAACCGCCAATGATAATACAAAAAAAAAACTACATCTTAAATTAGTCAAAAGATATAATGAATCCCATAAAACACCCAATTTAAAAATAGGAGATAAGGTACTGTATAAGATCCCTTACCAATCAGGCCAAGGTAAACTTATGCCAGCTTTTTACCCAGAACCTTATACGATAATTGCCATACCTTCCCCCCAAACAATAGAAATAGATAAGCCATGTCAACCCGAAAATAAACGTACAACAATAGTTAATATTTCTAAAATAAGACTCTGGGAACCAGTATTTGAAGATACCGAGGAAAACCTACACACAATTTTTCCATTTCAAGAAGAGGACCTGGAACAATGCTTGGGCACTTAGCTTAACAGGCAAGTTTTTCCACTACAAACCCTAAATTTTGCATACTTCCATTCAGCAATAAAAGTTGCTATTGAATGGGATTATACCTATGTGTATGAGGGTATGTAAACATGTAGTGCTTGATATTTAGAAATTTTTCCCCAGTTGTCTGCATTATGTTAGTTAGGTTTTGTAAGGCCACCTTTTCCTGTGAATTCCCCACCTAACAGACCTTGGTCGCCTTTTGCCTCTAACAATATAGTTTTCTTGTGTAAATACAATTACTTGTGTAATATAATTTTTGCAATTTTTTTTTTTTCTTTTTTCTTTTTCTTCTCTCTTTTTCCCCTTCGAAATGTATCTCATCCTTTACCTTCCATCCCTTCCCAACCTCCGTTGAGGAAGAAAATTTAATACAAATTTTTCTTTTTTTTTTGTGGGGGGTAGTGATACATTTTGAATGATAGAATGTAAATTTTATTTTATTTTGTTTATTTATTTATTTTTTACTAAAGATTTAATTAAATGGTGTATGTAAATTTTTGTTTTGTTTAAAAAAGATTTGAAAAAAAAAATAAAGACGATGATTATTGAGGTGGAGACAGCCACAAACGACTGCTTAATTGTCATTTCCACACATTGAACTTTGGAAAAATTACAATACGACATATATATATATGAAAAAACAAAAGAAAAAAAATAAAAGATAAGTGGGTCAGGTGTTGATATTAAAAATAAAAAAGGCATCTTCTGACCACGAGCACATGTGCTTTTTAGATGGCAGAGCCCCATCTAGTGGAGAAAAAATAAACTAAACGTTTATTTAGCTTGCTCCGAGATATTTGGCCAACCCAATTTCTTGATAAATCAAGAAAAGCCATCCACGAACGCGTTTCACGCTGTTGGCGCTTGTCAGCGTGGAGAAGGCTGTAACCATTGCGACCAAAAATATTTTTGGTCCCAATGGCTTCCCGAAAAATCAAGAAATGGGTATTCTCGTGGTCAGGAGATGCCTTTTTTATTTTCTTGATTAATCAAGAATGGGTATTTGACCAATTCTGGAATAATTAAAAATCAACGAGAATAGTTGATATTTATTCCGATAGATGGCGCCAGCCATCAGCAACTTTCAGTTGCACGATAAGGAGATGCCTTTTTCTTAATATATATATATATATATATATTCATATAATTTGATTTTTTGTGTGTGTATTTTTCACATATTATTATAATAAAAACGCTGAATTAATGGATGATTACTGAAAAGTTTGGAGGAATAGGTGGATGGTGGTATAGTAAAAGTAAAGTTATGTTTTCTACTTTTGACCCAATCCTTATAACATTTCAAATATATGTGTAATTTTTTTAGAGTTGGCTAAAAGTATCCAGATTTAGACCTTAAATATTGGCCTTTACTATTCTTATCAATCTTTGGCGCTTATCATCTTTTAGATTTCATAATCCTTTTCAAATAGTTGGTTTCCAAGGTACCCAAAAAGAAAACGATCCACTAAACTCTTATCAAGTTTGTAGAATTTTTGGCGCATTTTGCGCTTCCTGGAGTATAGGAGCTCCGTCTATTTTTCCTTCCTGTGGTGAATCTGTATAAGTCCGGCGGTCTTAATAAAGCTGTATGTGTGTGTGTGAGTGAATGAATGGCTGGGGCGTACTCAGCGATTATCTTAGGAATGACCGATAATATTTTCTGTAATAGCTCCGATAAACATACAGAATATACCCTCTATGTCAATTCATAATTCATATCCTTAAAATATCGATGATATCCTGCTCGAAATATTATTTTGTATGGGCTTTTAAATATTAAATATCAAAAATAGTTTACCAGAATATGTGTGCTGAATCCAATTCTATAGAAGGTGAAATTCACTATTCCCCAAGTCAGAGTTATTTGAGGTAAATCCTTTAGGCGTATTTTAGTTGATAATGATTTCAAATCATTGGTTAAAGCTTTAACAAATTGACTCCACTAAAACTATATAAATGAACCTTTATACGAGGAAAGTTTTAAATAACTCAGTTAAAATTTTAAAAATAAATTTGATTAGCATTATGATTTCACATTTTTTGTAATTACATATATTTAAATTAATATGTATTTGTAAGCTTGAGAATTTGACTATTTGTCATTTGTGTGCAGTCAACAATGTAGGTACCGCCTACAAGTTCTACCAGTATTTCACCAGAGTGCCTGATGGAGACAAGGTAGATAGTACTACTTATGTCTTAGACAATACAAATTAAAGCATTTTTATTCATTCCTAGGCAATATTTACAAAATACAGCAATATTTACATCTTAATTCATCGATGAAGGCTCCGCCATCTTGAAAGTGTCCTCCTCCATACAAGGTCTTCTTGGTTACTTCCCAGTTATGTCTTAGAGGATTGTCTATAGATAGAGTTGAGTAGATTTTATCACAAATCAGGATATATATGTAAATACAGAACACATATTTACAACAGTATCAGCAAATATATATCATGTTAGAGTGTCTGGTTAGCTTCTGTTTGTTGATCTTTCTCCCCATTATGAGTCTGAAATATAAATCAGATTAACCTCTTATGTTGTTAGTATTTCAAAGCAGTTTGATATTATTTTTCCTCTGGATTGTAATGAAGATTCCTTTTGTTTAACCTGGTCAAGAACATATTAAACTATCATATATTTAAATGTGTTAGACTCGGAATATAGTTAATCATGCCATGGATCATGCCGATATTCTAAAAGTTGTCCAGAAGGTTTTCTGTTTATATATATTAGCAAGATGATCAGAAATCATAAAGAGTATAATTATCTATTACTACTAGATATTTAAGCAGAATTGATTTCTTGAATACTTATGTTAATCGACTTGATGTAATATCTTAATATAAAAGGTTTTAGCTCCTTTCTGGAACCATTTTTGAGTTTAATAAGATCTGTTTACCTTTCGACTTCACCAATATCATCGGTGAGTACATTATTGGGCACCTTGTTTGTTGGTTGAAGTACAGTCCCACTGCACTATGCTCAGAGGACAATAACTCAAAAAACCTATGATACATTAGCGGGCCCTCTGTTATGAGAATTCCAAACTATTATAGACGTGTATGATTCTTTCAAATATAGAAAATTGTTGAATTTTTTTAAAAGAATAATACGCGTCTATAATATTTTTGAATTATAAAAAAACGTATGTCGATCATTTTTAGTATTATGTAGAAAAATAGGTTGAGAGAAATATAAATCAATGTTCAATGCGAAAAACTCAGTAGTCATTTTGAAATTTTTATATGTTCAGTTAATGCGCCTTTTTATATCAATTTATCGACTTCTGTACTTTGGATTTTTTTTTAACTTTTCTTCTTACTTTTTAAAGCGAAAAATAACAATTCACATTTCAAATAATAATAAACATATATTTGTAAACAAATATAATTAAGAAATAATCAGTATGAATTTCATATGCAAATTAAAAATGCTAAAAAATTGAGGCGTTGTATCAAAACTCTTTTTTTTATATTTTAGGTTTTGTATGTTTAACTTTTAGAGAGGGGAGTTGGTATAAATGAAACATGAAACACATCTACTCTCTATGCTTATTTTTATTTATTATTCCAAAGTTTGGGAGATTCACTTTAATCATTTTTCAAGACAAAAGGTTATGTTAAAATGCTTTTAGAATAAGTACCATGTACTCATTTTTTTCATATTAATTCTCTTCTTGTTTAAGAGATCTATCTTTGGAAAAAAAAAACCGTATCTAAAAATAGTTGAAAGTTTTCTCCATAGATGGCGCTAGTGTTACCAGAATTTACGCAATGAAATAACGTGGAAACAAATGCAACAAAAATTCCCATTTTAAGGGTTTCGAATATTTAAAAAATAGTATTTTAATCATTTTGACCATGAAATTAGTTATAAATGGTTTAGTGACTCGTATCGATAATCGCAAAAGTATTTATAGCCCTCAATAAGACTGGATAAAACCTAAATTAACGAGGAAAGAGTAAAAAAAATATAAAATTCTCTCTATATGTATTTTAATACTAAATTAATGTTATATATATAAAGGTAAAAGACTCTTTGAATGGATATTTTGTATATACATGAATATTATCCCCCCAAAATTTCAAATTTACATATTTCTGACTGAATAAACATATCCTGACTCTCATATGAGCAGCTTAGATAGCTAAGCGCCATATTGTTTAACATAATAATGTGTAAAAATTCGAAACTATTATAGACGCGTATGATTCTTTTTAAAAATAAACAATTTCTACTGTCCTTACTGCAATGGAAATTTAATGCGAGGGCCTGGCTCATCAGTGGTGAACCCTCCCATTAATTTTCCATTGCAGTAAGGACAGTAGAAATTTAGACGATACAAAACATGGCGAAGGAAGACGAGTATCTTTTATTGGTGCATTAGGGCAAGCTTTCGGGCAAAAGCCCTTCGACAGGCAAGATATAACGACACTATAAACGATATCGATGGCTGTAGTGGATATATACATACACATATTAATTTACATAAATATAGAAAAAAGCATGCAAATGAACAATTTAACTATTTGTAAAAAATGAAAAGTAAAAAATAAAAATAAAAATCCTAGAGGGTAATTCAAGAGATGCAAAACATTAGCTAAGGAAATAAATATTAATGAGGCATAATATATGACTGCAATGGAATATTAAGTGTATAAAAGAGAAATTTATACATAAAGGCCAGGAGAGCTTGATATGCGTCAGGGAGGTCAATTTTTACAGTTAAAAACAAGAGGGAAGTTTAAATGAAGGACAGGAGAGGATGATAATCTTCTGGAAGTTCTATTTTTCTATTGATGCTGTTCAGTTTGTGGGATACTATGGATTCTAGAATGAGTCTTTGGTGTAAGATATGTATGTGCCTGTAATGTATGGTGGGGTTGTTGATGTTGAAAGTGTGGCCTGTGGTCTGCATATGTTGATAAATGAGGGACCTGGTATCTTGCCTGGAAATATTACGGGAATGTTCAGTCATCCTGATGGACACAGATCTACCCGTCTCACCAACGTAAGTGGCAGGGCACTGTTCACATGCCACTCACGTTGGTGAGACGGGTAGATCTGTGTCCATCAGGATGACTGAACATTCCCGTAATATTTCCAGGCAAGATACCAGGTCCCTCATTTATCAACATATGCAGACCACAGGCCACACTTTCAACATCAACAACCCCACCATACATTACAGCCACATACATATCTTACACCAAAGACTCATTCTAGAATCCATAGTATCCCACAAACTGAACAGCATCAATAGAAAAATAGAACTTCCAGAAGATTATCATCCTCTCCTGTCCTTCATTTAAACTTCCCTCTTGTTTTTAACTGTAAAAATTGACCTCCCTGACGCATATCAAGCTCTCCTGGCCTTTATGTATAAATTTCTCTTTTATACACTTAATATTCCATTGCAGTCATATATTATGCCTCATTAATATTTATTTCCTTAGCTAATGTTTTGCATCTCTTGAATTACCCTCTAGGATTTTTATTTTTATTTTTTACTTTTCATTTTTTACAAATAGTTAAATTGTTCATTTGCATGCTTTTTTCTATATTTATGTAAATTAATATGTGTATGTATATATCCACTACAGCCATCTATATCGTTCATAGTGTCGTTATATCTTGCCTGTCGAAGGGCTTTTGCCCGAAAGCTTGCCCTAATGCAACAATAAAAGATACTCGTCTTCCTTCGCCATGTTTTTTATCGTCTAAATTCAATCCAGGAAGAATTCTTTATCTATATTTCTAAATTCGTTATTACAGTAGAAATTGTTTATTTTTTAAAAGAATCATACGCGTCTATAATTGTTTCAAATTTTGATAACAGATGGCGCGCTAATGCATCATAAAATAACAATGTGTGTGTAAGACGAAGAATCAATTAGTTGCCAGCATATCATATAAATTCTCCTCTAACAATACCTATAATATAAACATAAAGAAACATAGAATATAAACTTTTCAAATATCCACCTCCAATATCTACAACAATCAGAATCTTAACCACTAAATCTATGAACCAAAGAGATAAACCTGATTTACAAAATACCAGGTACAGAAAATGTTAGAAAACATACATAGGATAAACTTCCCGATCCTAAGAAACCCGAATTAAAGAGCATAAACATTGTTTAAAAAGAAAAGAGAAAGATCCGCTCCAAATTATTTTAGAATCAAGAATCAACAGAACCTCAGCAAGATTCGAATAATCTACAATTCTGCATATTGGCATAACAAGCAAAGCACAAAGACAAATAATAGAAGCTACTTCCGAAGCAGTGTCCCTTTGAGCAGAAAAAGTAAAATTTCTCGAAAGAGCTTCTTATACATAATTGAAGTTGCAAAAGTAAACATGACGTTGCTTTTTTCATTTTCAATAGAATCATAAATAAGCTAAAATAGCTTCTTCCGAAGCAGTGTCCCTTTGAGCAGAAAAAGTAAAATTTCTCGAAAGAGCTTCTTATACATAATTGAAGTTGCAAAAGTAAACATGACGTTGCTTTTTTCATTTTCAATAGAATCATAAATAAGCTAATTTTGAATTTATTTTACGGTTAATTCTGACGATAATTTCTCCACCACCAAATAATATCTGTGATTCGATAGATATTAGCCAGATTATCTATTATATCAAATATAATATAATAGATTCCGTCCAGCTCTGAATGTTGTTGCCTTGAAAGACAATTAGTTAGAGGTGACATCAGCATGGGAATAGTTTCCTCGTATTGTTTTGTCTGAGCAGTCAGTAGATACTGTATGTACCTCCTCTTCTGGTACAATCTCTGCCTACATATACAGATTCGAAGTGAGGATAATAAAATATAATTGAATATTCAGTTTAAAAGTACAATTTTAACTTTTATTTATCACAAGCTCTAGTCTAATTCTCTTATAATCAATTAGGTTTCCCCAGTTTGAATAACATAGTGAGCATAAAAATGGCATTTTCTGATCGTGCAACTGAAAGTTGCTAATGGCATGCGCCATAATGAGTGATAAACCCAGAAAAGCCAATTGTATTCTTACTGTGATAATTAAAAAAATCAACGATTATTTCGATAGATGGTGTAAGCCATGAATTAACAAATTTCCATATTTTCTTTAAAATTTTGTGATCAATTTAATATACTTCCAGACCACGTAGAAGTCTGATATTCTATAAACGTGTTTAATCTTACTAAAATTTCAAATGGACACAATTTCAGACTTCTAGGTACCCGTGGTGGTCGGGAATAGACTTGGAAGGTAATTTGTATATTTCCTTTCGAATGAAAAAAAAAATAGGCACAGCAGTTTTTGTAACGTAAAGAGAATCCGGCATTCCATAAAAATAACTAGGTAGCATGAAACCCTCTAGTGATATAAATAATTTTGAGAATATTTATAAAATATATTGAAAACATTTAAAATGATGATGATAACAGTTTTCTTGTCATTACGACTACTGATTAGGGGGTGATGGTGATACAATAATAATAAATAACATTTATAAAAAGAAATATTCGTGGGACAAATTTCCACTCGGGGAGTAGTCGGGCGAAATCGGGTGTCATTCTGTTAATGGGTGAATATAATAATATAGGAAAACTTTGCTTGTATCAGAACTCTTGTTCGAAATGGGATTCAGGAAAGTTTAAAAATGCTCTTTTTTTCTTGTAGGCTAGATGGAGTGTTGATTATTTTACACGAGAGTGCTGACTGTGGTTTAACTGGCAACAAGTAGATGTTGACTAGCTTCTAGAGGATGGGTTAGTGGTTGGAAGACCTTTAGGATATCAAGAACGGGGAAGGCTGAAACTTCATCTCTCTATACGTGGATATTTCCAAGGCTACAAAGTTGAATAATGGAATTATATATAGAAGCTTTTAAAATACTAATATGTGTCAGAAGTGGCTGTAAATAGACTAACATCTCTAACTGATTTGATAGCTCACTTTCCTTGCAGACATAGTAATTTGTATCAGAACATAATGTTGATTTAGTTTTAAAGGTGTTTTAAATAATTCGTTGACATTTGTGTTGATTGTATCTAAGAGTTAAGTAAAATGAGGAAAATATAAGCAAAGTATAATTTAAAATGCTCTCACAACGAAAATAAAAGTATTTCTTATCTCCTCCTCCTCCTCCTCAAAAAAAAAAAAAAAAACTGAATATGATGGGATAGAACCCAGGTCGCCATGTGGTAAGCAAGAACTGAAAGCATCACGTCAGGGAGAGCGCTATAGTATGCTAGATTTACATATAAATATTTACATAGTTTTATTGGGTTTTAATCAGGTTAGTTTGATAGTTCAATTTTATTAGGAGTGATATATGTGATTAATTATTGATCCTTTATTTGTAGAGGTAGAGTTTCCAAACCACCCAGGAGGTATCTGCCTTTGCGCACTACCCTTTGTTTATAGTGGCGGTTCGACCCGTAGGAAGGTTTCCCAAGCTAGGATCTCTACGTACCACTCCTCTGAATAAACTAAGGCTCGGGTTTGTACAAACCATCGACCCAAGGCGATATCTTGAACTGTCGTGTACAGTGTTCTTAGCTTGGCAAGGGCCCTACCAACCGTCCCATTGTTGGGGCCGCGTGACCCGGGAAACCTAAAATACTTCTACTAGAAATCTCTCAACAATGTTTAGAGAATATATCTAAATTATATAAAATTGTTTCAAACGCTCAAATTTGGATACCATGTTTTTAACATATGATTGATCTAAGAATTCAGAAAATGATTATTTTTTCAAGATTCGGCTCGGTAATTCGATGTTGTTCAAGAATGATAAAGAACAAGAATTCTCATGAAACATTACAAAAAGAACAAGATAGAGTACACAGGAGTCCTGTGTTGTAAATGAAATTCTATATAGGATCGTGTAAAATGCCAAGATGTGTCAAAATCGAATGTCAATGACAGATATCTTTGACAAACTTAGCAGCCGATATTCCATGATGGTCATATTCTGCGCTTTAGCGTTGACGATTATCTATGATGATTCATTTATTTGGGTCACTGCATTATTATTGTAGCTTTTCTTTTAAAAAGTGGAGTTTTGGCTGTGATGCTGGGGCTCATTCTTTATCCTCACTAGTAAAGGTTTGTAATAGAGTGTTAAACAGTGAATCTTTCTGATGCGTAATTAAAGGGAGAGGTGCCACTTTAAGTGCACGAATATCATCCTCCCGCAGCTTTATTTTATATATATCAAAAACAAAAAGATGACATTTCCTGAACGCGTTCACTTGAAAATTTTATCTGCAAGAGCGCCATCTAGTAGACTGTTTGTGAGCACATCAGTTAAATGTCTCAATTTTATAATGTCTTTATATTTTAAATTTGTTTCTTATATATTTAATACCTATCTCCTATCTGTGTTGTTTCAGTTAATGGAAGACATATTCAACATTAATATGCTCTCCTACTGCGTGGTAAGTCTTATTTTCTTGCTTATAAAATATGATTTCCTTCTCTTTCAGCAAGTACATTTGAAATGTTCGGAAAAGTAATTGCTTAATTAAAGAGAAAGGTATTTAATTGAATTTTAATTATACAGCAGAGTCTACCCCCCCATGAGAGACCATAGCCTATAACATGGTTAAATCCGGTTTCTCCTGGAGGTAGTCTCTCATCGGAGACTGTCGGTAAACAGAGGCCAAAGAAGCCCTTCTTTTAATCTGAACAGATTGGCTGATAGATACCGAAGATAGCTCAAATTTCTCAGGAAATTGATTAAAGGTGACGAGGGCACCTGTATGATCCTGGAATGAATCGAAAATAAAGTCAGCTGCTCCAAAAAAGAATCAGCACCAAAAGAGCAAGTCTTTCAAATTTGAAACCAAATTGAAGGAGTAGAGCATTGAGAATATTGCTAATTGTTGCAAAAATCAAACAGGAGTCATATCAAACGTTGTGAAGATGCTCAGGGAAATAATTTATATATTTAGTACAACTTTAATAATAAATAATTTTGATTCAATTTCCGAAATATTTTGATCTCATCTTGTAGTTATGCCATCTGTAAAATGAATTTCACACACATTTTCAATATATAGTTAAACCTGTCTATAGCTCCCTCTCTTAGGTCTCAACAAAATAGGGTGCTATAGACAGGTCACTTTTAATGTAAATCGCATCGTACTACGTATATAAACCGTCGATTTCTGGCAGCTACAACCCGGGATCGAATCCCGCATTCACAACTTTTGTTTCTGAATGAAATATGTTCCAATGGTTTCCGATTCTTGCAAATATCTAACCCCACCAGTGAGTACAAGTAACCAACAGGCGCACTTGTAAGTGCAGAAGTCGAACTGCTTTTCACATGTGTAGACATGTGGTTTACCTGGAATAAAAACAGCTACCAATTACTATCCGCCATGGTTATCATGGCCTGTATCACATTAAATAGGGATAATTAAAAGAGGACTAAGAGACTATCTCCAGGAGAAACCTAGTTTAGTCATGTTTTTAGTTTAGGGTCTCTCATGGGAGGTTCTACTGTAATTTTTCGAAATTACGTTTTGATTACATATCTATATGATAACGTGATTCAACAATATTGTAAAAATATTTTTTTTTCACTCAAAGAGATTATCAATTTTAACATTTTTCACTAAGCATATTTATTTTGTTGTTCTTCTGTTATTTGATGTGACTCAGTTGTTGATCGTTTTGATAAAATAAAATTGCTTTCTTACCCTAATGTTTGTAATTCCTAATTTTCTTCGTGATATTTTGGTCTCGATGAGCTGTGAAGACAAACTGAAGATCATTGAGATAATGGTAGATGTGTTTTCATTTGCCGCGGTTGTCTCCAACATTCAACCAAAGCCAGACTTCATCCCAGAAGACAAGGATCCCTATTAACGTACAACGACAAGTTACTTTTGCAAAAAAGATGCAAATATAATATGGACCAACTTTCAAAAGACGCCGAGGAAATATTTAACAGAAACATTTTAGAAAACGACAATTAACATAATTCAATTGAAATCTTGTCAATACATGAAAAAGTTCTGTCTTCAGTATTTTTAAAAAATAATTAGATATACTATGTACAATGAATATGTGGATGGCGTCTCGAACGAAACACGTTAGATTAATGCCAAAAGCAAAAGGATATGCAATCTATGGATCACATTTCTCATAGAGAAGGAACTATATAACTGAATATACTTATATTGTATATTTTATAGATATAAATACAAATATTATCAATTTTAATAATTTGTTACTTATCAAATTTATCTCGTGGCGCATCTATGCTCTTTTATGTGAATAATTTGTGATTGTTTGAGCAAAATAAACTGTCATGTCACTCGAACTGTAACTCCTCATTTTCTTACGTGACCATTTAACAACAACAACAAAAAGCCTTTATTGAGGACCTCTCGTCCTATATAGGATTCGCCAGTTTACAGAGTAATTGAAGAGAAGAGAACTAAGAATACAGAGAGAAACCTATATGTAGTAGGTATAGTATAGTATTTTTTACACTGTGACTATATACAACAGCAGCAACAAGCCTTTTACTGGAATCAAAGTCCCATACAGGATTCGTCATTCTAATCCTGACATAGATTATTTGCATATAATTATTTACATCAATTAGATTATGTATATAGCCTCCTCTTCTCTTCAGCCGTCTTCCAGAATTTGAACAACGCAAAAGCTCCAGCTCTGTTTCTCACCACCTCATTCAAGTGACCATTTAGCCTTTTTCCGGGAATTTGTGAAAGGAGTAAATACTTTCTTTGGAGACCATTCCAAGAGATTTTAACGGATGAAATGCGACTTTCTCTGCCGATCTCAAAGCTTGTTCCAAAAATGCGTTCAGCTGACGACAAAGAAGCCCGTCTTTTAATCTGAACAGATTGGCTGATAGATACCGAAGATAGCTCAAATTTCTCAGGAAAGTGATTAAAGGTGACGAGGGCACCTGTATGATCCTGGAATGAATCGACAATAAAGTCAGCGGCTCCAAAAAAAGAATCAGCACCAAAAGAGCAAGTCTTTCAAATTTGACACCAAATTAAAGGAGTAGAGCATTGAGAATATTGCCAATTGTTGCGAAAATCAAACAGGAGTCATATCTTAACATTGTGATGCGTTCATGTGAATCTGTAGCCAATATATGATTTAAAAAGTTTAGAACTTTCCTCACCATAATGTTCCGCCTCACGCATTGTCAGCGGCTCGTTTTTTGGCCCAAAAATGGTTATACTTCTCTACCCAACGTATTCGCCTGATTTGACCACCCCAACGAATTTTTTTCTTATTTCCAAAAATGAAATTGGCCTTGATTATGAGGAAACAATTGAAGAAGAGTCGCGGCGTGCTTTGAGGGACATTTCAACTGACAAATTTTCCTTGTGTTTCTGTAATTGGAAATATCTAATGAATCGTTGTGAAGATGCTCAGGGAAACAATTTATATATTTAGTACAACTTTAATAATAAATAATTTTGATTCAATTTCCGAAACATTTTGATCTCATCTTGTAGTTATGCCATCTGTAAAATGTGAATTTCACACACATTTTCAATATACAATTAAACCTGTCTATAGCGCCCCCTCTTAGGACTCAACAAAATAGGGTGTTATAGAAAGGGGGTGCTATAAACAGGTCACTTTTAAGGTAAATCGCATCGTACTAAGTATATAAAATCGGGCGCTATAGAGAGGGAGGCGCTATTCAGAGGGGGCGCTATAGACAGGTTTAACTG
Organism: Cordylochernes scorpioides; assembly: GCA_030710605.1. Taxonomy (NCBI): domain Eukaryota; kingdom Metazoa; phylum Arthropoda; class Arachnida; order Pseudoscorpiones; family Chernetidae; genus Cordylochernes; species Cordylochernes scorpioides. Next base: position 32,733,035 of record CP092881.1, on the reverse strand, counting down.
TATATATATATATATTTTAGGTTATATTGTTACCAGATTGTTTCTAAAAATCATTGAAACATTTCCCTCAAACTTCAAAATGTTATAAACATGTTTGGTACAGATGTCGCTGATCGTGTTGACCAAGATGGAGAAGAAAGGCAAAGGGATCATCCTCAACATGGGATCTTCCAGCGGCACCTTATACATACCTTTCCTCAGCGCCTACTCTTCTGCTAAGGTCTGTCTCAGTGGATAGACAGAGAGATATATTTTTGTTGCTCTTGGATACCCCCCCCCCCCCCCTCGGGGGATATCCATCTTCAAATTAATTTTCTCTCTTTCCAAACAACATTGGTTACAAGGAAACCTAAATCTTCTTAACGATGGAATGACCTTTTCGAGGATGAACCTTTGTTAAAACCGTCGGTGGCGGGGGGGGGGGGGGGGGGGGGGGGGGAGGAAACTGTAAATAGATTTTAAACTTCAGATGAACATTTCTCTTAAAACCATCAACTGGAGAAAAAAAACTGTAGATAGATTTTGAACTTGAGATTAACATTTCCTTTAAATCCGTCAATGAGAGAAAATAAACTGTAGATAGATTTTGAACTTGAGTTTAACATTTCCTTTAAATCCGTCAATGAGAGAAAATAAACTGTAGATAGATTTTGAACTTGAGTTTAACATTTCCTTTAAATCCGTCAACGAGAGAAAAAAACTGTAGATAGATTTTGAACTTGAGTTTAACATTTCCTTTAAATCCGTCAATGAGAGAAAATAAACTGTAGATAGATTTTGAACTTGAGTTTAACATTTCCTTTAAATCCGTCAACGAGAGAAAAAAACTGTAGATAGATTTTGAACTTTAGATTAACATTTCCTTTAAATCCACCAACGAGAGAAAATAAACTGTAGATAGATTTTAAACTTGAGATTAACATTTCCTTCAAATCCGTCAATGCGAGAAAATAAACTGTAGATAGATTTTGAACTTGAAATTAACATTTCCTTCAAATCCGTTAACGAGAGAAGAAAAAAAACTGTAGATAGATTTTGAACATGAGATGAACATTTCCTTCAAATCCGTTAACGAGAGAAGAAAAAAAACTGTAGATAGATTTTGAACATGAGATGAACATTTCCTTCAAATCCGTTAACGAGAGAAGAAAAAAAACTGTAGATAGATTTTGAATTTGAGATTAACATCTTCAAATCCGTCAACGAGAGAAAATAAACTGTAGATAGATTTTGAACTTGAAATTAACATTTCTTTTAAAATCGTTAATTTTTAAGGTGAACATTTCTTTTAAAACCCGTTAATGAGAGAGAAAACTGTAGATATAATTTTTAACTTGAGATAAACATTTCCTTGACCGTCAGTGAGAAATCTATAGATAGATTTAAAAATTATCAGATGAAAATTTATTTTAAAACGATAGTGAGAAAAACTGAAAATAAATTTAAAACTTTAGGGTTTGTTTATTCTAGTAGATCACATAATCTGCATACACATTAAGGTAAACAATTAGATTTAAGTTATCTTTAAATTAAGTATAACATGTGAAAAATTGAAAAACACATTTTATTTTAAATATTTCATTCAAAATACAAGGTGCGTTCATTAATTTCCAGGACTGCTCTGTATCTTTGAAAAAATAAAACAAATAAAAAAACTAATTTAATATTTTTCAAACTATGCCCCTCCTGCCTCAATACACCTGTTCAATCTTTTTTTTTCCAATTGTCGAAGCAGGAGATAAAATCACTTTTTGAGAGGTTCCTCAAGGTTGCCTTCGATTCAGCTTGTATCATATCAACGTTGTCAAATGTCCTTCCTTTTAACGTCATTTTCAATTTAGGATAGAAGAAAAAGTCATTGGGGGCGAAATCGGGGGAATAGGGTGGATGAGGGATCTGTATGGTTGAATGCTTGGCCAAGAACTGCAAAACAACATGGGCTGTGTGCGGCCGCGCATTATCGACGTGAAGTATCAAGTCATTGTTTTGCCATCTTTCAGGTCTTTTAAGGCTAACTGCCTCCCTTAAGCACCTCATTATCCACAAATAAACTCTTGATTAATTGTACGTCCGAAAGGAATAAATTCATGGTGAACCAAACCATTAATATAAAAAAAGGTAACAAGCAATGTCTTGACTTTGGATTTTGTAAATCTTGCCTTTTTGGGTTTCGGTTCCCCTCTTTCAATCTATTGGCTGGATTGACGTTTGGTTTCCGGGTCATACTGATACACCCATGTCTCATTCCCGGTAATGATTTTTTGCATCCATTTTGGATCGGTCCGAGTCATTTAACCATGTTTTTGCAGACATCCATTCTAACCTCCTTTTGTTTCTCTGTTATAATCCGGGGAACAAATTTTGAAGACGTCCAGATCGTGTCCAAATCTTTTGTTACTATTTGATGACACAGTCCTACAGATAGTCCAGTCTCTGTAGATAAGTCTTTAATAGAAATTCTTCTGTTAGATTTAATTAATTCCTTTATTTTGAGCTTGTTTTCCTCGCAACGTAATGATCTTGGACGCCCAGTATGCTGATCATCGTTTACCTTTTCCCGACCTTTTAGGAAGCGTGAAAACCATTCAAAAGTTCTTGAACGGGATAAAGCTGCATCGCCAATAGCTTCTTTAATCAATTCATACGTCTCAGTAGCACTTTTATTCAATTTAAAGCGAAACTTGATGCAGATTCTCTGCTCTACGAAAATGGCCATTTTAATATTAGAAATTCGAACCTTAGAAGGAAGTTGTTTTGTTCTATTTTTAGATCGGCGCGTGCGCCACGAGACTCATGCTTTCAGTCAGGTGTGGTCGAATGTCCAATATTTAACTCTGAATAAAAAAAAATTCTTTAGAATTTTTATTTAATTTATTTTGCAACCAGTCCTGGAAATTAATGAACGCACCTTGTATATTTAGATAAAGTCATTTATATCTAGAGATAGACGAATAATACTTTCAAGGTTAATAAAGGAGGTCATTTACATAAAATACCTTCTAATAAATTAAGTGTTGAATTTTTAATAAGTTAAACAATTTCAATATTGAGAAATTCAATTGTTAGAATATAGATGAAATACTGCAATTCATTTCAATCAAGGTCGCCAAAAAGATCTTTAAAACATATATTCAATACATATTCTCTGAAACATTCACATTAAAAACGAATTTGGCTTTTTTATGAGAGAAATTTTACATTATACATTTCTTATCATGACAATATATATGTTCAGACGGTAATTAAAATGATTCTAACTTCTTCAAACATTAATTAATTTATCATTTTTTAAAATCAATATAACATAACAAATATTGAATTTAACTTAACATCTAAAAAATCATGCGACTGAATTGGGCAATAGCGATTTTCCTGTTAAATTGAAGCCTTCAAATACTTTATTTAGAAACTTATTGCTTGTTCACATGATTGAAGATATCGGTGTTTGCAGCATTTCGATCACTACCTCTCCATTTCTCTCAGAGGAGAATACAAGCATCTTGGCATTAAAATCCTGGTAAGTCTTATTTATAGCATAAACATAGAAATGTCTCTTATTATTGTAACATGTATGGAAACAATGAAGTAAAAAGAAGATTGACGACCCCAGAAATAGGCGTGACAACCTGGCTCTATATCACTTTACATAGCATGTATTTTCAAAGATCAGACCTTTGACCTCGAAGAGAAAGATTAACACGTGGGTGAAGAAAAGCCAGAGCTATTTACCCCGAGGAGAACATACCATCTATAAGAAGAGCCTGGGGACTGGTTAGAGGCAGAAGGGTTTAGGATGCAACCACTGAGCTAAAAACATCTCAAACTGATTGACTAATTAAATCTACGTTGATTGAGGTAACGTGATAGTAGAAAACCAATAAGCAAGCGAATAAACATGCCACTGAACACAAATAGTGATTAAGTCGTATATAATGATAAATAATTTTTTCTAAAAATGAACATCACGTTATCAACCACAAGAAAATGTACCAATTGGAAATAATGGTACTTATAGATATTAATCATGAAGCAATAATTCACCATCTATATATAATGAATAGAACCATACAGCACGAATGTTTCTTTTTTACAAACAAACTTTCTACTGTTCTTACTGCGATGGAAAATTTTGGGAGGGTTTGGCTCATTAGTGGTAAACCCTCCCAGCAGGTCGCCAATTTAATCCACCTGGCTTCTTTTTAGATCTCTAATACTGTATTGGACAATTCTGCTTATATATTCAGCAATAATGGATGGAATCTTAGTAATATTATTTTAGCAAATTAAGGATATAAGCTTTAAGGACTGTTGACTTACATATGCATATAGAGGAATATGCCTTCTACAAAATTATTGAGCACCATAGCGAACAAAGTTTGAAAGTTTTTAAAATTATCAATATTATTATAATTAATCCTCATCACATTTTCGGCTCCAGACTGAGGGAAACACGTGTTAACCTAATTATAATTGAATTATATTTATATTGAATACACATTAGCAACATTCTAATAGATATTTATGTCAAATAAACTTTCCTCAAATTTCTCCCCAAATTTCCCTAATGCTACTAAAACTTTCCTGTTATTAGGTTGACTTTTCCTTATAAGGCATATAAGATCTTGTTTAACCAAGATTTCCACCTTATGTGTGTCGAGTTGAATGGCAATTTCCTTTAGGGAATGCATATTATGGTGTTTCCTTACTTTAACTGTCACAAATGATAAAACAGAAATATTAGTATACGTTGCTTAAGGATTCGAGTAAGTGTCGACATACAATAAATTATATTGTAACAGAATATTGAATATTTTCTATAGAATCTTAATTATATAACTCATCAAATTTCTCTCCGTGCTTATCTTTAATGTAAATAAGGTTAAATTGTGTTTTGACCAAAATAAATTGCTATGTATAATAAGTTTTTCTCTCTTCCTTTTTCAACGCGGCAATATGCAACTTTTAAAATCATTCTTCCTATATAAATTCACCACACACAAATTAAAACTGTTTGTTCAATATATTTTTTTACTTCACTAGGACTGTGAAAGACGTGTCCATACGCTTCTGTTATGGATAAAGTTGAGGTATATATATATAGTAATTACTTTTATTTTACTGAATTGTATCAAATCCTCCAAAAAAGACCTCTAGGAAAACCCCAGGGCTATAATAGAAAAGCTGAGACAATGGAACCTAATGGAGATTGTTTAAACGACTTGAGGAATAAGCAACAACAACTTTTTAAAAAAATCTGTGAATGAGTATATTGAATATTCTGTGAGTGAGTGGTATGACAGAAAATGAGATTCTTAATACTTATTTGAGAATAAAGGAATCCATGTTTTAGAAGTATTTTTTATGCAATCAAACACATCAAAGAGAATATATGTAAGACACGTTCATCCCCTACTTATAATTTAATATAATCAATAAACAATCCAGGGTTAAGTTTCTTGCATCATTTTTATGTCTTTAACTTTCGGGCTAACATGTCCTTCAACAGAAGCACCTAGAAGTATAACTTCCAAGCAACTATACTATATAGGCGTGTATAGAGAGTTATCTGGAAATTATAATTTCAGGCGTGGTCCTGTTGAAGGGCATTGGCCTGAAAGCAAGAGAAATAAAAATGGTGCAAGTAGCTTAACCCTGGATTGTTTGTTTACTTTATTAAATATTTGTAATGTGACTATTTTAAAATTTAGAAAATAAAACAAAATTAAACTCAACACAGGATATAATGACACAGTTAATTATATTTTGCATACTCTGTTTGAATATTCATTATATTACCACATACAAAACTATATATATGTGATAACCAGTAGTAACCGAGAGGGACAGTCAGGGCGTGGAGAGTTTTCCAGTACCTCTCTGCACCTTGGAGGACCTTTAGCAGTTCTCACAGAGTACAGGCAGTCGTGGTCGAGGCAGAGTGGAAAGCTTGGGAATGTCCACACACAAAAAACGAAGAGACACGGTTGTAGTAGGAGAGTTCCGTGAACAGATAGGAGTCGAGATAAGAGCAAGATGGAGATAGAAGAGTTCTTACTGTTCTACATGGTCGATGGGGTGGACCTGGGTACAACCGACGAGGGCTCACGCTGATGGTGAAGTGACTACTTTTTTCGGCTAGGGCAGAGGCCTTATATATCTTTGCCGAGTGAGGAGGCATGCGGGAATTTGGACTTTGATCGGGTGCAAAGGGCGTGGGGCGTCTGCGATATTCTACACCCTTTGACCTTGATGGCAACGACTTGCCAAATTCCTCTTTAGGGTTGTTGGATTTCTATCTCGATCTCTTTCTTAGCTCAGCTCTTAATCTATTACATAGTTTTATTTATTCATCCTCAGTTTGTACAAAGTACATTACATATGGTGATGCAATGACACATGTCAATCATGCGTATAATTATTTATAGATGTGTTTCTATATACAACATGAAATTCTTGTTATAAGTATTATACAATATAGGATTGTTGGTGTAAATTACCATATATACACTATTATTAAAATATAGATGGAAATTAAAATAGATGACGCTTAGTTTGAGCGTCTGTTTTTTATTGACGGAAGAGCCGGCCTTTGATTTTTATAAAGAGACTGTTTTTAATATGCATTTGTTTACTACTTGGAAGTATAAAATAACAAGAGAACTATATATTAAGTACATTTTTATAATTATACATATATATACTATATAGTAAAATTAGTTTTTAAATAAATGTAAGTATATTGATCTAGAAAACATAATATTATATTTACACAGCAAAAGATAGGAGAAAAAAGAATGAATGAAAATAAAAAATGGACGATTTTTAGCAAAATAAATAACAAAATTATTATGATAAGGTATGGATTTGATTAACAATGATATATGTTGTTGTCGGATCTAAATTTAGAACCATTCAGAAAAGTATCAGCGGGAAAAGAAATAGGAAACTATTGTGTTGAGCAAATGAGGGAAATTTATTTGGCAACAATGGTGTGTGTCTCAGTTAGACAATCTCTCTTTGTGATGTAATATGCAAATTATGTAATTAAACATGTTGAAATGGTTGTTAGGCACTGTAACTTTTACAAAAACCTTTTTTTTTTAATTGAAAAAAAAAAGCAAATTATTTTCACATACTTCTTACCTCTCCATTTCTCTTAATAGATCTTTGAAATCTTTTCTAGTATCATACTCTCAACTTGAAAATTTTATGTAATGGTTATTTTATAAGAGAGAAGATTATTATGTACAGGTTATTTTATTAAATAGTAAAAAGGCATATATTGGATTAAATAAAATATTTATTTGTCAATATTTCGACTGGCTGAACGCCAACCTTTATCGAGGCATTACATTTTTGTATTATTAGATATAGATAGATGTATAAAGATACAAAAATGTAATGCCTCGATAAAGGTTGGCGTTCAGCCAGCCGAAATATTGGCAAATACACTGCGTGACATTGAAAATGGAACACCAAGAAATAGTGGCCAGAAAGTGATGAAACTCGGCAGACAGAGAGAGACAGGGACGAACAATAAGTGATCTTTATTTCAAAATGATAGTCATAATACAGAGCGAGAACGGCGTCGGCTTAGTAGCAAGTAGGACCACCGCGGACGGCGATGCACGCAGCAACACGTCTAGGTAGAGAGTCAATCAGAGTACGGATGGCGTCCTGAGGGATGGCTCTCCATTCCCTCTCAACCATTTGTCACAGTTCGTCTTCTGAACGCGGCTGTGGCAAGGCATGCAAACGGCTTCCAATGATGTCCCAGAAGTGCTCGATTGGTGAGAGATCAGGAGAATACGGTGGCCAGGGAAGCATCTGTACATCTTGCAGAGCTTGTTGGCTAATGCGAGCAGTGTGCGGTCGAGCGTTATCCTGCTGATAAAGGGCATTGGGTACCCCCTGAAGGTAGGGGAGTGTCACCGGTCGCAGCACATCATCAACGTATCGTTGGGCCGTCATAGTGCCCTGAATACGAAGTAAAGGTGACCTGGAATCATACGCGATTGCGCCCCAAACCATGATTCCACGTTGTCGCACGGTGGGGCGTTCCACAATTGCTGCCGGATTGGACCTTTCTCCACGTCGACGCCACACGCGTACACGGCGACTATCACTGGACAAGCAGAAACGCGACTCATCTGAAAACACGACCCTGTGCCATTCCGTCATTCACGTCGATCTAGCCCGGCACCATTCCAAACGTTGGCGCCTATTCGGTGGGGTCAATGGCAGTCTTCTTAGCGGACGGCATGAGTGCAAGCCATTAGCAACCAATCGACGGGAAATGGTTCTGGTCGAGATGGAATGACCTAGGGTGTCTTGCACATGTTGCAGGATGGCGGTACAAGTGGCTTGTGGGGCCGCCACTGCTTGTCGAAGGATACGCCGATCCACACGTGCTGACGTCACTCTGGTTGCACCGACATTCCTATAAATTGCCACATTCCCTTGTTCCAACCATCTTCTCCACAGTCGGTACACCGTGGACGCACCAAGGTGTGTATCTGCTGCGATTTGACGTATGGACCAACCTGCCCTTTTCAGTCCGATCACCATGCCCCTCGTAAAAGCGTCTGTCTGCTTGAACTGCCTCCGTTTACGATGACCTGGTATTCTCTGTTATTACACGTGTCTTTTGACACAAGAACAAAATTTCTACAATGATTTTCCTTGAAGAAATAACGACACGAATACTGTCCTTTCTGCAAGTTCCTTCCCTTATATCTTACTCCATGTGCGCACGAGTGCTGCGCATTTTACATCATTTGCATAACTCGGTTAGGTGCGTCTACCCTGAAATTTGCATAATTTTCTGGCCACTATTTCTTGGTGTTCCATTTTCAATGTCACGCAGTGTAAATATTTTATTCAATCTAATATATGCCTTTTTACTATCTAATGATTTAAGTATGGATTGCTTTTTATTCTCAGGTTATTTTTATAATTGTTGTGTTTCTTATTGATTGCCTCAAAATCAGACACTTCAAAGGATACACTTTATTTAGACAATACAATGAAACTTCAGTGCACACACACTTTATATATATCATTTTATATTTAGATAACCTTTCTTTTCTCTGATGCAAAATGTACATGTCATAATTTGCATAATATCCAAGAATTATAATTTCTTTTCGCCAAAATAAGTATGTTAAACTGTAAATATGTTAAGCTTGTGTTAAAATGTAAATATGCAAATTCATCCATCTATAAAAACTGTACCAAAATAAACGGGGCAGACGTCGCGGGTGCGCTGTTTAATTGGCTGGAACTAATTCTTGAAGATTGCATGCATAACGGTTTAATCCTTTTATTCGATCACGACATATATATATTTACATATTTACGGAACTTTTATTATTATTATTTATCCTCTTCTTCTTCTTCAAAAAAAGATAAATCAGTACGTGGATTCACTGCAACAATAAAAACAAGACAAGTAAGCACGAATGTTTTTTTAAAAATAGTTTGGGCCTAATAGTTTTATCAATTTTTTTTTGCCTAACTGGTCTTGTCTTTGTTTGAGGACGAGCATTACTCAAATGTATGCAAAATTTGTATGTAATTATACTGTTCTACTATTCTACCATTACTAAGATCTACCCTTCAGCAGAAAACATAGGCAGAATCACCCAAAAAGTGTTAAAGCTCTAAAAAGCGGTCAGGAGAATTAAATTTGCTAATGAGAAAATATTTAGAATTACGGAAATAAAACATTTTTACAACCAGAAGGAATATCGTGAAACTGGTAATTAAAATTTTCGGGATGTTACATATACTAAATGATTTTGAAATATGTCTGCATTTAACTTATTTTTGACGTTTGGCATCCAAAATTTGAGCATTCTTTACACATCACAAGAATTTCATTTGAATAGAATTCCATGTTCTGACCCAACTTCTCTTTTGGGTGCAACCTTCAAAATTTACACTACTTCTATACATTTCAGGGCAAATATCTGAAATGGTTTAAAAGTATTTGTATATTGAATAACAAAATAATTCACACAACGAATGTTCAAAAATAAAACATAAACGAGCCGAAGAGCAGTGTCTAAAGAGGCATGCCGGAAAAAATGGATAGCGAGGAGCTAAATATTTGGACAATTCTTGTCACAGAACATCTAAATATCATTTAGTCACTTATCCCAAGTACAAAGTACAAGCCATTATAATTATAAAGGATATTTAGCCATTACCTTTACTGTAAGTGCGCTACATGTCTACATATGTAGAAAGCATCCTAGATGTTATTGTAACGGTTTGCGATTACCTTTACTGCAAGTGCGCTACATGTTTACATATGTAGAAAGCATCCTATATGTTATTGTAACGGTTAGCGATTACCTTTACTGTAAGTGCGCTACATGTCTACATATGTAGGAAGCATCCTAGATAATATTGTAACGGTTAGCGATTACCTTTAAAGTAAGTGCGCTACATGTCTACATATGTAGAAAGCATCCTAGATGTTATTGTAACGGTTAGCGATTACCTTTACTGTAAGTGCGCTACATGTCTACATATGTAGAAAGCATCCTAGATGTTATCGTAACGGTTAGCGATTACCTTTACTGTAAATGCGCTACATGTCTACATATGTAGAAAGGATCCTAGATGTTATTGTAACGGTTAGCGATTACCTTTACTGTAAGTGCGCTACATGTCTACATATGTAGAAAGCATCCTAGATGTTATTGTAACGGTTAGCGATTACCTTTACTGTAAGTGCGCTACATGTCTACATATGTAGAAAGCATCCTAGATGTTATTGTAACGGTTAGCGATTACCTTTACTGTAAATGCGCTACATGTCTACATATGTAGAAAGGATCCTAGATGTTATTGTAACGGTTAGCGATTACCTTTACTGTAAGTGCGCTACATGTCTACATATGTAGAAAGCATCCTAGATGTTATTGTAACGGTTTGCAATTACCTTTACTGTATGTGCGCTACATGTTTACATATGTAGAAAGCATCCTAGATGTTATTGTAACGGTTAGCGATCACCTTTACTGTAAATGCGCTACATGTCTACATATGTAGAAAGCATCCTAGATGTTATTGTAACGGTTAGCGATTACCTTTACTGTAAATGCGCTACATGTCTACATATGTAGAAAGCATCCTAGATGTTATTGTAACGGTTAGCGATTACCTTTACTGTAAATGCGCTACATGTCTACATATGTAGAAAGCATCCTAGATGTTATTGTAACGGTTAGCGATTACCTTTACTGTAAATGCGCTACATGTCTACATATGTAGAAAGCATCCTAGATGTTATTGTAACGGTTAGCGATTACCTTTACTGTAAGTGCGCTACATGTCTACATATGTAGAAAGCATCCTAGATGTTATTGTAACGGTTAGCGATTACCTTTACTGTAAGTGCGCTACATGCCTACATATGTAGAAAACATCCTAGATAATATTGTAACGGTTAGCGATTACCTTTACTGTAAGTGCGCTACATGTCTACATATGTAGAAAGCATCCTACATGTTATTGTAACGGTTAGCGATTACCTTTACTGTAAGTGCGCTACATGCCTACATATGTAGAAAGCATCCTAGATGTTATTGTAACGGTTAGCGATTACCTTTACTGTAAGTGCGCTACATGCCTACATATGTAGAAAACATCCTAGATAATATTGTAACGGCTAACTGGTGTCACAGGAGCTTACACCTTACTACATTGTCACCAAATTGTCAAAGATCAAGAGAGCCACTTCGACAACTCCAACTCCCAAGGATTATATCGAGAGCGCCTTCAAATACCTTCAGGATGTTCCTTACATCTACGGATACCCAATGCACTGGTTGATGGTAAGTCTTCGTGCCCATATGTACCTGTATATTGACTCTAACTTCACGTCAATCATTGTCAACAAATCTTCAAAATATATTACATTTTGTCGCTCCATCTCTGTTATAAGAAATGTAAACTACCTTTGGCACGTATGATTCTTTTCGAAGTAAAATAATTTTAATTCCCTTACAGTGCAATAATAAATGTATGGGAAGGGTCTAGTTCAATAGTGGTGAACCCTCTCATTAATATATCATTCCAGAAAGGGCAGTAAAAATTGTTTTAATTCAACAAGAAATATAGCGTCAAAAATTGTTAATATTTATTGAAACCTTCATAATGTGAATACATAGGGGTGGAAATAGTTAGAGGGAACGCTTTTATTAAAGCTATGGAATTTGTAATTCATATTCACAGTATTTCAGATCTGGTATACTTTTTTTTCTAAGTACCTCAGGGACAGTTTTCTCTCTAATTTATTTCATACTTACTAGACCTTCTATAGAAGATAAGAAATGTCTCATTACTTCTAAACGGTTTTCTTCAATCTCACATACACAATTTCGGGTATTACCTTTGCCAGGTTGTCTTAAAAACAGCCTAAATCACAGAATGACTTCTGTGTCAGTAGATCAAAGAATTCTGCAAATGTGACGCTGTTAATAATCATGCTAAATGTTGGAGAGGTGAAGGTGGGGTGTGGCTTATGCAATGGTGGAAAAAATCAAACTTTATTTTTATTTTCAAAAAACGAGGAAATACAAATTTCGTGAAATTTGACTGAAATGTTTACTCGGTAATATGCTGATTTAAATTTGATTTGATATCTATTTTTTCTCAATTAATATAATTCAATTTTAGAAGAAAAAAATCAGAAAACAACTGTTCTTTTAATATACATTATTCATTTTAGCGGTATCTCTCAATCTATAGCAGAGAGCACTCATTTACACAATTTAAATTATAAACTAATATGTAGATTATCCTTATGTAAATTACATATCGTGTATATATGTCATTTATTTGAAGATATAAGATCAGTATAACTGTAGAATAATTACACTTATAATTTGTTATTTAAATTAATATTTATGATTTTTAAAGAGCAAAATTTGATTAATAATAAATAAAATAAAGCTTTTGGCTCCACATACCAACTCTTCTTGTCAAAGATAAAGCGCTAGCTTAGTTAATGATGTAACTTAAAAAATGCTTACGTAACATTGGTTGCATTTATTACTGTATTTATCCCAATACTATAAAAATAACCATCAGGCAAAAACCATGGGTGATGGGAATATTCTGATTAGATATTTGAGTTCAGCATGAAAAGTTACACTAGGAACACCATCAGGTTCTCTTGTGCAAAAAAAGAGTTTTTTTTGTAGACCTGTGTTATCGAGTTCGATAGCTTATAGTGAGGATGCTATTACATTGAAGAAAACCTTTGTCTTAACGATCGTATATTGCCACGTGGAAAATTAGGGAAGACAAGCTTCGGGGTAACACAGCAATTTATTTCAGGCAAGAACAAACTACGAGTGATCAACAAAAGATAAGCAAAAGAGGGATGTGTACAGCGTATAGCAAAATTTAATATACAGTTATCAGCGTCATAATCAATTCTTTCTTAATCAATTCTGTCACCGTTTGATTTTGTGAATGGAATAAATACCCAAATATGGCCATTTCTCATAACCATTGGTGGTTCAATGGTAGAATGCTCGCCTGCCACGCGGGCGGCCCGGGTTCGATTCCCGGCTGTTGCATTTTTTTTTTTTTTTACAATTTTTAAAACTCATTTATATATTATACAAGAATGATATCCACGGCGCAAATTTATAATTGTAACGAATAGTATTTGAATAAAAGCATTTAATCGGGTAAAACCCGGGTGTTGCCCGGGCCATTCGGCTAGTATAAACATAAAAAGTAATACTCTGCTAATGAAATAATAAATACTTTGTTACAATATTAATTATTTAGTTAAGGTATCCTTGAACTGTTATCGCGGGACGATTATATTCATGTACCTAGAGAGGAATCTCTCCCTTTTTTATTATGTATAAGAACGACGCATTATGTTCATCTCCCTAGTAAAACAACTTTACTAATGGTGATGAAAAATGAGGCACAACACCAAGTTTGGAAAATTCAGACAAAAGCCCACCTTTGAAAAAAAAGAGTACAAATGTGATATAATACTGGGATAAGGTGCATAAATTATGAAAAAAAAAGAGGCATATCCTTATCGTGCAACTGAAAGTTGCCAAAGAGATGCCTTTTTTATAATTTATGTACCTTATCCCAGTACAATATCACATTTGTACTATTTTTTTTTACATTGTGTCGCGGCCTCACGTAATTCTGGCCTTAAGCTGGCGTTTAGCTTTTTTTGATTAATAAAAAATGGGTATTCGGCCAATTCTGGAATAATTAAAAATCAACGAGAATAGTTTATTTTAATTCCGATAGATGGCGCAAGCCATCAGCAACTTTCAGTTGCACGATAAGGAGATGCCTTTTTTCATAAAAGCCTACCTGTATACCATGGTTTCGGGCTATGGACCTCATTCATCGTCACCACATAGAAAGTATTTTACTAAGGTAATGAACAGAAGGTATGTTTTGATGAATATTTAAAAGGAGAGTTGCCTTTCTAGGTACATAATTAGAAATGGTTAAGAGAATCTTCATTGATTTTCGGTTTGTTCGAGCAAGATTTATAAACTCGAAAGCGCGCACACATCATTTAAATATAAAACATGAATTTTAAAAATAGAGCAATCCATACTTAATTCATTAGATAATAAAAGGCATATATTGGATTTAATAAAATATTTATTTTGCCAATATTTCGGCTGGCTGAACGCCAACCTTTATCGAGGCATTAGATTTTTGTATACCTAAGTATACAAAAATGTAATGCCTCGATAAAGGTTGGCGTTCAGCCAGCCGAAATATTGGCAAAATAAATATTTTATTAAATCCAATATATGCCTTTTATTATCTAATAAAACATGAATGTAAATTGCTTGGCTTTACTTCTAATATGATGTTAAGTTTGAACGACATTATATAGTCATGATCAAAGTGAATAGATCACTTTGTAAAACATTCTATTTAGTTTCTATAATATTGCACGATATGATTTTAACACTATATTTGGGTGGTTTCTTTTACAGGAATTGGGTTTCTAAATTTCTCTCTACCCACTGTTACTTGCTAGAATAACATTTGAGATAGAGATTATTATATTTCATCTAAAACATGTTTTACTTATTCCATTAATAGGAAGCTCTGACAAGCCATAGAGAGAGTCCACATATTATATTGAACAAGAATAGCTATTCAAATTTAAATGTTTAAAGGGTAGAACATCCTATAAGGGAGACCCGTCTATTAAGCCATCATTTATATTATCGACCTTCCTTATGGATTAAAAAATAATATTTCTTACTTATACCAGGTATACATAATACAGTTAATAATAATCATGCTAAGTAGTCAACGACGCCCTTTTACTGTTAGTTAGTGTCCCACTTGTCAACACATGTAGAAAAATCAGTTCACATTGACCTGACATACTTCAACTTATAAGGAAAGACAGATTCAGGAAATTATAATGATCATTGATGATTTAAAGACGGTTAGAATTATTATTGATGTACTTTCAGTATGAAGGAAACTGCACTCGGGGGAATTCTCAGGTGAAGCCGGGTCATTCGTCTAGTTTATATATAAAACATGAATGTAAACCTTTTGGCTTTACCTTTTAATATAATGTTAAGTTTGAACGGCATTATATTTATGATCAAAGTAAATAGATCAATTGAAAAAGCATTCTATATAGTTTCTATAATTTTGATTTTAACACTATATTTGGTGTTCTACTCTATTATATAATCTTTACTTTAAACACGGGGGACTATGGCTAACCGACTGTTTGTATATCCAGGTGAGTTATTTCAAAACCATCGTTTATATAGGACTCAGGTTGGGCTATGACATGCCTTATACCTTTGGGAATTACTTCAGAACGCTCTCCAAACGCCGCCAGAGGATACTCAAGTATGGAACACCCAAGATGGACTTTATAAAAAGGTACATCGCTAAATCCAAAGAACATCTTCAAGAGAAACAAAATTCTTATATAGCAGCCAATATTGGATAATAAAAAAAATCATATTTATATATTTGAGTACTCAATTATTTTCGTTCTACCTAATCACCGTGTTTATTCTGCTTGTAAAAATATATTTTTTATCAATTTGAAGATTCTTTCTATTAAATTCTCTGTATATAATTTTAAGAAGTCTGCGAATATTTTTTTTGTGGTTGTAGGTAACTTTTTCACTATGAATTTTTACACTTTATAAAATTGAACACTTTGTTTGTCTCTTCATTAAATAAAAACCGTCTATTTTATAAACCTCTTTTAAATTCGTTCTTCTGAATATTAACTTATATGATATTTATCGTCTAATTTTATTTGTTTCTTCAACCACACAATATTGTCGCACGTGTGACCCCTCGGTTATTTGCGACTACGCCGGCCGCTTCCTCCGACGCGGATCACCTAACCCTGGGCTCCCGTTGCTCTCCTCTGCAGCCCACCCAGAACCACCACTCAAGTGGAACTCCTTTCCTCTGGCAGTATCTCTCGGCCTTACCACTGGTGAGGGGACACGAGAGACTTACCAGAAGAGTAGAGACTATGGCGATGGCGAGAGCAACAACAGCAACAGGCAACAAGACTTCAAGCACACCTCTTTTATTGTCATTTATACTACACATCACATATAACTAGAATAACAATCAATTACGCCACCCCCTAGGACCAATATAAACGTGTATTTACAAACATTTGCCCCAGGAAACTGGACTACAGCAGTCGGCGATTCCCACATTATTTCTAGACCGGAAATAGGCGAAAGCGCTATCTATTGGCGGAGGTTGTAGGTGTTTTGAAGGCTCATACACGCGATAATATGATATTAAAACAACAGAATAGATAAATTCCGTCATCTTTTACAGTTGGAAGGGATTTTTAATTGAGAGGAATATTTTACTTTTATAAACAATAATGGAAAATGGAAAAAATGGTAACGAAAATATTTAAAGAGAATTCTAACGATTAAAATGCTGGGTGATATAGATGTATACCAAATAACAAACCTTTCAACTTCAAAGTAAAATGATCTGCTTGGAATTTTCTGTTAGCTTAAGATAATTTAGCGATTAGAGCCGTGGACACTTTTTCATATTCCAATCCAAAATACTCCAAACCATTTCTGAAGAGAATTACGGAGTTCTTGATGGACCTATTTTGATAACCTGGAATATACCGTCCCAATTCCTTTTATAATAGTGTGAAATGAATAACAAGGCCAAGATTCCAGAGTGAAGTTGGGGAAAGATGAGTGGGGGATGGTCATGTATGGTCAGGGGGAACAGGCGCCAAAAACGGCATTCCTGTGTGGGGGAGGACAGTCTGGTGAGATCTGCGGCAAGTAGAAGACTCCGGGCGTGTGGATGATCCTGCAAGGCGTTGCCAGGAGAGACTGAAATCGGAGTGGTCTAAAAAGTGGTGTAGACAGGCTGGACGTGTATAGTGTGGAGCGGAACGTTTCCCATGAGTGACATCCACGGCGCCAAGAATCCTTCTGACGGGGAGGCTGAAGTCAAGTCCCACTCATTGTAACTTCTGTTGAGTGAAACATAATAAAGCGCTAACTTTAGCTGCATCCCTTCGAACTCACGTGTGTATCTTTGTAGCATCCTGAGAAGACAAAGAACACAAACAACTTCTTGGTACGACGTAACAATAGTATCAAATTCTTGAAGATTTTTGGAAGACTTCCTTTGGATCTAATTTGATATATTTATAATTGTTGAAGTTTGAGATTGAATCAAGGAATAAAAGGATTATTTATTAAACAAAGTAACTTAAAACAAGATGTTAAAGTAGCAACATTTTAAAGGCAAGTATATAGGAAGGCGAGACAAAGATTAAAAATCTTGACGTCGACCGCAGCGCCGCCTCGGCCGTTGATTGGTCGATCCTCCAATGCTCCATGCCAATATTTTGATCGCTATTCCAACACTCCCTCTCGATCCAAAATGTTCAGTAGACCTCTTAAGTAGTGGAATTGGTTTCGTGGAAGAGGTTTAGTCATTATATCAGCTAGCTGTTCTGAGCTGCAAACATGATGCACTTTAAGTTCACCTTCTTCATGTTTGGATCTAATGAAGTGGTAGCGAACATCAATATGTTTCGTTCGTTTGTGGAATACTGGATTTTCAACAAGTTTTATTGCTGCTTGGTTGTCGATATAAAGTTCAGTTTCTTTAGTAATATCACAGCCGATGCCCTGTAGAAGTCTTCTGATCCAAATCAATTCCTTAGCAGCACCGCAGGCAGCGATGTATTCACTTTCGGTGGTGGAAAGTGCGATAATTGGTTGTCGTTGGCTTGCCCAAGAAACAGTTCCTCCGTTCATCATGAAGGCATAACCAGTCGTACTTTTTCTGGAGTCAACATCACGAGCAAAATCACTATCAGAGTAGCCAACAAGTTGGTCTTGTCCAGTGAAGAGAATTCCCATGTGTGGAGTGCCTTTCAGATAACGGAAAATATTCTTCACTGTTGTACAATGTGCAGGTCCTGGATATTCTAGGAATTTACTCACTTTTGAAACTGCATAAGTGATATCTGGACGTGAAACACATGATGCAAACATAAGGGATCCAACAGCTTCTCGAAAAGGGAATTTAGGCATCTTTTCCTTTTGTTCTGGAGTAGGACAGTCCTGCTTTGTTAAGATGACAGAAGGGTCCATAGGCACCGAAGCAGGAATACAGTCAGCCATATTAAATTTACTCAAAATTTTGTCAATATATGATGACTGGTGAATGAAAATACTTGCCCTATCTTCTGACTGCTCTATTTGTAGCCCAACAAAAAAGTTAACACTTCCAGATGTAATATCAAATGCGTGTTCTAACTCATCCATTATAATAGCTATTGCCTCTTTATCTTTAGATAGAATAATTCCATCATCAACATAGAGAGCTAAGATAACATTTGAATCATTGTGTGTTCCAATGAAAATGCACGGGTCGGCGTCTGATGTTTTGAAATTATGGCTATACAAAAAATTGGTAAATTTCTTATTCCAATTTCTAGAAGATTGTCTCAGACCATACAGACTTTTATGTAATCTATAGCAGCTATTATCATCTCTCTTGTAGCCTTCTGGTTGTTCAAGATAAACAAGTTCCTCAAATTCGCCATTGAGAAAAGCTGTCTTTACATCGAATTGCTTAAGAAACATTCTTTCAGAAGCAGCGTGTGATAAAAGAATGCGTAACGAATCATACCTGACTACTGGGCTAAACGTATCGAAATAGTCAACATTTTTGATTTGAGAATAGCCTTTTGCAACTAATCTGGCTTTGAACCGTTGAATTGTACCATCGGACTCCGTTTTAATTTTATAAACCCATTTACAACCGATAGGTTTATGACCATCTGCCAAACGTTCTAAAGTCCATGTTTTATTTTTATTTAATGCATCAATCTCTTTATCCATGGCTAATTTCCATCTTTCTGAATCTGAACTTGTTATTGCATCTATATAGTTACTGGGTTCATCAGCGAGCGCAAAGTTACATTGGCTATTCGAAACTTTAGAGCGTGTTATCATTGGATGCGAACTGATATCGGATACTGGCAGCATTTCCTGCACTGGAATGTTTGCTGTCGCAACTGGTGATTCATCCGGAGCGCTGTTAATCTGAAATATTATTTCTTTTGGTTTGGTAGATTCTCTATCTGGAGTAGCTTTCTCATCGAATGTGACATCTTTAGAAATTCTTATTTTTCTAGTTTTCCAATCCCATAATCTAAAATTTTTGCTTGTATTCTCATAACCTAAAAACATAAGTTTTATCGATTTATTATCCCACTTTTTACGGTTTTCTTTGGGAATATGCATATAAGCATTACAGCCAAATATTTTATAGTTAGCTACATTAGGCTTTGTGCCAAAGAAAAGTTCATAAGGTGTCGTTCCAGGGGTTTGCTTAGTCGCACTTCTATTTAGAATATAAGATGCTGTGTTACATGCCTCAGCCCAAAAAAATCCTGGAAGATTTCGTGAATTTAGCATGGACCTGGCTGCTTCCACAATCGTACGATTGTCTCTTTCTATACGTCCTATCTGTTCGTGCACATAAGGTGCAGTGAACTCGTGAATTATCCCAAATCTTTTACATAAATCTGCAAAATTATCGCTTTTGAATTCTAGCGCATTATCAGTCCTAAGAACTTTTATCTTATTTCCAGTTTGAGTATAGATTAGAGTAGCATATTCTTTGAATATATCTAGCACATCTGATTTGTTTTTAATAAAATAAATATGGTGATAACCACTAAAGTAATCTTTAAATAAGCAGAAATACAGATATTTACTTAATGGTTGAGTCTGCATTGGGCCACAAATATCAGCATAAATAAACTCACCTAGCTGGTAGTTTTTGCCATCTGAGGGATAGCACGACTTTCTATGGGCTTTTCCAAGTTGGCATCCTTCACAGAAGAAATATTCTCCCTCTAAATCTTGAGGCTGCAGACAATCCACCAATTATTTGGTCGCCATCTCTCGAAGTGTAGCAACTGGAAGATGCGCAAGTCTCTCGTGCCACAACTGAAGCTTGTTCTCGCTGGTGATGTATCCTTGTGATGATGACGTAACCTTGAAGAGCATCCTGTAGAGGCCGTCATGACGCACTCCTACGGCTTTTAGGTCATTATCCATGAAGATCTGTAGCTTGTCATGTTTGATAATGACGTTGAATCCTCTTCTTGTGGACGTAGAAAGGCTATACAAATTTTTCTTTAGTTGCGGCGAGTAGAGCACATTTCTTATGTACGTATTGTACCATCCACCGTCGACGTAGGCTTGAATCTCGATGTCTCCCATGCCTTCTGCAAGTAGTGTCGAGTTGTCTCCCAAGTAGATTGGATGATCACTGGTGAACGGCGTGTAGGTCTTGAACCACTCTCGTCGAAATGTCATGCTGCAGCTTGCACCGCTGTCAGCATACCAAATATCATTGGGCTCTACTTGATTATCGCACAAAATAAGTCCATAATCACTTGAACTTCCTTTTGAATCATGAAGATTTTTGGATTTATTTTTCTCATTAGCTAATCTTTTTCTACATTCGCGGCTCCAATGTCCAATTTTGTGACAATAGTGGCATTTAGTGTTCTTCTTGGCATCTTGAAAAGAACGTTGTGTATCTTTAGGCTTCGTTCGTGCTTGCCTGTGTAATAAGGCCTCATCTTGTTTAGAAGAACCGCTTTGTTGATTCCTTGTTTCTTCAATCAAAAGTCTTGCAGTTAAATTGTTAAGAGTTTGAGCTTTCGGATCTAACGATTCCCACGCTGCAACAAAGTAGCGCATACTCGAAGGCAAAGTATTTAAAATTTTTGCTACCTTTTGATCTTCCGTTATGGTTCCGCCCATTTGTGAAATTTGTGCAGAAATATATTTCAATTTTTGCTATGTAATCACTTATTGTTTCCGATGTCAATCGTGCATCGAAGAATTGTTGCCAAAGTAGGCCAATAGTAAATTCGGATTTTTGTTCATGAATAGCAAGTAATTTCTGCCACATTTGTGAAGCGGAAGTACAGTTCATCAGGGGCTGAAGAAACTTTAATTCGATTGCCTGTGATAATAACATCCTTGCCTTAACGTCCTTTGATTTCCAATTCTGTAGTGAACTTTCAGAGTTACTGTCGGAGGAAACAACATTCGGCTTTATTTCTAAGCCTTCCAATAATTCTAGTAATTTTTGTTGTTCCAAAAGAAGCCTGAATTGGAATTTCCATAGTGAAAAGTTTTCACCATTAAAAACTTTAATCCTTGAAAGACAATCTTCGCTCATCTTCTTTGTCTTGGAATCGGCCAACGACAAAAAGAAACTAGGGTTATGGTTGGCGGTTGACGCCTAAACTTCGAGCAAAACAAAGGCTTACTCACTGCTGGCAGTTAATCCTTTTAGCGCAGTGGAAGCGTGCTGGGCCCATAACCTGTTGAAGTTTGAGATTGAATCAAGGAATAAAAGGATTATTTATTAAACAAAGTAACTTAAAACAAGATGTTAAAGTAGCAACATTTTAAAGGCAAGTATATAGGAAGGCGAGACAAAGACTAAAAATCTTGACGTTGACCGCAGCGCCGCCGCGGCCGTTGATTGGTCGATCCTCCAATGCTCCATGCCAATATTTTGATCGCTATTCCAACAATAATATAACTTTTTCTCTTAACAATACCATTAACATTCTCAACGGCTCAAGCGGTGAGATTCAACATAGAGGCTGAGACCTCTAGGAAAAATCGTTCAGGATTGGAAGAAGACAGTGGTACTTTAATATATTGATAGTTCTAGAATGTCCTAGCTTTCTAATCTCGTTTGTTTCTTATGTATGGCTTGTGTTGAGGTCTATTCTGAAGTCATTTGATCAAACCACCCTCAGTAGGTACATTTTGTTGACTTTGCTTAGAATTATTAATGAAACTGATTCCAATAATTATTAATTAAACTTTATATTTATTGATTCACAAGAGAGAAAACAAAATATAAAAGGGAAACTGATATTGAACAAAGGAACCTTTTTTTTCGGTTAGCGCCTATTTACCTATGAGCTTACACACACTCTGTGGTAACAAATAATTAATATATACACAACATACGCTCCCCTGTGTGTAAGCCCTAACCTCTAGGAAAAATCGTTCAGGATTGGAAGAAGACAGTGGTACTTTAATATATTGATAGTTCTAGAATGTCCTAGCTTTCTAATCTCGTTTGTTTCTTATGTATGGCTTGTGTTGAGGTCTATTCTGAAGTCATTTGATCAAACCACCCTCAGTAGGTACATTTTGTTGACTTTGCTTAGAATTATTAATGAAACTGATTCCAATAATTATTAATTAAACTTTATATTTATTGATTCACAAGAGAGAAAACAAAATATAAAAGGGAAACTGATATTGAACAAAGGAACCTTTTTTTTCGGTTAGCGCCTATTTACCTATGAGCTTACACACACTCTGTGGTAACAAATAATTAATATATACACAACATACGCTCCCCTGTGTGTAAGCCCTAACCATCAAGTCCAAGGCTATCTGCACATTTCTGTAGTTTGTCCTTATAGTCCACACCATATCTTTGATTGCATCCAACAGCAACCGGTCTGGCCTTTCTTTTATATATGCCGTCATTTGATGTTTTCTTTGTACTGTAGACCCATTTACTATTGATGACTTTCATACCATTTTCTCCCTTGGTACTAGTGTCCATACTTTATGTTTCTCTATCTCACTGTGCTCTTCTTCCATTGCTTTGAGCCATTCATTTCTTTCTCCACTATCCATTGCTTCTTTAAAGTTCTCCGGGATATAATGATCTATTTCCATAATTAAGTTTGCCTCATTCCTATCCTTTATTCTTTGTGAGCGTCGAACTCCTTCTCCAATCAATTTTCTTTCTTGTTCTTCAAGTCTTGCTTTGTACAGTTCTTCTAAGATGCTCTTTGTTTCTCCTTTCTTTCTTCCTCCTTTTGCGCATCTTTCCTCTATTGGTTCAATTTGTGTTGAGTCATTTTCAGTGTCACCACCTGGTTTTACTGAAGTATCCTCCTGAGACTTCATTTCACTCTATGTGACAGGATTGTCTTCTTTCAAGATAAGAGAGTCTTCAACTATTTCTTCACAATTTCCTTTATAGGTCAAATTATCACAATTGGTATCTTCCTGAATATCATTTGCATAATCAATTCCTCTCTTATCTTCACTAAATTTTACCGATCTGACTTCATGAATTCTCTTTGTCATCACATCGTATATTCTGTAGGCTTTTCTTTTAATGGAATAACCAATAAATATTCCCTTTCTACCATTTGGTGAAAACTTGTTTCTTCTTGGTTTGCTCTCAAGCCAATGTGTTAAACATCCAAATATTCGAATGTGTTTGACCGATGGCTTCCTGTCATTCAGGTGTATGGTGTTTGATAGACATGTGGGGAGTACAATTCTTTATGTATGCAGCTGTAGCAATTGCCTCTGCCCAAAACTTCATGGGTAATTTTGAGTCAATTAGTAAGGTTCTTGCTGTATCTATAAGAGTCCTATTCACTCTCTCTGCGACTCCATTACTTTGTGGTGAGTATGTGGTGGTAAGTTGATGATGTATCCCACTTCTCTTGAAAAGCCCTTCAAATCTAGAGTTACAAAATTCAGTTCCATTGTCGATTCTTATATCTTTTATTCTAAGACTTAATTCGTTTTCTGCTCTTGCTTTAAATTCTTCAAATCTCTCAAAGGTCTCATCTTTTGATCTCAGGAAATATACAAAGATTCTTCTACTGTAATCATCTACTATAGCAAGAAAATACTTAGATCCTCCTAAAGATTGACATGGCATTGGTCCACATAAATCCATATGAATCAACTGCAGGGGCTTAACTGTATAATTATCCGTAATAATATATGGCTTCTGAACCAGTTTTCCCATTATGCATGCTTCGCACTCTGGTAACCTTTCAAATTTTAGATCCAATCCTCTTACAATATGTCCATGAATCATTTTTTCATGTATTCTTCATTTATATGGTTTAATCTTTTATGCCATAAACTTATATTGCTATTTTTATTAAATAAATGGGTATTTATAACCATGACATTTTCATTTTTTGCTATTGGTACATTTCTTTGTTTTGTTTCCATCATAAACATTCTATCTTTAATATATGCTTCAGCAACTAAATCATTCCCTTCATTATAAATTTTTGCTCCAACCTTATTGAAAATAACCGAATTTCCTTTGTTGACTAATTCATATACTGACAAGAAATTATTTCTTAGATTTGGTACATGTAAGATATCTTTGATGCGAACATTTTTTTGGCCTTCACTTGTGCATGTAGTAAGTCTCATATATCCTTTGGCTGTGGCTTGGGTAGTTTTGCCCTTCTCAGCAAGGTTAATTTCACTTTCATAATCTACCACATTTTCCATCAAAGTTAGGTTTGGGTTAAATGTGCGGTGCATCCTGAATCTATACACCATATTTGCCTATCATTTCTCCCATCTGGTGGATCTTCAAATTCTTTTACATATGTTTTAAATGCTTGCTCATTAAATCCACTTTTCATAGTATCCACTAGGTTATTTGAATGTTCCCTGCTGTATTTGTGATTTCTATAATCAGGAGTCCATTTCTTTTGATATCCTTGTTTCTGTTTATCTCTAAACTAGCAATCATTAGCTAGATGTCCCTTTTTAATATAAACAAAACATCTTTTTGGCTGAGATTGTTGAACTTTTCTATCTTTAATTCTGTATACTTGTTCAGGCCCATTCTCAACCGATTGATTTAATCTCATATTTCTTCTTGACTACTCTTCTCTTAGAGTTTCTTGAATCTCTTCTACTGTTGCCTCTCTCTTAGATCGTAAGACAATAGCAATATTTTCATACCTTGGATGTATGCCTCTGACAATATGAAATGAAAGTTCTCTTGAGGTAAATTGATGCCCTAATGATGAACTTCTAGCAGCAATATTTTTTGCCCTTGTTATATATTCATCTACAGTTTCTTTCTATCTTTCATTCTAATGTTCTTTAATTCTAAGCCTATATCAATAATTTTATCTTACAAATTGCCTGTGTATGTTCTTTTCAGTGACTTCCATACTTTCTTAGCATTTGTTTCACCTATGAACATTCTAGCTTGTTCATTAGTCAATGTTGTGATGATTATCCCAAAAGCTTCATCATTTTTATCACTCCAAATCTCCCAAGAACTTTTGTCTTCCATATCAGGTTCTGGATCGGAAATTACACATTTAAATAATTTTCTTCCTCTTAAAACTGCGCCGATTTTCATCGCCCATATTTGATAATTTGTTCCTGTTAATGGTTCAATTTTTGTTTGGGATAAAAAATTAGAGGGTGTTCACACTTATAGGAAACAAGTTTTATTATAATAATTAAAAATTAACACCATATTTGAAAATTTTCAAATGTTCTATTTGAAAGCCTTTTTGTTTAATTACAGAACGGCACCTGATTTTTCACGATAGCAGACACTTTCTGATCATGGTCATACTCAAAAGATCCCATTCTTCCTTTACCACTTTCCAGAGACCTTCAATTGTCCTAGGGTGTCTCTTTCCAAGTGCTCTTTTAAGGCATCCAAAAATTCAAAAATCCATCGGAGCTAAATCAGGAGATTTTACAGGGGTTCTGTTCTTTGGAATAGTGTTGATTACTCTTCTTTGCCTTAGATCTTCCAAATAAGCTTGGATTGAAGATGAGGTATGACTTGTGGCGTTATCAAGGTGAAACCAGACTTTGTTGCTCTGTTTTCCATAGATAGAGGGAATATCATTCAAAAATATAGGTTCTAAAATGTTGTTTTGATAGTACTCCGAGTTTATTTTGGCATTTCTTTCAACTTTTCTTATTTTTAATTTTCCTTCATATGATATACCGCATGCCACCATAAATCCTTTGGGGTAACTTTCGGCACATTCCTTCACCCAAATTGGCCTAGATACTTCCACCCTTTTTTGATAGAATATAGCTCTTTTTCTGTCGCAATCGGTTAAATATACCCATGCTTCGTCATATGTAACAATAAATTTCTATCTATCAGCAGCCAAGAAATTTTCATAGAAATATCTGCTGATAGTGTGTCGCTGACGAATATGGCTCTGAAAAAATTTGTGAACCGCATGTTTTTTTGTAGCTTTTAGGCCTAAATCTTTATTTATTATTTTATTTATTGTTGACACTGATGTTCCTATTAATTTGGCTATATCTCTTTGTGGCATAGGATTTTCTTTTGTAATATATTTTTCACTTTTTTGACAGTTACAGGAGTTCTCACAGATATAGGGTGATAATCTTTTGTCCATTTCCCCGTAGGTGCTTTGAATAAAAACTTGATATTTTTGTCGTGAATAATATTATAAATACCTTTTTTAGAAATGTTGATATAATCTTGTTTGCATATTTTAATTATGTCCAAATAGGTAAGATTAGCTCTGGAAAGTCCTAAAATATAACCTCTTATGAAATTATTGTATTTGAAGGGCATTTTTTTTAAATAACAAAATATATGTATTGCGTGTTAGAATTAGCTTAAGCCTTTTCGAATTCAACGTTGTTGATTTTTCAAAATAAAGTAATAGTTCCTTTTTTACACCGGGCGCTCGTTTCCTATAAGTGCGAACACCCTCTGTATATTCAGCCATTTTCGTCTTGTGAGAGCTAATATAAACAAACCAATATATATATAATTTAAAAACAAATATATATTTTAAATTTATTTAAATATTGGGTAGCTTTTAAACATGCAATATATATATATATATGTGGCAATATCGTTGCGGGGTTTCTTGTTGTTGGATGCGAATGGTGAGATTTGGTTGAAGCGCAGTCGTTTGAGTGGAAGTTGCAGCATACAGTTAGGAATAATCAGGACACGTGATTGAGTTGGAAAATAAGAGGCAACTGTGTTGGAGGGAAGAAAGCTTGAGAAGAGTTGAGCGATTTGACTTATTAATTAGTTGATCACATGGCGATGATGAAATGAGCGGAGAGAGATATCTCTAGAGTAGATGTTACCTTGTTGGAAGCGAAGGAGCACTGTCCGAACTCGGCGAGAGCCAGTGAACCCTGTAGGTGTTGTTCCTATGAGAGCTCAAGCGTAACTACCCATTCTTGCTTTCCGATTTAACACCAAGCCTCAGTTTCTCTCTGATTGGTCGAGAGATGTCACATGATCCTTTCCTATTGGTTGACCTACTTGAGGTGTTGTCTTTTGATTGGTCGCGAGATGTCACATGCTCTTTTCCTATTGGTTGACCTACTTAAGGTGCTGTCTTCTGATGGGCCCGCGGTTTCCTTTGGTATTAGTTACGCCCGGCTTGGGTCAGGAAGTCTCGTGTTTGTTTGACTTTATTTACTTCCGCGGCTATCAAAATACATCCTGCTTTGTCAGGAAGTATTGAATGCTAGCTTTAACATTTATAACTTCTGGTCATTAGATACGTCCTGTTTTTCCAGGAAGTGTCGGTTTAAACTTAGCTCGCAGGGACCTGGGGTCAGAAGGTTAACTGCGACGTCTTCCTATGTCTTTTGTTACTTTCTTTCCTCCAGTTACCTTATTCTTTTATTAAATCTTTGAAAATCATACATGGTACATACATAGTGGGTCGGGGTTGCATTTAATTATATACAAATTATGACAGATGCGCCCCCTACATGTGAAGAATTCAAGAAGGGGTTAGCCTGAGAGAATTCTGTAAAGTGAAAAATAATTTTGTGGGAAAATTAGTTGTGGGTATTGAGGGGCTATATACAAGCATTGCTGGTGACATAATAAGTAAAATAGCATGGTGTTGATGATATAGGTTGAGTATAATTAATAGAAATCAAAAAATTTTTTAATTGTAAGAAATCAATGAATGTTATGGTACATAGTGGGCAAAAAAAAAAGAAAATGCGCCTAAACGAATTCTACTCGAGTTAAGAAATGAATTCGAGGGGGTTCTATTAAGGCTTTGAAATCAAAATAAAATAAAATAAAAGTTTTTTGAGCGAAATCAAAGTGGAGTGCTTGGTTGAATGGTGAAAAAAAAAAAAGGAAAATGCCTAACCATATTCTATTCGAGATTGGGAATGAAATCGAAGGAATTCTATTAGGTCTTTCGAGAAATCAAAAATAAAAATAAAATAAAAATAAGAGTTGAACGAAATCAAAGTTGAGTGCTTGAAAAAAAAAAAAGAAAAATGAAAAATAAAAAGGTTTCAACAACAAAGGGTGATTTAATGTTTTTAGTTTAATCGAAAACCAGTGGGTTTTCGTTGATAATTGAGTTGTGGCAATATAAGTCAAGTGGTAAATAGAATGATAATTGATAAATGAAAATGATAATATAAACTAATTGGTAAATAAAATGATAGTTAATGATTAAAAGTGGTAATAAGTTGAATAAATTGATAAATTGATTAAATATTTAAATTTATTGAGAGAAAATAATGAAAATGATTGATATGAAAAATAAGGTGTATTGGTTGGAACCCTTTGGTATCTTCATGCCCTGATCTACATGTATTGGTTGCTCCATTTTGCCCTATAAATGTTTTACTTGCTCAATTATGCCCTATAAATTTTTTGTCTCATCTGTAGTGACACTTAGGTGAAAAACGTGATTCTAGCCCTCAAGTGCGTTTATGCTGTGTGTACAGGAGACATGGAAATCTATATAACCTTTATGTGTAATTTTTTGTCTTTGTGTGTGTGTTGTGAAAAATGTTAGAAGTCGGTTGTGTAAGAGATGTGTGAGTGAATTCTATGTGTTGTCTCGTGGATGTGTAATTGGGTGGTAAAAATCGATATGTAGACTCGAACTGGAATCAAAACCGGTGGCATAGTGAGGTTCCCAGTCGACCTCAATAGGGGATCTTCTCATTGTAATTAGAGATACGGAAGTGGGGTGTGTCGGGCAAACGAGAGGGAGGGAAATTGGAGATCGGACGAAGGCGCCCCGCTTTGTTTACAGAGGCCGAATTTAACCGCCGCGGACTATACTTCCTGTCGTGGTGTTTCAAATCCTCATTTCCTGCCGTCTATTTATTTTGGGGTGTGGCTCGGGGCTTGTTTTTGGAGCGTGGTTTCTCCGACATTGTTTGGTCATCTTTTCAGTTACTGTTATCTCTTCGGAGTTTATTTAGATTTTCTGCGAAGATGGTTCCTAAAATTATGAGAAGTTTTATAAATGTTTGTCCTAGATTAAAAACTACCTCTTGTAGTTCGAAGATTTTCTGCGCGGGCATGGCATATATAAACAAGTAATTAATGAATAAAATTGGGATACAGTTGTACGGTAGAACTAATAAACAAAGGATAAAAATCAGGTGAAATATAGGATATTGTCCCATGTTCGTCCATATTTTTGTAACTGGGGACTCTGAAATATTTGCTTGAACCTTATTAATTGTAGAATTTGAATGATTGGTAGGTTCGTAGTTCTCCTGTTTGATATCTTTAGGGGGTGGTGTGATATGATTGAGCTGGTTGTCAGGTTTGCAGTTTTTAACATCGGGGAAGAGTGATGTAAATCGTCTTGTTGCAAAAATGGCAGGGTCTAAATGCCTGAAAGGTTCGCTGCTGGTGGGTTTGAACCTTAATGACTCTGTTGGGAATAATTCGGGTGTTAAATGTTTGAAAGGGAACGTATAATTGGGGTTGTGCTTTATATGATAGGTGCTAACGGCGGGTGGTGATATATAATGGATTTTTTCTGTATACAGTTTAAGTTTGTTGACGTGGATTGTGTCAGTGTCTCTTTGAAGTGGTTGATTTGGTCGATCTATGCGGACCACATTTGGTGAAATAATTTCTAATATTGTGTGAGGTCCTGTGAAATATGGCGCAAGTTTCCCTGTATTTGGGTGGTGATATAATTTTACTAATACTAGATCACCTACTTCGAAATGTGGTTGCTTGTGTCGTTGGTCATAAGTGTTTTTGTCTTGTAAATGTTTGTTTCGTGTGCGTGTGTGTGCAATTTTTCTAGCTTTGTCGATATCTGGGTACGGTGTGTTATGATTAGAGATTTCTGGAGGTAGGATACCAAACATTAAGTATATGGGTGGAAAACCTGTGGTAGAGTGGGGTGTCTTGTTATATATAAGTGTAACCTTCTTGACCAACTTGGTCCATGCGACCTTAGGATTTTCTAGGTGTAATAACCTAAGTTTTCCCGTGAGGGTGGCGTTTAGGCGTTCACATAGACCGTTGGCCTGTGGATTGTTGCTGGTTGTGAGCAATGGGTGAATATTTCTATTAAGTAGAAAACTACGAAATTTGGGTGAAGTGAAGGCAGGGGCTCTATCCGTAAGAAGGCGTTTTGGAGAACCATCCTGGAATACTCGTTTAAGTACCTGTTGGTAGGTGGTGGTACTGGTGGATTTAGATGGAAAAGCCCACGCGTAGCGTGAAAAATGATCGACTACCACATGGAGGTATATCTTGGTGTTGCCATATTTGGCAAATCCTGCTATGGTGTCCAGAGATAAAAGGTCGAAGGGTTCTTTAGATTCCGGAGGTTGACTTAATTCTCCGTAAGTGGGTCCTACTGGACGTTTTGTTAATTGGCAGGTGGGACAGGTCTTAACTTTTTGTTTAATATCTTTTGACATACCTTGCCAGTAATATTGTGTGGAGATAATTCGTGACATTTGGGAAATACCGGGGTGATTGTATTGTGTGTGTACTGTTTGTAAGAGTTGTTGTATGAGTGGTTTTGGAAGTATAATCTTGGTTACACCTTTTCGGGAAACTGTATGTAATCCATTATGATCAATGGTCAAACTAGACTCTTTCGATGGAGGAGATTGGTGGGTCTTGATAAGGGTGGCGTCCAAGAATTCACAAAACGGGTTACGGGACAAGAGATCTGCTTCATATTGTAGTTTTCCCTTTATGTAGCGGACCTCATATTCGTAACTCGATAGTCGTAAACTCCATCGAAACAGTCTACCGGACGGGTTCTTGATGGTTTTCAACCACTGCAATGCGTGATGGTCAGAAAATATTGTAAATTTTCTGCCCATAAGATAGATGCGAAACTTCTCCACACTCTCAACGATTGCTAAGCACTCAAGTTCAGAGATGGAGTAGTTTTTCTCGTGTGGGCGCAATGTTCGGCTGAAATATTGAACTGGATATACGTTTCCGTCAGGGTGAACTTGTTTGAGAATGCCTGCTATACCGAGGGTGGATGCATCGCAATACACTTGGCATGGCAG
This sequence comes from Cordylochernes scorpioides, assembly GCA_030710605.1. Classification (NCBI taxonomy): domain Eukaryota; kingdom Metazoa; phylum Arthropoda; class Arachnida; order Pseudoscorpiones; family Chernetidae; genus Cordylochernes; species Cordylochernes scorpioides. Next base: position 32,701,305 of record CP092881.1, on the reverse strand, counting down.
ACCTTCTTTGTAAAGGTGTAAAATGGGGTGTTGTGTGAGGTTTCCTTTCAGGTCAATGAACGCCTCTTGACAAGCTTCATTCCAGTTCCACACGACGTCCTTTTTGAGGAGATTGTTGAGTGGTGCTCGCAAGCGAGCGTATTCCGGAATGAATTTGTTATAGACGTTCACAGCGCCTAAGAAGGATTGTAGTGTTTTTCGGTTGTGTGGTTGTTTTATGGCGTGGATGATGTCGGTATTGCGTGTAAGTGGTGTAATTGTACCAGCTGTGATGGTGTAACCTAGAAAATTTATGGATTGTTTAAAAAATTCGCATTTTGCGAAGTTAAGTTGTAACTTCTCCGCTTCGCAAAAGGCGAAAAATTGTCGCAGGTGGTTTTGATGTTCCTCCAATGTGTTGGAGTAAATGATGAAATCATCAAAGTAATGTGCCACACAGTCAAGTCCGTGTCTCTGTAGGACCTGACTTATGGCTCGTTCGTAAATCTGAGGACTGGTTTTTAACCCGAAAGGTAATCGAGTGGGTTGGTATAATCCTTCAAAGGTGGCAAATGCTAACAGTGGTCGAGAATCGGGGTGTATTGGGACTTGCCAATACGCAGAGGATATGTCGGCCGTGGAAAAATATTTGGCCTGTGCGAGGCGGTCTAGGATATCCTCGATTCTCGGGAGGGGATGGACATCAGAGCTGATTAGCTCATTCACCTTCCTATAATCGATACAAAACCGTTTGGTTTTGTCGCGCTTAGTGACGAGGGTGACAGGGCTCGAGAAAGGTGAAAAAGATTGCTCTATGATGCCGTTCTCCAGCATTTGTTGTATTTGGTTACGGATTTCTTGTTGGTCACATATCGGAACACGATATGGACGTATGGTGATTATTTTTTTGGAATTCGTGGGTATTTTTACTGGTGGAATACGTAAGCATGGTACGTTGAATTTGTCCTGTGAAAAAATGTGAGTGTACCTTTGTAGAAGTGTTGTGAACTGTGGTGTATAGTGAGTGTTAGGTGTTGTGTTGTAGTATGCATGGGGTAAAGGGTTTTGTTGTGTATTAGTGTGAGTGTCGAGTTCGTTGTGTGGGTTGGTCATGTGAGAGTTGTGTAACGGTGTGTGATCACCTAGGTTTTTGGTATGCGAGTTATCCCGCTGTGTGGGTGCGTTTTGGACAGGTTCATAAGTTGAAGTTGTTGTGGTTTGATTATTTGAGGGCATGTAAAAAGGGCAATTGGCTTTAGTGAAAAAGGGGCATGTAGATAAGTGGGGTTTTCTCAATGAATGCACGCAATGGTTGTCATAGGCGGATAGTTGGGATGTGGGGAAAATTTTTTGTGACATCGCCTGACATTGCCAGTACGTGCATACATTGGACACATGATTAAAATGGTAGGAAAGGGTAAACAATGGGGCGCCCAGCTGGAGTATAGTGCATTTATTAAAATCTATGGTTAATCTGAATTTATGGAGGCTATTGATACTAAGAATTCCGAATGGCAATGGTGCATTCACTACATGGAGATACTCCTTTCGTGATATTTGTCCTATTGTCAGTGGGATAGATAGTTTACCCATGGTTTTTGCAAATCCGTTTAGGGTTTGGAGGTGTAGTGAATGTCCCTCAAGGGTTAAATTAGGCAGGTGGGTTTTTAGCATATGATAAATATTATATGGCACTATACTCAGGCTGGCGCCTGTATCAATTAAAAAGGGGCATGATACATTAGGGGCTAGAAAGAGTTTGACAGTCAGTTGGTTTAGGGATCCTACCTCAGTCTCGAAAGGGCTGCCCGGCTGAGGTGTCTCTGGCTTGACTTGGTTGTGATGAAGTCGGAACTGGTGATTTTGGGACCGTTTGCACTGTCCGGACTTTTTCGTGGGTCGTCGGGATTGGTCGACGTCGGCATTCGCTGTGCCAGTGTCTCGCGCCGCAGAATTTGCAGTTGGACGGCGGAAGAGGTGCATTCCATGCACCTGGGCGTCGGGATGTGCTGTGGTACGGACCCGACATTGTGGGTGGTTGATCTTCTCTGGATCGCGTTGCCGGTACACTGGGCCCGTGGATCCGCTGTACCAGTCGGAACCACTCTCCTAGGTTCTCGGGAGGCACTACGCGGACTAGGCGCTGGTCGTTGAATGGCAGTCCTTCTGTCAGCGTCTCGAGGATCACCTCCTGCGGAAGTCCTAGTTGCAATCCCATGGCGGTTTTTTCCCGGTAGTAGGTCTCTAAGTTGGCTTGTCCAGTGAGTTTCATGGCGAAATATTTCGCAAAGGACGCTTCGCTTGACTCAGGGTAGAGATCTAGGAGGATTTGTCTCACCTGGAAATAACTCCGGTCGGCCAGCCGAAGTTTCCTGAAGAGCTCCAGGGGTTGTCGCACCAGGTAGTTTGGCAGGCGCAATAATTTTTCTTGTTCTCCCATGGATGCGTCTTCCATTTTTCGGTCGAACGTCTGGAAAAACTGTGTCGCGCTGTATGCGCCGTCGAAAGGTGGGATCGCCGACTCCGCTCCATCAGAAATTTTTACTCGCGTCAGGAATGTTGACAGTTGGTTGATGGCGTCCGCTAGGGGCGCAGTTGTCTCTCGGCCGGTCACCTCCTGTCTTTCTCTTGCCGATTCGCTCTCTCTTACTTCTTGCCTTCTTTCCATTGTTTCCGTTGGACCGTCTGACTTTACGCCTGTGGGATCCTGATTTAATTCCATCTCACTATCCTGTCGACTTAACCGTTCTGTGGCAATATCGTTGCGGGGTTTCTTGTTGTTGGATGCGAATGGTGAGATTTGGTTGAAGCGCAGTCGTTTGAGTGGAAGTTGCAGCATACAGTTAGGAATAATCAGGACACGTGATTGAGTTGGAAAATAAGAGGCAACTGTGTTGGAGGGAAGAAAGCTTGAGAAGAGTTGAGCGATTTGACTTATTAATTAGTTGATCACATGGCGATGATGAAATGAGCGGAGAGAGATATCTCTAGAGTAGATGTTACCTTGTTGGAAGCGAAGGAGCACTGTCCGAACTCGGCGAGAGCCAGTGAACCCTGTAGGTGTTGTTCCTATGAGAGCTCAAGCGTAACTACCCATTCTTGCTTTCCGATTTAACACCAAGCCTCAGTTTCTCTCTGATTGGTCGAGAGATGTCACATGATCCTTTCCTATTGGTTGACCTACTTGAGGTGTTGTCTTTTGATTGGTCGAGAGATGTCACATGCTCTTTTCCTATTGGTTGACCTACTTAAGGTGCTGTCTTCTGATGGGCCCGCGGTTTCCTTTGGTATTAGTTACGCCCGGCTTGGGTCAGGAAGTCTCGTGTTTGTTTGACTTTATTTACTTCCGCGGCTATCAAAATACATCCTGCTTTGTCAGGAAGTATTGAATGCTAGCTTTAACATTTATAACTTCTGGTCATTAGATACGTCCTGTTTTTCCAGGAAGTGTCGGTTTAAACTTAGCTCGCAGGGACCTGGGGTCAGAAGGTTAACTGCGACGTCTTCCTATGTCTTTTGTTACTTTCTTTCCTCCAGTTACCTTATTCTTTTATTAAATCTTTGAAAATCATACATGGTACATACATAGTGGGTCGGGGTTGCATTTAATTATATACAAATCATGACATATATAATTTAGCTTAATCTATATAAATACCTTTAATCTTCTCAGAAGTGCTTCAGTTTACCGATCAGAATAAACTTCTTGCTTAATCTTCAGATTAAATATTTTCGCTTTTGAGCTTTATATAAAAAAACCACGCTCTGCTAATAATTGTTGACTTTGCTTAGAATTATTAATAAAACTGATTCCAATAATTATTAATTAAACATTATATTTATTGATTTACAAGAGAGAAAACAAAATATAAAAGGGAAACTAATATTAAACAAAGGAACTTTTTTTTTCGGTTAGCGCCTATTTACCCGTGAGCTTACACACACTCTGTGGTAACAAATAATTAATATATATACAACACATTTTTATATAAAGAATTATATATATTAGCTATATCAAGTTATTCTCAAATTTCATCATTAATTATATTATCCTATTCCAATTAAAAAGCTTTATTTTCTCGAGTTACTTTATCTCGAAATACAGAATTCTTTTTCGTATTACTCAAAATCTGATGCATATTTGATTGTTGCCATGATGATGGATTTGTATAGGTTGGTCCTTAAATTTAGATAGAGAGATGAAGGGGATGTAGATATGTCCATATCTATTTCAGTATAGATTCTTTTTTCTTAATGGTGGAAATGTGGCAATCTAACGTATTTGTATAACTAATCTTTGGTTTAAAGCAAATTGTATTTAAAATATTTGCATTAGCCGTGATGCAACAATATCAATAAAATTCGTAATATTATTTTGCATATATTTTAAATAAAAATTTTATATTTAATTGTTTATTTTAATAAACAGAATATGTACAGATTAAGTTCACTAAAATAATCCCTTAAATAAATATTAAAATAAGATAATCGAGCCTCCAGGGAAAAGTTTCTTTTTAAAATATTTTTATTTACAAATTTATCAAGCTTTCGGGCAAGAAAGCCCTTCTAAGGAAGACAATATTTTACATTAAAACGCCAATAAAATAAGATTTAAAATTAATTAAAGTGCTTTGGGTGTTTACATTTGTTTTAATTCAGAATAAACGTGGGCTTCTATTGAGCGTGCTTATCGAGTTTGCTATTCTGTAAAGATACAAGACATGTCTGAGGAAAGAATAAAGACTGAAGAGTCTTCCAAACACACACACACACACACGACCACCTGGCGCAACAATAAAAAATATGTCTTAAAATATAGAAACTTACCAATATTTAATACTAGCCGAATGACCCGGGCAACGCCCTTGTTTTACCCGATTGATTGTTTTTATTCAAATACTATTGGTTACAATTATAAATTGGCGCCTTAAATAAATGCATATATTAGTTAATAACTATAGCCTATGTGCTTTATCTGTCTATGTACTGTTGGCCTCCGTAGGCGTCTCTTACTGGGAAAAAGAAAGAGAGGATTCCATTTAGTTATTAACTAATATATGCATTTATTTAAGGAGCGACCCGCTCCAACTCAATAGTTACAAAAACGAAAAAGCGAGTGGGGGGGGGGGGGGCAATAGTGGCGTGATCGTAGCCAACCAATAGGAGGGCGCCATTCCAAAAAAAAAAAAAGCAAACGGTGACAGAGATGATTAGGAGACGAAGAATGATGCTCGTAACTGTATATAGAATTTTTAAATATAGGGTATAAAGAAGCATTGTACGAATTTTGAAATATTGCCGAAGTTTATATTTCTGCATCAAAACACCTAGAGGTTTATTCTACGAATAGGTGTATTTTGAAAGGCTCGCTGGCTGCAATTAAACACTTTGACGTTTCAATCTAAGAGTAGGTGTATTTTGAAAGCTTCGCTGGCTCTAATTAAATACCTTGACGTTTTAATCTACGGGTAGGTGTATTTTGAAAGCTTCACTGGCTGTAATGAAACACCTCGACGTTATAATCTACGAGTAGGTGTATTTTGAAAGCTTCGCTGGCTGCAATAAAACACCTCGACGTTTTAATCTACGAGTAGGTGTATTTTGAAAGCTTCGCTGGCTGTAATTAAACACTTTAACGTTTCAATCTACGAGTAGGTGTATTTTGAAAGCTTCGCTGGCTGCAATAAAACACCTTGACGTTTTAATCTACGAGTAGGTGAATTTTGAAAGCTTCGCTGGCTGTAATTAAACACCTCGACGTTATAATCTACGAGTAGGTGTATTTTGAAAGGTTCGCTGTCTCCATTAAAACACCTCGACGTTTTAATCTACGAGTAGGTGTATTTAGAAAGCTTCACTGGCTGCCATAAAACACCTCGACGTTTTAATCTACGAGTAGGTGTATTTTGAAAGCTTCGCTGGCTGTAATGAAACACCTCGACGTTATAATCTACGAGTAGGTGTATTTTGAAAGCTTCGCTGGCTGCCATAAAACACCTCGACGTTATAATCTACGAGTAGGTGTATTTTGAAAGCTTCGCTGGCTGCAATAAAACACCTCGACGTTTTAATCTACGAGTAGGTGTATTTTGAAAGCTTCGCTGGCTGCAATAAAACACCTCGACGTTATAATCTACGAGTAGGTGTATTTTGAAAGCTTCTCTGGCTGCAATAAAACACCTCGACGTTTTAATCTACGAGTAGGTGTATTTAGAAAGCTTCACTGGCTGCCATAAAACACCTCGACGTTATAATCTACGAGTAGGTGTATTTTGAAAGCTTCTCTGGCTGCAATAAAACACCTCGACGTTTTAATCTACGAGTAGGTGTATTTAGAAAGCTTCACTGGCTGCCATAAAACACCTCGACGTTATAATCTACGAGTAGGTGTATTTTGAAAGCTTCGCTGGCTGTAATGAATCACCTCGACGTTTTAATCTACGAGTAGGTGTATTTTGAAAGCTTCGCTGGCTGTAATGAAACACCTCGACGTTTTAATCTACGAGTAGGTGTATTTTGAAAGCCTCGCTGGCTGTAATTAATCTTAATTTCTAATCGACCATCCACGTGCCCATCTAAGTAAAGAGAACGCACTCATTAATATTTTATTGATATGACTCATACCTCCACAGACACACTGAAATATGTTTACGACTTTTTAATTGAAGTTCTCTCTATTTCCTCATTCATTACCTTTCGATAAATTAAACAAAATTTATATAAATAAATCTAATGCAATCCTTTGTTAATTTATATTTATTAATTCGTCGTTTCTATATGATTAGTAGGGAAGTTCATATTTTATCTTAGGGTTGTTTGATATGAGTTTAATGACTATAGACTAATAGTTATTAATAGATGAGAGACGCAGCAAACCACGAGACATAGACGAACTCCATGTTATATGGTTCTTGATTTCCAATGTATTTTCGGTGTTTATTCATAATTTTTATGTACTTTCCTTGTTTATCCTGAATTATCAATGTATTTTCGTTGCTCATTCTGAAGTTGCATATATTTTCATTATTTTCTCGAATATTCAATGTATTTTTAGTGCTAATTTTGAATTTGCATAATTTTTATTATTTTCCCGAATTAGCAATGTATTTTCGATGTTTTTATTTAATTTTCAATGTATTATCGGTGCTCATTCTGAATTTGAATATATTTCCACGTAGAAAATTAGGGAAGACCAACTCAGGTATGAGACAACAATTTATTTCAGGTAAAGATAAACTAAGAGTGATAAACAAAAGATAAGCAAAAGAGGGAAGTATACAGAGTATAGCAAAATATAAACATAAAAAATAATATTACGATGTACTAGAGCGCCATCTGTTATCAAATTATAAAACTATTTTAGAGGCGTAATATTCTTTTTAAAATAAAACAATTTCTACTGTCCTTACTGCGACGGAAAAATTAAAGGGAGGGCCTGGCTCATCAGTGGTGAACCCTCCCAGCGGTTTCGCCAGTTTAATCTACCAATGGTAGATTAAACTGGCGAAACCGCTGGGAGGGTTCACCACTGATGAGCCAGGCCCTCCCTTTAATTTTTCCGTCGCAGTAAGGACAGTAGAAATTGTTTTATTTTAAAAAGAATATTACGCCTCTAAAATAGTTTTATAATTTGATAAAAAATAATACTCTGTTAATAAAATAAAAATACTTTGTTACAATATTTTCATTATTTTTCCGAATTTTCAATGTATTTTTGATGTTTTTCTTGAATTTCCAATGAATTATCACTGTAAATCGTTTATTTTCAATGTAATTTAGTTATTTATTCTATATTTTAAATGCCATATCAGTTTTTTTTAATGGATTTTAAATGTTTTTAGTTCTTTTTTACAAATTTTCTATGTAATTTCGGGGTGTTTAACGTGAATTTTATATATATTTTTGACGTGTTTAACGTGAATTTTATATATATTTTTGACGTGTTTAACTCGAACTCTATATATTGCACGGTTATAAATATAGAGTGATGAAAATTAAAAATTTGTCTAATTTGTAAATTACGTTGTTTAAAGAAGCACTGCTCTAACACATGATTTTGTACTCAAGTGATTTTTTTTTCTTTCCCGATAGCGTAAATGGAGGTAGGGGAATTATTGTGAATGATCTATCTCATAAAAAACTCTAGTTGAGAAATAATTATATGAGAGAACATATAATGTTTCAAAATAACATTATTAGGCACCGCTGAAAAAAAGAAACTTAGTTGATATTATCTACATGAGAGATATGAACAGGTTTTTCACAGAAAACAGTGTTCAATGCGGGATTCGTTCCCGGTTCATGGCAGTCGAGAATCGAGGGTTTCAACCACTCATCCACGGTCTTCTTTTTTATAGATAATAAAAAGTGAATATATATATTCATTTTTAACATAAACAATGGTAAGCTGACCAACAATGGTAGTTCTGAACAAAGAAAAATTACTCTCAGAGAGTGCAGTTCTCTCAATAATGACTAGTTAACAAGCGAGGATAATGTTTAACAAAGGTAAGTTGACCAACAATGATAGTTCTAAACAAAGATGAATTACTCTCAGAGAGTGTAGTTCTCTCAATAATGACTAGTTAATAAGCAAGAATAATATTTAACAATGGTGAGCTGACCAACAATGGTAGTTCTGAACAAAGATAACTTAACCATAGAGTGTAGTTCTCTCAATAATTGCTAGTTAACAAACAAGAATAATCATTAACAATGGTAAGCTGACCAACAATGGTAGTTATAAACAAAGATAAATTACTCTCAGTGAGTGTAGTTCTCTCAATAATGACTAGTTAACAAGCAAGGATAATGTTTAACAATGGTAATTCTGAACAAAGATAACTTAACCATAGAGTGCAGTTCTCTCTATAAATGCTAGTTAAAAAACAAGAATAATCATTAACAATGGTAATCTGACCAACAATGGTAGTTCTAAACAAAGATAAATTACTCTCAGAGAGTGTAGTTCTCTCAATAATGACTAGTTAACAAGCAAAAATAATTCTCGACAAAAGTAGTTTACTAACAAGCTTAATTAACAACAATGGTAAGTTAGGCGCAGAAATGGTAGTTTTAACAACATTTTGTTAAACGACGATTTATTTTAACAACCAATATTCTAACAAATATAACATGCCAAGTGATAGTAATTATAATCACTGTTAATTTCTACCAACGCTCAAAGTTTAACAAAGATGTCAGTTATCAACATTGGTAAGTCCATGGTTATCTTCAACCTTGTTGAATTGCTCGGCCAGAGTAATAATTCTCAATAAAATGAATCGAACAATGAAAATATTTTCTTATCAATAGTAAATTTTCTATTTGCATAATTTAGTTCTCAACAGTGATATTATGAAGACATAATAGTTCTAATAAAAGGAAACTTGAACACACAATGGTCATTTAATTTTATAAATTAAATTTCCGCCTATCTATAGAATTTGTAACAAATATATTTACTGGAAACGTGTTTTTTAAATAGCCTCAAATATTATCTCTTCAGACCTCACTGCAATGATAAAATTTATTTGTTTACACAATGGTTTTGCTAGTAAACTCAAGTTCTCAACAATTGTTTCTTTACAAGTAAGAGGGTATTTCGCGTCAACTAGAGATAGTATTTTTCACAAATGGCAACCTGTCTAATAATGATAGATTTCGACAAATCCAACTAAATCAATGATGGCATTTTCAACTAGATAACTACTTTCAGGTAACCAACGTTGTTAGTTCTCAAGAATGGTAATTAAACTAATGATGATAGTTATTATTGGTGAGATCATCAGAGAAGGTATTTGCCAACAATTGTAAGCTACTCAGCTATGTAATTTCCCAACAATGGAAATTATCTAGCGATGGTATTTCTAAAAATTATGAGATAACAAGTAATGGTAGTTTACCAGTATGGTAGATTACAGGCAATGGTAGTTGTCAACAATGAGGCAGCTATAATAATTTTCAAAATTTGAATCAATCATAGCTTCCAGGAATCGTAGCTAGAACAACTCAGCAATGGTAATTATCAAAATTGATAAATTATAGTCTGAGCAAAATTTAAACAAAAACGATGATGAGATTTTCAAAAATTTCATTTTCAACTTATATATTTATATATAAAAATCGCGATTAATTAGAGAGTGGTAGATTCAAAAAATATATATTTTCGATTTTTAAAAAGATTATATAAATATATATTGCTTTATATAGAGAAACATATATTGGACTATAATCTTGGCTAAAAGGCTGAGGAACGATATTCTATATATAGAGATGACCTGGCTTCGTTTGTCTTATGCCTTAGTGAATGTTTCGCTGTTAAAATCTTGTTTCTGCCTACTAAAAATGATGGTCGAAATTCGCGCGTGATCTGCTTTAGTGAATATTCCCCGAAAGAATTTGCTTCTGTCAATCAACCATGATACACCAATATTGTCATAATTTTTCTGACTGAAAATAATTATTTTTGTCCAGTTATTAGTTTATTTTTTTACTTTATTATAAATATCCAATATATCATGGACGTAAGAGGTTGTAATTATAATGCAGATGCCTTTTGTTTCGTCTGCGGTCATTATTTTGGGAAAGGAGTTAAAAATACTCATTGCTTACTTCTCAAGATGTGTGGAGCATACCAATTCGGCATTCCAATTGGCGACTAAGATAAACCTTAGGCACCTCACTTCAGCTTTAATCTTTGCACTAAAACACTGGAAGCATGGTACAGAGGTGATAAGAGAGCGATAAGTTTTGATATTCCAAGATTTTGTCAAGAGCAACTGATCACTCGAATAACTGCTACATGTGAATGGCGGACCCTTCTAAATGGCGAAGGGCCAAGAATGCACTTGCTATCATCTATCCAGATATTTCTTTGTTTCCGTTCCTCACAGTCTTTAGCACCCAGGCGTACAGACTTCGGTCTAGGTAGCCCTCTATCCAAAGGAGTCCTTAGCACCCTTGTCTGCAGATTCCCAAAAGGCGGCAAGAAAGCTTGTCTGCTTCAACACAGGGGTTCCCCCCTGGTATGGTTCAAGATGATGAATATAAATTCGCCCTCCTCTCTCTACCAGGGGGCTGTAGGTTTCGCTAAGCTAGAAGGAGGCCACCCGACTTATGGGCCTTCCTGGCCTAGGTGGTTGATCGATCCTAGGAAGTCCTTAGCACACCAGACCTCAATTCAAGGGGCCATTTCTAAAGTCCTTAGTACCCCAGGCGTATAGACTTCGGTCTAGGTAGCCCACTGTCCATTGGAGACCTTAGTACCCAATAAGTAATCCGCCAAAAAACGTCCATCTACAACATTACAGAGCAGTAAATTAGAGGATGAAGACAGCTTTCAAGACATTTGCATACTCGCTCAATTCTAATGATAATGTAAGTATGCAAAATTTCAGGCACCTAGATCGATGGCATGTATGTTAATATTAATTTTGTTGTTTTTAAATGTATTTTCATACTTATTGTCTTTTACTTGTGTCGTTTTTGCACTTTTAAAATAAATATATGTTTTAGACTCAAAACCGAAGTTTAAGTGTATAATTGCTATTTTTCAATTGTGGGTGCTCTAATAGACCACAAAAACACAATAAGAACAAAATAACAAAAATCGTGTTATACAATGTTTTCAAAATCCTTTCTACTTTCTAATTGTAAAATTCTGAATTGAATTACTATATTGACATTATTTTTTCGTTTGTGTTATATACAATAAAGTGTTTTAATTCAAGCATTAATTGTTGGGCAAACATTCACTTGAGGAGACCTCGGGTGAAGCCGGGCTAAAATTTATAATTGTAACGAAGAGTATTTGAATAAAAAAAAACATTTTAATACATACGCACATGAGGGAGAATACTCTTTCATTCAGCTAGTACATATATATGAATAACTTGTTACAACTATTTAAAAATTTAGCCGAATTTAGATCAACATGATTATTTTCGTTTCGCAGCAGCCAATAATCCTGAAAAATCTTCCAAAATAAGCTTGTTTGGAGTCACATAATTAATTGGACTTGCATTGTAAAAAAAAGAGTTAGGTCATTGGATAGTTGGCGATTTCTGTGAGAGCTCTAGGAGCCTAGATTTATAACCAAATAAATATAATAACTATCCCAGCAGATACACCGATCATTTTCTCTCAAATATGAGAATCTTAATTACAATTCCCACGAATATTTTCATTATTTTGCATGATAACGATCATTTAAATTCAACATAAAATTAAAACCACCAATTTATATATGAACTTTGGAATAATGATTGATATTAAAACGTGATTCAAATGAAACTTATTGGCAAGAGCCATTTTTCCGAGCATCAAGATTTCCTTGCATAAAATTGATCAAATAGAACGATATTTCTGAATTAATTTCGTTTAATTGCCATTCACATTATAAAATATCCAATTGTTAAATATAGTAATAATCACAATTATTAGTAACAAGATATCGTTGTGTGCGAAAAAAAAAACTCTGCAATCGTTTAAAAAAAATAATCCAATTTATATTTTTATTTATATTTTTTTATTTTATTTATTTATTTTTATTTTTCTATATTTTTATTTTATATTTATATTTATTTTATATTTTTTTATTTATATATATATATATTTGTTTGAATGTTGGCTGACGTCATCCTAGACGTTCTGTGCGCCACTCTCGTGGTAGCAGCCGCATGTATCGCGGCATTACTTTCCAAAGTAAAAGCCTTAAAAGATCAGTTAGAAGATGAGAAGAAGAAAAACGATTCTCTTCAAAAAGAATACCTAGCTTCCCTCGGAAAGTTGAATGATTTGAATATAAAAATTGACGAAAAGATTTCAGGATACAACATGGCTCTAAAACAAACCAGGAAACTAAAAGGCAAAATTGTAAAACTGACGTGGCGAACAACCATGCTGGCATCCCGTATCAAAATCACAAATAAATGTGTAAAGTTTCTCAAGTTGAAAATGAAGAAGAAGGAAGCAATCGACTGCCAATATTTCCCATCACTGCGGAACCTACCAAAATTAACTGTTGACCAGGTAAAGATGTTGGTCTCAAGTTACAAAGAGCTTGGATCTTACCTCGTAAACCGACTCCGACCATTGGACTACCGTCAGCTCTTCAGTCTTCGAATTCATCCAAGGACTTGTCTATCCTACGTTGAACGCACGTGGACTTTGGTGAAAGGCCAGGTTAGAGCTTGGAGGACTGGCATAACCTTCCCAAACATATTTCGGAAAACTAGGACTCTGTCTCAGAAGAGAATTAGAATCAACGAATTCTGAAGAATTCTGGAAATAAATAATGATGTAGAAAATACCCTACAAATTTCAAAATCTCTCTAAAGAAGCGTCATAGCGAAAACATGCATAGACTTTTTTATATATTATTTTCCTATTAGTTTCTTAGAGTTTTTTTTTTTTTGATTAAATTTTGTATATACCCCCACTTGAAAAGAAACATTTTTAACATTTATAAATAATATATCAAAATTAATAGTTTTAGGTACTTTTTATATATAAAATTGATTCTTTTAACTATTTTTTAATCATAAGAATATATTTTTCCAAATTTTCATTTATTTCCAACAAACATGTTCTTATAAAATTTTGCTCTTCATCAAATTCTTTCTCATAATATATGTGCATATTTATATCCCAATACAATGTTTATGTGATAAATATACTGGTACCTACGAGTATATATGACCATATCTACTTATTGTATTGTGTATTTTGCACAATTGTAACAAAAGGCTTAAACTAAACTCTTTTTGAGACACTCTAAATTGTAAAACAAAAAAAAAAAAAACTAGTGTGGTACTACTATAGATATGTTGAGGTATTTCATAATTTAATTTGTGGAAATATTTTGATTTTTCGAATTACCTCAACATTTCAATTGTTAATTATTCTTGATCTTAGCCTACAAGGCGTCGCAAAGTGCCTTATCTAATTCACTAGATATTTACTATGTTTCATATATATTTTGATATATTTTATATATCTTATATGAATAACATGTGATGGCTTAGTGAAACATAGAGAGTGTAATGTATGTCTAACGCGTAAAAACTCCTCTCAAAGCTCTTTGTAAAGGAAAAATTCTAATAAAAAAAATCACGGAGATGATAAATACGATATTTGTATATGATTGATTATCTACTATATATTAATCTTTAGTTTTCTTTATTTCCGAACCTTCTGGTGACCTTGAGGGAAAGTTAATATTTGAAAGTTTGCCGAATATTTGATAAAGAAGCTAACTGTAAATCGAAATTTTAATTTTATACACCAAGTACATATATGTACGATATTACAGTTGTCTTTTATGCATAGGGTTCTCTTCTTGAGAGGGTGGGTATTGATAGAAATGGATAGCGCTCATTTAGCACCCAACAAAAGATTCACCTTCCTCCAAATGAATTACAAACAGAGTATCCAATGGCAAATTGTTCCTCTACTTCGAAATTCAAATGCATTCTAAGTATGAAATATTACTATAGCAGAAAATTTTGATTATACCTTTTAATATAAGAAAAGACATGGAAATTCCGTAAGTTCCAATTCTTTTATCGTAAACGAACACAATACAAGCTGAGTTTTTCGAAAATACTCCTTGATATTAGCAAGCAAGAATGTCATGACGGAAATTTTATGTCCATTTTAAAAGTATTACTAGGTGGAGATCTCAAAATTGTTAACCTTAGTGGATTCCACAATCCAACTGGAGATTCATATTTACTATCAACTAACTGGCAATTCTCCAAAAAAGTACAATATTATCTTCAAATTCCGGATGTTTAAGATTCTTCTAGAATATCGATATTTCAAGTCATTGTCCTAGAAGAAACGTCGCCATTTCCTGGACCAAACGAGTTCCTTGTTTTACGTCATCAGTGGCGATAAACGGCGTTCTTCGATGACGTGATCTCTCATTGCTATAAACCAGATTGTATCGGAGTTTATTCCTGTAGTTAATTGAATCTTTGACTATCATTCATTTCATCTCTCTTTTTAATTTATTTTTATTACCTATTTTCAATGTTCAATAGCTTGGTCCCCAATAGCTTTTTTTATAACATTCTATTCATGATAAAATAGTGAGAAACATTTAAAATTACAAAATATATTTCTTACAATGAGTTTATTTTTATTTTAAAATGCTAGCTTTCAAGCGATAATCGCTCTTTAACGGGCTGAATAAAAAATATCAACTATAATGTAGTCAATGTTTTTTAATTGAGCCCATTGAAGAACGATTATCGCTAAAAAGCTAGCCTCTAAAAATAAAAAGAAACTCATTGTGAAAAAAAAAGTTGTAATTCTAAACATTTTAATAAGCTACAGAAATACAGCAAAACGACAGCAGTTCTTGCAGTGTTTAAATGTCATAAAAGAGGAATCACTGTATAGAGATAATTTTAACTAAGAGCCAATATATAAGCAAGTTTGTGGATTTCGACAAATTACAAAAAGGTATAAGACGCTGTAACTCTTTTTTTATCAATTGTATAAAGAAAGGCTTTCGGGAAAACCCTTTCTCAGCAAATATAAACATTAAAAAAGGTAATGTAGAGAGATTATATCTTTAAAATTCTATATAAATCTCTATATTATAATATATATCTAAATATATAAAAAATGGTTTTAACACACAAAGAATGTAATATATATTTTCTTTCCCTTTCATTATCATAGATATTTAAAATATATAAATAATAATTTGTATATAAAAATAGAATATATCATCAATTTATTAACGTGATAATCCTGTTGAAGGACTGATAAGTCCGAAAGCTTGAAAATAAATAAATTGAACAAGAAACTTAGCCCTGGAAGCTTTATTTATTTTATAATAATATAAATCTCTCTAATTAAAAAGGCATATATTGGATCAAAATATAATTTATTTTACCAACATTGAAATTGACTGAACGCCAATTGATACACTGAAATAATGGTAAAATAAATGTGAAAATATAGTACAAATGTGATATTGTACTCGGATAAGGTGCATAATCATGAAAAAAGGCATCTCCTTATCGTGCAACTGAAAGTTGCTGATGGCTTGCGCCATCTATCGGAATAAATATCAACTATTGAAAAGCAAGATCAAGCCAGCTTTTGCCCTTTCACTCCACGCGAGGTTGATATTTATTCCGATAGATGGCGCAAGCCATAAGCAACTTTCAGTTGCACGATAAGGAGATGCCTTTTTTCATGGTAAAATAAATGATATTTTGATCCAATATATGCCTTTTTAATTAAAGATTTATTTATGGATTGCTCTATTTTCAAATTAAATTTCTCTCCATTACCTTTTTTATGTTTTAGTTTGCTGAAGAAGTACTTGTCTGAAAGCTACTTAATACAATTAGTAAAAGATAGTTGCCGCGTCTTATACCTTTTAGTAATATAAGCAAGGGCTATTACTTTAGAGTAAATGGTTTATTTTTTTGAGTACAACAGTAAGAGTACAGAGTAGACGAAATTATTCTAATTGAGAATGTAGCAGCTAGAAAAAAAATTAATTGTTATAATCTAATTGTGGTGTATAGATTTTATTTTATTATTACAGAAGCACGAAGTCTATCAGACTTTTGTGCTATATTAGAATTATTTACTTATATATATATTTAATTATTTACACGATATATTAGTAGTGATTTGTAAATCTGTGTACAAATAGCTCTAAACTTACCAAAGTTTTAATACGATTGAGTATATACAGAAAGATGATTTGGCATTAAGTCAAAGTAAGCAAGTACAATTTGGTTAGTCAGAGGGCAAGTTAGCAAAAGATGCTCTGGTGTTTCAACATCTAAACAGCATTCACATGTTGGATCATTTATAACTCTCAAGTCAAAGAGAAAACCTAAAAAGGGTAATTTGCCTGTGAAGAACAAAGTAGTGTATTTATCAGGAGTAATAAAGCTTGGTACATCCCATGGTGTATAGAATAATTTTCTCAAATTAAAAAAAAAAAACTAAATTACTCTATGAACGGTAAATACAAAATGAGTAAATGCTTTGAATAGGAATAATACTATATATGTCTAGCTTACTATAGTTTTGTATGGCTGAAATGGCTTATTTGAAATATAAATCTAAACTATTTTTACAATAGCTTTCTATTGATTATATCACTGCTAGCTTTCGTTCTTGTGTTCTTTACCGAACCTAAAAATTACTGAATGTGAACGATATATGACATAGATTTGTGTGAGATTGGTATTAAATGTATCAAAAGTGGCACCTCTCCCTTTAAAAATCCATTAGAATAATATACAGTTAAACTTGTCTATAGCGCCCCCTCTTGGGACTTACCAAAATAGGGTGTTATAGAGATGAGGTGCTATAGACAGGTCACTTTTAATGTAAATCGCATCGTACTACGTATTTAAAATCGGGCGCTATAGAGAGGAAGGCGCTATTTAGAGTGGGCGCTATAGACAGGTTTAACTGTATTATGTTTATCACCCCAGTACAAAAGGTAATGCTTAAATGTATTTTCAAGGGGAGAAATGCTACTTTTAGTACATAAATACCTACCTCCCGCAATTTCATATTGTATAGATGTAAAGAGAGTAAGGCTTAACATACATTTATAGACAAAACTTAAGGAAGTTGTACCTTCCAGCATATATATCGGGATTCAGACAATAACTCTGAAAGATATTTGATACACATAACCTTTATTGAAGACACGCGAGATAAACAAGTGTAAACAAAATTTACTCTGTTTCCTTCAAAAAAAAAAAAACAGAAGACAGGCGACAACAAAGACTTTTCACTTCCTTAAGTTTTGTCCATGAGGTTATATCCATCTATAGCTTAGTGAATTTTTGTTCTTAAAAAGTGAAAGTTCAATATTATTTAATAAAAGAAATGTACATTGTGAAAGGTTATGATTCGAAATAATATAAAGAAAAAATATAGAGAAACGCAACAACAACTTTTTCATATCTTGAATATAAAGGTTGCCTGGTCGGTATTCATTTCTGTAAAAATAGACACTTCGGTCAGTTAAAGTTTTATTTTCTTAACGTTTCAAAAAAAATATATTTTGTCCTCGTCAGAAAAAATAAAAATAAAGCATTAGGTAAGGCGTTAAAACAATTTTTAGTGTCTATTTTTTAAAGAAATATTTTCACAATTATAAAAAATATATATATTATATAATCTAAAATGCAAATATATATATTAATATATATATTTTCATCATTGACAATTTTTTTTATTTTTGAACATAGATTTAGAATACTTTTTGAGAATTGTTGTAAATATGTATAATTAACCTACCTATTTTTTTAATTCACGATAATTGGAATCATTTTATAAATTCTATATTACTGTGAAAAATATTTAATGTGTAATTGTTTTCAAATAATTGAAAATAAAAACTATTTGATAAGTAAATCACTATCTTTCCATTTTCACGACTTCATCTCAAATTCTTTATCATTCCAATATAAACATTATAATCATAACATATATTTAAAGTTAGGGGGGTCGGTGGAAGAGGATGGTCTAAACCGTTAAATTTTCGACCGCTACGACCCAGATTTGATTCCCGCATTAGGCACTTTTTTCTGATAAAAAAAATGCTCTAATGGCCCCCGATTCTTTCAAAAGTCCAACCCCACCAGCGAGTGCAAGTACTAAACAGGGCTCTGGCACATTTGTAAGTGCAAAGTTGAATTACTTTTAACGTGTGTAGACATGTGGTGCATTTACAGTAAAAGCATTCGCCTACTTCTACCCACGATGATTATCATGACCTGTACCACGTGTATTAGGGATAAGAAAAAATAAAGTGAGAGATTTCAGGGAGAGAGGAAATAGAAGGTCGGGCGGCGATGAATCATATTGGCGGATGTCAGTCAGTCAGACATGTGGTGTCTACTGCTGAAGCTGGCCGCTGTGTTCGGTCTGCTCCGGATCGCCGGGTTCCTCACTGCGGTCCTCTTGGATTGGTGGCGGAACTTTGGCCGGCCCGTGGGGGTCAGCTTGGGACTGCTGCGGCCGCAGGAGCTGTGTTGGACTGAAGCAGGCCGCTGGGCGGGTCAGTACCATTCATTCCTGACACTTTATTTTTATTTAAAGTGCTATGTCCCCCTAGGAAAACTTGCGCTGTCATACATGTATGCCTTTACATTTATCTATACATATATATGTTATAATGAGACAATGGTCGCCTCTCCCGCCAAAATAGACGTCAAAACTAGTCGCCTTCTATATATATATACGCTCTGCCATCTAAAAAGCACATGTTCTCGTGGTCAGGAGATGCCTCCTTTATTTTAAATATATATGTTATGAATATTTTGTTGTTGTTAGATAAAGGGTTGATAAGACAAAGGATCGATAAGATAAAGGGCTGAGGTGCAGTCGTGATAAAAGAAAGATAATTATTTACCGTCAAGTAGCTTTTATTTTCAATTACTTGAGGAAATATTACACATTAGTTAGTTTCACATTATATAGAATTTATAAAGTTAATCCTATATTAGTGATTTAAAAGGATAGATATGTTAACTACGCATATTTACAACAAAACTATATAACTAAACTGAAAGTCTTTCTAAAAACGATGATAACAAAAAATAAAATTATCAATGAATAAAATAAAATATATATTTTTTTAAATATAGAAATATTTGAGGTTTTAGATTATATAATATATATATAATTTAAATGTTAAAATATCCATCTATATATATGTTATATATATAAAAATATTTAAAATGTTATTTTAGAATTATAATTTATAGAAAAAATTAATCTGCTAGATCGACCGCCAGAGGTCGCGCGTTCTGTTTATATAACCATTTGTTGTAGAAATTAAACTCTTTAAAAACGATCATTAAAACAATAATAGACAATAAGAGGAGCTTCTTGTGTAGATTTCTTTATTACCGCAAGCTTTCGAACAGAACGTTCTTCAACGGGCGTGGATAGTAAAACGTGCTAACATGCTATTAGAGGAGAAAAACTAATATATAGACCAATAAATTTACATATTGAAGAGATAATAGCGTAAAAAGAGAATACAACATAAATATTTAAAATGAACTTTTACATAATACAAACGTGACGACTAAAAAATAAGCAATAAACTTGAATGAGACTAAAAACTAAGGTAAAATTATTATTAAAACGGCGACATCCCTACACCAAAAGAACAAAGAATAAAACAGTATATGGAAGTTAAAATCTACCAGACCAAGGCAGGGGAAAGGGAGGGTCCCACCCAGTGCTGCCACAATCTTTGAGATATAAGAGCGGGGGGGGGGGGGGGGGGTGAAAGACAAGCTATTTATAAAGTATCTGGTAAATGTCTGGGAGGTCTATTTTACGGTTACAACTATTGTTTTGTGTGGAAATAATAGATTCCAGGCAGAGTCGGTGATGTTTGTTATGTATATGCCGGTATTTAACTTGAGGATGGTCGAGATCAAAATTATTGTTTTAATAACCATTTGTTGTTTCCCGATGGCCTGTTCAATTCGTTTGTAAATTATGTAAATAGGTTTATTTTTTATTCTTATACGCCTTAAGCCAGGCAGTACTGTATACTACTTATGTTACTTTATATATTCCTTTAGTTCAATTAATGCAATTACTGATCAAAACTATTTTTATTATTATACTTTCAAGATTTTTGCCACGACTGCATTACCAATACCATTTAGTCCTAAAAAGAACCAGCAAATAATTCCATAGCATAATCCTCAAGATAATCAAAAGCAGCAGAAAATCTCATCTTTTACAACATATATACAATAATTTTAGGCCGTGAATAGAATATTCATATGATGTTAACAATGAGAAAGAGAAAAAAACGAGAAAAAGAACTGTGTAAAAAAGAAAAAAGTGTCTTGCAATAAGCATAATATAAATTATCAGTTTCTTAAAAGATTCCTGACACTTTTGATAGTCTTACAAAAATGGCATCTCCTTATCGTGCAACTCAAAGTTGCTGATTGCTTGCGCGAAAAGGAGATGCCATTTTTTAAAAATTAATTTATGTACCTTATCTCGAACAATATCACATTTGTATTATTTTATTACTTTGATAGTCTTGTTTGATTTAATGAAACTCTTTATAACGTCAAATTCTAACGACACAATTTCTCGGCTTCAAAGAAGACTCTTTAAAACTAACTTTTGATAGTAAAATATCCAGTAAAAGGTCATAGCCTAAATAAGTGACTACCTCCTGTGGACATTTCACAGCGAAGAATACGTTGTCGTCCTGAAATAGTCATATGTTTGTCTCAAAGCAAAGTAAGTCTAAATACCTCCTCTGAAGTAAAATCTCGAATGGCTCTTCAAATCAGCAATGGTACCTTAGATGGACATCTGTGGTAATTCTAGAGCTAGTATACATGCAATTGTTAATATTATCATCCCCCTCTCCTTCGGTATATATTGCCACGTGGAAAATTAGGGAAGACAAAAACTTCAGGAGGAGACAACAATTTATTTCAGGGAAGGACAAACTATGAATTGTAAACAAAAGATAAGCCACGAGGGAAATTTACAGAGTCGCAAGATATAAACATAAAAATGACCACTCTGTTTTATAAATAATAATAAAAATAATAAATACTATGTTACAATATAAATAAGATTTTAAATCAAAGACATTCCGCTGAAAGAAGATTTTATTTTCCTTAATCACGACAATACAAACCCTCAGGGGTAAAAGCCCTTCAACAGATATAATTACCTTACATGTCGAAGGGCTATTTTGCCCGAAATCTTGTATTGTCGTGATAGAGAAAATATTTCATCAGCGAATTGTCTTTCATTTATAAAATCCAATTGTCCTTTCTAGAGTGAAAGAGTTTAATTAGACCAAGACTTAAAAATAAGAATAACCCTGATTATTTTTATATTAGTCTGTCATTGGAAGTTAGGTATTTCAATTTAAGACATCTTTCTAGCTAAAATAATTTCCTAGAAATGATCACTCTAGATAGGTTAAAAGTTTTATCGCGTTCTGAAAAAACTCTTCATAACAAAACTATTTCTCTTTTTACCTTCCATTTCCTCTGAAGATATTTATTTAATTTTCAAACTTTTGTTCGCGTTTCTTGACAAAATAATATTCTCGACAAATATTTTCTCATTATAAAAAGGAATATCCGGGTCAGTATGTCTTCTATATTATTGAAATAAACTTCGTGTGAAACGTAAAGAATGCCGCTGTGTGTAACCCAGACTACTGGACCGTAAAGAACCATCCGGGTTACCGTGTTACATAAAAATACTTGATAAACTTGTATAAGTCTTTTGAACATTGAATAAGAATAATAGAACGATAAAGAATTCGGAAATCTCCTAACAGTTTAATTTACCATATACCTTTATAATAAGGTATTGAGCTATTCTACCTATATAATTTTTTCACTGTTATTAGAAAAGTAGAACAATTTTATTTATTTAGACGTTTTATACATATAATTTTTTACATAAAATGACAAATAAACATGCCAGAGATAATATGTACAGAGTTATACATTATTTTTGAGTAACTAAAATTAAGTCAAGTTTTTTTTTTCTGCATCATATTCGTTTTTAAAATCAACATTTCTCCATAGGTTGTATATGACGTATTTAGTAATATCAAAAATCAAATATGCCTATATATATATATGGCAGTAGAGAAGAATTCTTGGCAGTGCAATAAGGTCAGTAGGTGAAACTGTTTTATTCGAAAAAGAAAAAAATAGCTCCAAATAGTTTCAATTCTTATATATAGATGGCGTATGTTCAAAACTTATTTTGAAAATTCATGAAACTTCAAGTAGTGACACCATCTGTTATGTTTCAATAAGCCATCTTTAAAAAAGAAAATTAGATTTGCATTACATTACACATCGTCAATTTACCCCAAGATTAGCATAAAGTTTGAAATTTCCTTGAAATTGATACATTAATAAAAATGGGAAGTGTAACTGGTGCGGCATTCCCGGAAAATATGTAAATATGTAGATATGTAAAAGATATGTAATGAGTGGAGATGGGAATTAAAATACAAGGTGCGTTCATTAATTTACAGAACTGTTCAGTATTAAAAAATAAAATAACTATTTAATTTTTTTTTCCGAATTTTTCCCTTCTTCCTCAATACACCTATGTCACATTTTTTTTTTTCAATTGTCGAACAAGGAAATAAAATCATTTTTTGAGTGGTTCCTCAAGGTTGACTTCGATTCAGCTTGTATCATATAAACGCTGTCAAATTATCTTTCTTTCAACTTCATTTTAGGATAAAGGAAAAATTCATTAAGGGCTAAGTCGGGGGAATAGGGTGGAGGCTTGCTTGTTTGGCCAAGAACTGTAAAACAATATGGGCTGTGTTCGGTCGCGCATTATCAACATGAAGTATCCAATCGTTGTTTTGCTATCTTTCAGGTGTTATAAGGCGCACTGCCTCTCCTAAACGCTTCATTATCCCTAAATAAATCCCTTGATTAATTGTACATGGTAAACCAAACCGTTAATATTGAAAATATTACAATGACTTTGGATTTGGCAAACCTTGCCTTTTTGGACTTCGGTTCCCCTCTTTCAATCCATTGATTGGAGTGACGTTTGGTTTCAGGGTCATACAGATACACCCAAGTCTCATCCCAGGTAATAATTTCTTGTCTTCTCTCTGGATCAATCCGAGTCATTTCGTTCATTTATTGACAGACTTCCACATTCTAAGCTCCTTTTGTTCCTCTGTTAGAATCCGCGGAACAAATTTTGAAGACGTCTGGATTATGTACAAATCTTTTGTTACTATTTGATGACATCCTACAGATAACCCATTCTGTGAAAATAAGTCTTTTAAAATATAAATTATTCTGTGAGCTTTGATCAATTCCTTTATTAAGATTTTTTCCCTCGCGACGTAATATTCTTGGACGCCCAGATGGTGATCATCGTGTTTACCTCTTCCCGACCTTTATGGAAGCGTGAAAAACATTCAGAAGCTCTTAAAATGGATAAATAAGTATTGCCAAAAACTTCTTTAATCGATTCATGCGTCTCAGTAGTACTTTTTAAAATTTGAGACAGAACTTAATGCAGATTTTCTGCTCTTCTAAAACGATCATTTTAAAAATTGGAATACGAACCGTATAAGGAAGTGGTTTTGTTCTTTTTTCGATAGCTGCGTGCGCCAGGAGACTCGTTTTTCCAGTCAGGTGTGGTCAAATGTCCAGTATTTAACTGTTTGGAATTTTTTTTTCTATAGCTTTTTAAAATTTCTATCTTTCAACAAGTCCTAGAAATTATAATGAACGCATCTTGTATATCAACGTGATAAACAGAGACAGTCGTTAGTTCTTCCAATAAAGAAAAAGTTATTTCTTTACCTATCAGTAAACCTAGGTAGAACAAAATAACTATATGAAAAAATTCCGATAGATGGCGCAAGCAATCAGCAACTTTCAGTTGCAGATAAGGAGATACCCTTTTTTCTTCTTCTTAAAATGACTATAGTTAACGAACTAAGGATAAACTCTTTCACATGAACTTATAAAATTATCTATGAAATAACATGAAGTTATTAAGTCAAGTTATGTTTCAAAATATTCATGTAAATTGATAAAATATAATCGTTTGACAATTGTAAACACAAATATATATGTATGTGAAAAAATAATAGAAAAGAAATTGGCCAGGATATGCCCCTCCTTTGTTTTTAATATACTGTATATATATATAACTAAAAAGAAAATTACTATTTGTTTTAAAACTCATTCTGTTGAACGAAAAAAACTTCCTTTTGTTAGAATTGAACGCCTGAGAAAGTCATTTAAATATATTTCCTCGATTTCCCGTGGAAAATGAAATTATTTATTGTTTTGACAAAAAGGAAATTGCTACAGTTATGGGAAAATTATTAGCATGGGTTTAAGATTGAATTTTATTTTTTCAACTCATTAGGTAAAATCGATTAAAAAATACCAAATATCAGTAATAAAAACTCTTCTTAAATATTTGTAAAAAAATATGGTTATAAATAAACACATTTTTTATTTAGTTTCCGAATTTTAAATGACTCGATGTCACTCTTCTCAAGGAAATGATTGAATTTTCCTTTTATAGTCGAATAAATTCATAGCGACCTATAAATATATTCACAATTAATTGAGATGAATAAAATTTGATGGAATATTTTAAATATATTTTAAAATAAATATTACATTGAGCGTTCAAAAGGTCATCCTTTATTTTAACATCTGCCTTACTTGCTATTCAATGTATGTGTGAACGGGATAGTTGAACCTTATTATAACCTCTATAAATTGTATTGTGTGAGTAGATTTTATTATTACACTAGCCGAATGACCCGGGCAACTCCCGGGTTTTATTCGATTAAATGCTTTTATTCAAATATTATTCGTTACAATTATAAATTGGCGCCGTGGATGTCATTCTTGTATAATATATAAATGAGTTTTAAAAATTGTAAAAAAAAAAAAAATGCATCGGACGGGAATCGAACCCGGGCCGCCCGCGTGGCAGGCGAGCATTCTACCACTGAACCAACGATGGTTATGAGAAATAGCCATATTTGGAAATTTATTCCATTCACAAAAGCAAACGGTGACAGAATTGATTAAGAAAGAATTAATTATGACGCTGATAACTGTATATATCAATTTTAAAAGAGAGGGGCGAAATTAGTAGTGTTGATCAAAGATAATATCTTTATCCTTCAAATTTTACTTTGATCTCTTCACTATTTAATTACAGTACGAGTTGATTAGGATAATCGGTAAATCGGATATTCATAACTTTACTTATAAGGCAATATACACGCCAGCTATATTTAGGAAATAAAACTATTACAAGCAATCATTTTTATTTTTCAGATAAAACTAACTTTTAGCTGTGACAATTTTGACAATTAAAAATTATTTATTGTCTTCTAGACAATGTTAACACTCAACCAGGAGGGTGAAAAATATTTACAATTAACAATCGTCAGGAATTAAGGCATCGCCTCCTAAGCTTAGCCATATCGAGGCCAACAATGGGATGGTAGTTCTGAGCCAGTTCTATGGCCGCGCCGAGGAACTCAGCGAGGACCCCCTTCAACGCAGGTGAAACTCCCGCCATGAGGGACACTCTGTCATCGGTGAATAGAATGGCACTTTTGAGTTCATTCGGATGGATCCCTGATTCATATAAGGGCTTTAGGCAGGTTGTGTGCTTCAGTTTTCTGAAGATTTCAACAATCATATTTTCCTCTTGCTCGAGTAGTAGAGGCGAAGGAGTCTCCACGGTCGGCGTTGTCTCCTCCTCGTGGGGAGCGGGTGGTGTCGGCCCAGCAGGCTGAGGTGCAGGCAGTGGGGGTGTTGGAATCACTGCGGCTGGTGAGGATGCAGAGGATGCTTCCTTACTGTGATGGAATAACATTTGGAGGGCTTAGCTCATTGTGATATTCAAACTGTTACGTAAAGTTAATTCATCACATTGCTTTTTAGAGCTCTCTAATAGTGTATTGGACGATTCTGCTTATATATACCAGAATTTGGGTGGAATTTTGTTATTGTATTTTAAGCAAGCTATGGATATAGGCTTTGAAGACAGTAGCTAGAGAACTGAATTACATTTTTTAGAAGAAGCATATTCACCAAAGCCTGATGCTTTCATTTTAGTATTACATATAAATATTTGCACCGAGCAATGCTCTTCCGAAAATAATTACTTAAAGACAGTTAGACATAAATCATTCATAAAGCACTAAAACGAACCATATATATATATAATAAATAAAACTATCCTTATTGCTTTTAATCTCTTAGTATATATATATTTTTTATATATATAAAAACAAAATTGGCATATCCTTTCGGTTAAATAAACATTGATTTAACTTTTTCCATGATATTTGGCCTACTCAATTTCTTAATGAACCACCATTAATTCAACCACGTATGCATACCGGGTTTTTGGCCCATGTCAGGGTAGTGCAGACTATTATTTATGAAGAAATTAGGTTTTCCAAATATCACGGAATAAACTAAATCAACGTTTATTCGATTTTTATTCCACTAGATGGCGCTTGGCCATCTAAAATGCTCAAGTGAGCGATCAGGATATACCAATTTTGTTTTTAATTTCAACACCTGACACTTTTGGCTCATCAGTGGTGAACCCTCCCAGCGGTTTCGCCAATTTAATACACCTATACACAGCTTATGTCCATAGTTTACTTGAAAACCATTTCTAAGATTCCATCCTTCAGTGTAGAATATAAACGCAGAATGATCCAATACAGTATTAGAGCTTTGAGAAGCGGTCTGGTGGATTAAATTGGCGAAACCGCTGGGAGGGTTCACCACTGATGAGCCAAGCCCTCCCAATATATTTTTTCATCGCAGTAAGGACAGTAGTAGTTCGTTTTATGTATAAAAGAAACATTCGCGCTTTTAAATCCTTTTATTATATATATATATATAGCGCGTTATTGCTCTGTGTTAACATATATATATATAAGAAAATCCTAAATAATTGCAACCAGATATTCAATGAATGAAAGGAAGAAAAAATTGCAACGAGTTTCTTTATTCTGAATGTTGGCGAGCTTTCAGGCGTTAGCCTATCTTCAGGCCGATTTCGCAAAAATATATATTTTTGCGAAATCGGCCTGAAGATAGGCTAACGCCTGAAAGTTCGCCAACATTCAGAATAAAGAAACTCGTTGCAATTTTTTCTTCCTTTCATTCATTGAATATATATATAATAATAGAGATAATTTTGTACAGTTTTGTTGGGAACCCCAGTGTTAAACTAAAGTCTAGTGATGTTACAAGGCGGAAAACCACGGCACTCTATAAATGAAACTATAATTGGAACCAAGATTGATGTGACATTGTAGACAGATTGTGTGTCAACTACGTGACTCACACTGTAAAAACTTAGTTGATGTAATGCGGTAACTTTTTACGTCACTATGATTCATATATATAACTAGCCGAATGACCCGGGCAACGCCCGTGTTTTACCCGATTGAATGTTTTGATTCAAATACTATTTGTTACAATTATAAATTGGCGCCTTATATAAATGCATATGTTAGTTAATAACTATAGCCTATGTGCTTTATCTGTCTATGTACTGTTGGCTTCCGTAGGCGTCTTTTACTGGGAAAAAGAAAGAGAGGATTCCATTTGGTTATTAACTAATATATGCATTTATTTAAGGAGCGACCCGCTCCAACACAATAGTTACAAAAACGAAAAAGCGAGTGGGGGCAAAGGTGGCGTGATCGTAGCCAACCAATAGGAGGGCGCCATTCCAAAAAAAAAAAACGGTGACAGAGACGAAAACTGATTAAGAGATGAAGAATGGCGCGCGCGCGCTCGTAACTGTATATAGAATTATTTCTATTAATAGTAAGCGGGGATTTGTTAACCTTTGACAACGGGTGCCCGATATTGTCAGCAATCAGGACAGATTTCAGAAATAAAATTTCATATTGCGATGCGCACTTAATTGTCCTGTTTGTTATTTAAGTGAAATACACAATGAGGTTAACATTTATGTTAATTTGACCTAACACTCCGAGGATTGCTACATTATTCGGCTTAAATTTTGGTCAGACAATATTTAAATTTTTAGGAAAAATAGACACTACGGCCAGTTAGAGTTTTTTATTTTCTCAACGTTTCGAAAAAAATATTTTGTTTTCGTCAGAAGAAATAAATGAAAATAAAGCATTTGGCAAGGCGTTAAAAATTGTTCTGAGGTTGCAAGGACGTTCTCCTAAAATTTTTTCAGGAGTCATTGATGTAAAATCTAGTACCTATAGAGTTAAATTTGATATGAATTTCTTTTAAACTGTCATTCAAACTTTTACAGTACCTATTCAAAAGAGTTTATTATAAATGTGACTATATATATTACCAGTTTTTATATCATCTTCAACCACGCCATCACCATCTCCTCAGTGGCGAATCACGCGCTCTACGTATTCTTCGAGACCCGCTGGCGATTCTCCACCAAACTTCGCAGCGCTGGCAGAGGCGCCATGTCCTTTATACATAGTATGATGCATATATCATCTTCAATTTTACACATATTTTCTTCTTTTGTATTAATGCATTCCTTCAAAAGTATAGATCAATTTTCTTAATATTAAAAAAGACATTGGAAAATAACTACTTTCAACTTAGCAATAAACATTTCAATAAA
Organism: Cordylochernes scorpioides; assembly: GCA_030710605.1. Classification (NCBI taxonomy): domain Eukaryota; kingdom Metazoa; phylum Arthropoda; class Arachnida; order Pseudoscorpiones; family Chernetidae; genus Cordylochernes; species Cordylochernes scorpioides. The sequence continues at coordinate 32,672,121 of CP092881.1, read as the reverse complement.
AATAGATTTAAGCCATCCAGAGATGAGTTCTTTTGATAATTTATACAAGAACTCCAGATTATTTTAGATTAAAGGCCCTTCTACAGGAGAACATTATTGTCTTTAAAAATGAGATATTTAAAACAAGTTACAAACAGTATAGTTACACTAACTTCCCCTACAGTTAGTAAGTTACAAAATAACTGTACAAAAACACTGTATAACAAAAAATTCGACGCACCAAGAACGGGTTGTCAGATTAGGACAAAATTTGGTGTATGTAAAGAGCATGTATAGGGGAAAAACGATTAAAATTTCAGAACAATTAATTGTTTTATTTCAGAGTTTGATCGTCACAAATTGAGAATGTCAATATGTCGTTGGACCCCCACTGGCCTGGATGCAGGCTGCCACCCGGCGTGTCCTGGACTGATAAAGATTCCGGATGGTGTGCTGTGGGATTTCTGGCCAAATTGTCTCCAACTGTCGGGCTAAATAGTCAACATTCCGGGATGGTTGCAATCGCCTTCCCATCACGTCCCAGATGTGCTCTATGGGCGAGAGATCAGGCGACCTTGCTGGCCACGGAAGAGTTCGGCAATATTGAAGACAATCCATAGTAACACGTGCCGTGTGTGGCCGAGCATTATCTTGTTGAAAAGTAAGCCCGGGGTGATGTGAGTGGAACGGCAACAAAACAGGCCGTAGAATGTCATCTACGTACCGTTGTGCTGTCAGGGTGCCAGGAATGACTACCAATGGGGTCCTGCTATCAAATGAAATGGCACCCCAGACCATATTTTTTAGATGGCTAAAGAATCGAAAATGAATTGGAAATTTGAGAAATAGATATAATTTATACATATCTTATTGTTTTCTGGAGAGAATGGAACTCTTTCAGTCAATTTATAAAGTCATTATAAAGTGACCACATCAGTAATTAACTGCCACCTTCCTCAGAGAAGTGATTTCTTGAATTCTAGGTTATTTTATTCTATACATTCCCAACTATCAAATGTTTTTCACAATTTTCAGTCAATTTTAAAAATAATATAAATACATATTGAAAAACCGTTTAATAGTTATTGAATTCCTGATTTTTCGGAGATTTCCTTTCACCTTCCTGAGAGGAATGAATTATTGAATTCTAGCTTTTGTTTCTATACATTTCCAACTAGAAAATGAATTTCACAACTTTCAGTCACATTTTAAATATAATATATATTAATTAACCGTTCAATAGTTATTCAATTCCTGAAATTTCAGCTATTTTCTGCCACCTTCCTTAGAGGAATGAATTCTTTAATTCTAATTTGTAATTCTCTACATTCTCAACTAGAAAATGGTTTTCACAGCTCAATAAATTTATAACAATTAATATAGATATATAAATAAGAATATAAACACAGTAGCAATGGGCTTGTTTATTCGAACAAAGTACAACCTTTCGGATCTTTATAATCCTTTTACAGGCATTTGTAGAATTGTAGAAAGATTATAAAGATCCGAAAGGTTGTACTTTGTACGAATAAAGAAACACATTGCTACTGTTTATATTCTTACTAGCCGAATGACCCGGGCAACGCCCGTGTTTTACCCGATTGAATGTTTTGATTCAAATACTATTTGTTACAATTATAAATTGGCGCCTTATATAAATGCATATATTAGTTAATAACTATAGCCTATGTGCTTTATCTGTCTATGTACTGTTGGCTTCCGTAGGTGTCTCTTACTGGGAAAAAGAAAGAGAGGATTCCATTTAGTTATTAACTAATATATGCATTTATTTAAGGAGCGACCTGCTCCAACACAATAGTTACAAAAACGAAAAAGCGAGTGGGAGAGGCATGATGGGGGGGCAAAGGTGGCGTGTTCGTAGCCAACCAATAGGAGGGCGCCATTCCAAAAAAAAAAAAGCAAACGGTGACAGAGTTGATTAGGAGATGAAGAATGACGCTCGTAACTGTATATATAATTTTATTCTTCATAGCAATTTTCTCTTCTAATTTAGATACAAATTGAAACCAAAAAATAGTTATTTAATTCCTGACGTTTCAATGATTCTATGTCACCTTCCTTAGGTGAATGTGAATTATTGAATTATAGATTATCTAATTCTCTACACTCTCCCAACTAGCAAATAATTTTTACAACTTTGAGTCATATGTAGAACGGTTATCGCACCAGGAAGACGAAAAGTTAGGGAATTCTCAGCGGGGACTCCCCGAGGAAGGTCTGAGGCGACCTCACGCTGACCTCGCCAGGTCCTACGCTAACAGGTGCAACCTCCGGTTACCCGTCATTTATGATGTAATGTTACTCAACACCTTCGTTTTTTTCATTGATACGCAACCAGTTTAACTTCATTAAAAATCTATATATATCTTTTAGAGAGAGATTCTAAATTCTATGGACCACTGGTTACAACGTGCCGCTGAGTGTATCAATACGCTAAGTTAAGTTAGTTTCAGTTAGGTTAGTTAATGTTTAGCTGGTTTGAAAATGGAACTATTTTCACCTTCGGCAGGTAGGTTCAGCTCGGCATAATACAATCGCCGACATGTTTAAATAGCTGTTGTCTTCTCTACCTAACAAAAATAGCACTTGACGAACACTATAAGCCATTTATTTCTATAAATAAGATACTTTCACTCTCCTCTTACACTCTATATACATCCAATAATTTTTACATATTTAATTTGCTATCAGAAAATTAATACATATATACATATATGCTGCATTTTTTCTTTAAGGATAAAATTTGCATATGGAATCATTACAATAGTAAACAGAAATGTATATCTCAACTTCTTTTCTAGCCTGGTTTTCTTATTTTCTTGTTAACATAACGGGAATATCATTTCTTTAAAAGATAGGTTTACACTTTAGAAGTGAATTTGACAAATATTTATATATTTTGTTGATGTTGTTGCTTATTCCTCAAGTCGTTCAAATGGAACGAAGGTTCCATTGTCTCAGATTTTCTATTATAGTTTCTTCTCCTTCTATATTTTATATCGCTGAAAAACGAAAATATCCACTTTGAAAACATTAATAATTTAGGGTAATCTTGTATCAATATTTTTTTGTAGAAACATCCAATATTTAAACGGGTAGTTAACGAAGAAGAAGCCTTAAAATTTCAAAAATTATAACTTCATATTCTAACCTGATAATATAAACAGTCAAAGAAAAAATTTAGAAATTTGTACCTTTTAGCATGTATAACGGTATTCAAACAATAACTCTGAAAGATATTTGATAAACAGTGACCTTTATTGAAGACATACAAGATAACCAAGTGTAAACATAAATTGTCTCTGTCTCCTTCAAAAAAATAGATTACCGGCGAATATCAAATACTTTCTACTTGTTTAAGAGAGAGCGAGAATTGCATATATTGGTTTTGATATATTTTTAGCCCAATATTTCGAGGTAACATTCTAATTAATTCTAATTCGGGGCTTTTTTTCAAATGTAATACAGGGATAAAATATGATTGCCTGAATACACTGACGGGGTTGAACCTGTGTAGGAATCGAATGGCTTATTGAAGCTTTTATTTCACAGAAAAATGGCCAGTGTGGGATTCGATCCCGAGTCGTATTTATCCAAAATATCGACAGTATATATGAGGTTGTTGTAAATTATTGTACAAATAGTTCTAAACTTAACAAAGGTCTCATAAGATAGAGTATATACACCAAGAGAATTTTGTAATGTTTCAAAGTATCTACATACGATTTGATTAGTCAGAGGGCAAGTTAAAAGAAGATGCTCTGGTGATTCAACATCTAAGCGGCATTCACATGTTGGATCATTAATAACATTCTGTTTGAATAGGAAACTTAAGAATAATATTATTACGGCGAATACATAATACAAAGACATTATACATAACGGCGAATATAATATTGGTATTTCAATTTTTTTTGCAAGTATTTACGAACCTTTGGTACAACCTTGTATTTTATATGCTAAAAATGCCTTAATTGAATAGGATAAATTAGAATTTGCGCAAAAAGCTTCTTTTCATTTGAGGTTTTTGCAATTTTTCGAGCAAATGTTTAAATATAAAAATATTATCAATTATATTTGTAAAAAGATCATTTTGATATTATGAACAATAGGATTCGACCGTTGAAGAACAATATTTGCTCCTCAAACCTCAAATAAAAAGTTTTTTTTTCCAAATTCTAATTTTTCCTATTCAAATAATTCCTGGGTGACTATTGCTAATATAAAATGCCTTAACTCTAAACAACTATTATAATAATGTCTTTAAATAATTGTCAAGTAGCTATGCAACCCCGGCCTCAAGAAGCTCCATGGGACACCTGTCAATCATCCCTGGACTTCGGGGGAACGACCATAGATGTGAGGGGTTCTAGCAATCTTATCGGCAAATAAGGAAAACGGGACGTCTCGGTGGTTGACCACTCTCATTATTATTATTTTTACCTTGGGATAAGTTGTTATATCATCTGACTCTCTCTCCCTATAAATACCTCTTGTATATAATTTTATTAGATAACTAAAAGGTAAATGACCTTTAATATAAATTAATTATTCCTAAAAATAAATATAATAATAATAAATACTTTGCTATAATATATATATTTGTACTTAAAATAACACTTAGAGACTGTGTTTTTAAAGCTCACTTCAATATCAATATACTTATATAAACTTACAGCCTCGCTCTATATATTGGTTCATGAGTTATATTACCTTATTAATAAACATATTATTTAACTATTATAGACGCGTATGGAAAAATATTTCCATTGCAGTGAGGACAGTAGAAATTGTTTAATTTCAAAAAGAATCATACGCGTCTATAATAGTTTCGAATATTCATAACAGATGGCGCGCTAATGGATCATAGTGTTAAAATATGTTTATAATTTTAAGTAATAGATGTGGCTCCAAGTTAATGATGATATTTTAGAAAATAGGTTACTAGTTTCAAATAAATTACCTCTAAAATATATGTATTTGCGTTATCTGATTCATTATAAACAATAACTACATTGGATACTACTACTAGAACCAAATATAGTTATCTTTAATAAGGTAATAATGGTATAATTATTTCATTGTAAGTCACTCAATGATATAAAGACATTTGTTATAAAACAATATTAATTGTCTTTATGATTAAATAATGATTGTGTGTGTGCGTGTGTTTGTTTGTTTGTGTGGTGGGTGCGGTTGTGTAGTTGAATGTGTGTGTTTTGTGTGTGTAGAGATGTTTTTGAGTTTTTATGTCTATATTTGACGGAAGGTGCGATCTTTTTTTCTTATAAACAAGTTTAATACAGTAGGAATTAAGAATAATATGTCGATGTCATATTCCCAAGATTGAAGAAATTGTACTCAATCTTCGTAGTCAGCATTCAAGAAATAATAAAGTGCATCAACTACTACAACATCATTTTCAACTAGAATCATTGATCATTTAACTTTTATGATCAATTCAGAAGTTTATTTTGTAGATTTATATTTTATGTTACGACTATATATATTTGATAATAATCTAAATATGAAACTATCGGAATATCTTGTTAAAATAATATTCATATTAGAATGTATATTTTATATATAACAAATTCGATTAATTAAATAATTTTTAGGTTACAGGGTTTTCTAATCTCACAATTTGTGTGTGTAGTTGTGTATGTGGTGTGTGTGTTTGTGTGCGGTGTGTGTGGTGTGTGGTTTTGTGTGTGTGTGGTTGTGCTATGCAAGAAAGAATATTGTTGATTTGGGAATCTGTTTCCCCTTAGTTGGATTTTAAAGTGATAACTTGCGACTTTTATAAAAGTAATTACCAACAAAACCTGTTGTGATCATTATTGAGGAAATATCACAAAGTGGCGAGTTACTATAATAGACTCTAAGTATAAAATTTATATTTAGTCTTTCATTAGCCACATCGTTTATTTTCCCTCATAAACAAATTGCCATTCCCAACTCAATCATTAATTGCCATCTAAAAGAGGTATTTCCCTACAGGTATTGCATCAAGGTCATCATGGAAGATCCTGTCTATGTAATTATCTATCTGGATACCGGAACAATTGTCGTTTTTCACATTTTCTGGAATCGTTTAACTTTTATCATTGTCTCTTCCTAGACGTACAATTGGTTCTTCCTCGTGTGTCCTTGAAGGTTATTTCCTAACGTTAATTTCATCTTCTTAAACATTTTGTTTTTTTATTAATTTATTAATCAACCAAGCGCAATATTGAAACATTTGCGTCTATTATAGATGAAACAAACAAAACAGCAAGTAAATTAAAACTTAGAATTGAATATTAACAGATTTACATGTATTAATCGACTGAGTTCATGAAATTTATATAGACAAAGTGGCTGATGTAAGAGAGTTAAATAATCTGATCAGATAACAATCGATGTCCCACTTCAAAGTTTGGACAATCATAGATAAGGTGAAGAGCAGTTTTTTTCACTTTCTCTGCTTGAACAATTTAGTGTTTTTTATAGACCTCTTCTATGTAAGTTAAATAATTTGCTCATCTATGGATGTTTCAAGAACTTTTAGGTTACAGGATTATTCTTATGTAAAAGGAAAAGGCATCTCCTTATCGTGCAACTGAAAGTTGCCGATGGCTGGCGGGCGTTATCTATAGGAATAATTTGCACGATAAGGAGATGCCTTTTTCTTTTTAATAATTTATGCACCATATCCCAGTACAATATCATATTTGTACTATTTTTTCAGGATTGTTCTTGTTGTCAACTTTTAGAGATAAATTTGTTCTATTGTGAAAATGGAGATCACATATAGCAAATCATCTTTATATTATCAAGCAATGTTAATTAAACGCAAACACTAGAACCGCCTAAATCTGTATTTTGATTTGTACAATATATGTTTGAAGAAGAATTATTTATCTTAAAAATTCACTTTGATTAGTGATATATGCTAAAATGAAGATACTTTACTGTATGTGATCTCTGTTTTTTTTTTTAATAATTTGATAATAAAAAAGTTAATAGATAGTGTAGTGTATTTGCATATTAATTATGGATATGCAAATGTCCTGTTTTGCATAATGCTTTTGATATAATATTGTATATAAATAGCGACAGTTTTTAGCTAGCAGTAGTCAGTCAATTTATGTAATAAAAGAGATTACGGGAGTCCGTCTTTGCCTCAGCCTCGACACCTCACACTTGGCTACCTCCCACCTTCAAGGATAGAACAGATAGGATTCAAAAATTTTCAGATTATGTTTTAAAATAATCGAATAGTATATTTAAAAATAAAGATAGACTCTACCCTCAAAATGTGGCCAAAATCAAGGCATCATCTTGTGACCCTCTCTACAAACTAGCGGACTCAGTTCAGTGACAAAGTCACATCACAAGCTTCGGCAAATTGAGAAACATTTACGAAAAGACCATAATTTGGTTTAATACTCCTTGTTAATCCAGGATGAGCTTTGATTTCATTAGAACGGACATTTTGACGGGAGAGATGACCTTTATTTTTATTGAATATAAAAGAAATTTAAGTTTAATATTTGATGAAGATGGCTTTGAAAGTTCCAAGACAAGATTCTTCCTGGTCGACGAACGAAAGTGTGTGAGATAACAGAGAACACGGGTTTGTCACAATGACAACGGTATTCAATATTTTATATTTTATTGAAAAGTTGAAAAGATTAAAATTATTAGCCCGATGGATGCCATGCTTGCTCTTGGCGAACAACAAGTGAATGTGACTTCCAACTTCCAATCAGTATATTTGAATAAATGATGCGAGAGTTAAGAATTTTTACTTCGAGTTTTAAGATACGATAAAAAATCAGGGATTCACTTTATTATACCCCGGAAAGAAGGCAACAAATTGTTGCTACTGTGAGGAATCTGCTTCATAGATGGTGTCGCTGAAGACACATTGACGATATTTCATCGTAGTCTACATCGGTGGTACCAATCATTGAACATAGTATTTGTATGTTCATATTTCACATCATACATTATATGTATTCAATAAAATTGTGCATACTGTGCACTTATAGGTTAATTTGTCAATTATCCAATGTGAAAATTATCCTATCTTCCAGAAAAGTTATAACGACGATTTTTAGAATACGAAAGACATTATATAAGGTATTTTCCGAAGTAATTTGCCTGGTTTATTGAGCGCACTAGGTGAGTTTACATTCAGACTGAAATATACAACCCATCTCTCTCTATAAAATTTGTAACAAATAAATTTACTGGTAACGTGTTTCTTTTCAATAATACCATCAAATATTATCTCTATAGACATTACTGCATTGATATAAGTTGTTGAATTAGACTCAACAGTTGTGAACCCTCTCAGCGGTTCGCCAAATTAATCTCTAGACCGCTCTACTTGTATATTGGATTGATTTGGGATATACCCTGCATTTTCTATGAATGGCAGTATCTACATATATATCTGTTGTAAATTTCGAGTAATGCACGGTTGTTCTTTCAAATTCACTCACCTATCATTAAAAAAACTATAGGTTATTTCGTGAATTAACTTGCCAGGTTTATATAGAAAGCGAAGCGGAGTTTAAAATTATCTTAGACCTCGAATACAAGACAATACTAAGGAATTATTAGACCGTTTCAACAAAAAAATGTCAAGGAGACACGGCCCCATTTGGCGTAGAAAAGTGTCATTTCACTATGACAATGCACCAACACATTAATTCGAAGTTGTCGCAGCCAACCTGCATTATTCACCTTATAAATTTCTGCTGCTTTCACTTATTTCCTTCACCTGGCCCTCTGTGATTTCCTTTATTATCAAACATAATGGAAAAGCTGGAGGCAACGAAATTTTACTCAAATGTCATCGATTAGATGCAGAGGCGTATTTTAGAGACTTCGACATTTCTCATTGAAATTTTGTTCACATTTGATTAACTCGTGTCTTCACTAAAGTTCACTGTGCATCAAATATATTCCAGAGTTATTGTCTGAATCCCAATATACATGTTAAAGGTTTATGTTTTGTCTATGAGTGAATATATTCACAAATCTCAAACCACGAGATTCAATCCGTCAACAATAAAAAAAAAGTGAAATGATTTTTAACATTTCGTTTTCAGACCACGATAAAATTATATCCCTCAATCTGAGCTATATTAAATAAAATATTGGCCATAGAAATTAAGGATTTCTATATAGTTAGATAAAATTGTAACATATATACACATATATATGAACAAAATAATAATAATTACGATAATTATGCAAAATATTTATCATTTTTGCATATTTTCTATATATTAACTAGATGTATATGTATTTATTTTTCACAGCCTAATAGCTAACCAATGTCATGCCATCTTTCTTAGCTCTAAATCAAGAAGAATTATCCGAAAAATTTCGGCTTGTGCTCGTTCATAATTAAAGAATTGGTGTTCACAGAACATTTTGTCCATGATTATTATAAATTAAATATGTTTTACATCTTCTCAGATATAAAATAAACCTCTATTCATGTTAAGTATAATTTTCACACATGAAAATTTTGTGCAAATGCTAAATTCTTGAACAAAACTGAAGAAAGTTCCACATTTTAAGCATAAGCCACACTTATTTGCTTATATAACGACTGATTTCCCATACATGTAAATTTTAACGTTATCCTTTGAAAGATTTGCACATATATAAATGAAAAAAACAATAGAAAAAAAAAGTTGGTCAGGTGTTGATATTAAAAATAATATTAAAGAATATCTTGACCATGAGCACATGTGCTTTAGATGGCAGAGCCTTTCTGTTCTGATTTATGTTCCACTAGATGGCGTTCTGCCATCTAAAAAGCACATGTGTTCCTGGTCAGGATATGCTTTCTTTATTTTTAATATATATAAAATGGTATAATAATAAAATCCTTCATGTCATATCCTTCATGCTGAAAGGTACAATTAAAGTTTTGTCCATGAGTGTAATTCTAAACACTCCTCTAATATGTTTGTACGTTCTGGGTGCAGTGATAACGGGTGCAAGTGACGGAATTGGGAAGGCCTACGCCATGAACGTAAGTTTACTGCTATTCTTTCACTTAGGATAGTCCACATACTTTCATCACATGTATTATGTCTACGCTATCCCTATTAGCAAAACCTATCATTTATATTATCAGCGCTTCACATTTTACACAATGAGACAAATGTATACCTCTACCAAAGATAATATTGGGGAGTTCAGATCATTACACACACAACACAATAGTGTAGCCTCCTATCAATTTCGTCAGTCCAATTAAATAAACTATTTTTAAAAGGTCATATACCAGGTCTATTAGTATGAAACGCGAAAATTTTCAGTGAATTCAAAAGTTCACCAATTCCATGCAACAAAAGATTTTTTATTCAAAGTAACTGCCCTGATTAGCTATACACTCGGACCACTTTTCAGGCAATTTTCGAATTCCTTGTCTGAAAATTTCTATTCCTTTTGAGTCGAACCAGTCAACAAGTCATTTTCGGAGTATGTCTGAGTTCGAAAATTCCTGGATTTTTAGTGCGTATCCTAAAGATGTGAAAAGGTGGTAGTCCGACGGCGCTATGTCTGGTGAGTACGGCGGGTGGGGTTAGAGTTCCCAGCCCAAGTCTTTTATGGTGTTTTTGACCACCGTAGCGTTGTGGGTTGGAGCGTTGTCATGCTGCAGTATCAGGTTGTTGTTCTTTTCACGCCATTCCGGTCTTTTTTCATTCAACGCCTCTCTCAAACTGTGTATTTGTTGTTCGTAGCGACTAGTATTGACCATTTTGCCAGGTTTCAGGAGCTCGAAATATACTACGTCGGTCTGGTCCCAGCATATGCAAAGCATTGCCTTTTTTCCGAAGCGATTGGGCCTAGGCGTCTGTTTTGGAAATTGGCCGGGCAGGCCCCACGACTTTTGGCGCGTAGTATTGCTGAAGTGGATCCATTTCTCATCAGAAGTTACGATTCGGTGCAAAAATGACTTCTTTTCATGCCTGGCGAGCAGCCCTTCGCAGGTTACCAGACGCCGTTATTGCTGCCTTTCGCTCAACTCGTGGGGGACCCATCTGGAAAGCTTTTGGGTCATTCCGAGGCTGTTTTAACGTAGAGAAACAGCACCTTTAGACACCTGGAGCTGTTTTGCGACTTTCTCCTGCATTTGGGTACTGTCCTCATCCAACAAAGCTTGCAGTTCAGCGTCCTCGAACTTTTGGGGCGGTTTTCCATGTGGTTAATTATCAAGTTCAAAATCGCCACTTTGGAATTTTTTAAACCACCTGTAACACTGTGATTTGCTCAGAGCGTGGTCGCTGTAAACTTCCTCGAGCATTCGGTGGGCTTCAGTGGCACCTTTCTTCCCGTTGAAGGCGAACAACAAAACTTCCCGCAAATGGGCACTTTTTGGCTCGGAAATCGCCATTTTCCACGGGCTCCAGAAATTTTTCACGATTTGATTTTTTCTAAAACTGCACGCATGCTGATGCCACGTGAGTCAAAGAACAAAACGCCTACAACAGCGCCACCGTCGGCTCAAATAAAGTTGCACAGCGGCCTCTGGCGCTCATTTTCGCGTTTCATACTAATAGACCTGGTACATTCATGAACTAAACTTAAAAAAGTTTCATATTTTGATCTCTCCGGCCGTGTATTATTATTATTTTTTTTAAGAAGACAGAGACAATTTTTCACGTTTGGTTATCTCGTGTAATAAAGGTCACTATGTACCAAATATCTTTCATAGTTATTTTCTGAATACCGATTTACATGCTAAAAGGTACAACTGCCTAAGGTTTGTCCATGAGTGTATTAAGTATATAAAAAACTGTTAAAGATATACACAAATAATATTCTACAAATAGTTTCTAGAAGTTTGATATCCATGTTCCTGAAGAGGCATTTCTCCCTTTATAATGCATCAGAACAATGCATTGTGTTTTATCACCCTAGTGCCTCTTTAGGTACATCAATGCCATCTTCCATCAACTTTGCTTTCTAGCCTGAAAATCGGCCTTGCCATTTCACTAGCTCAAATATCCTTTCGACTAAATGAACTCAGTAGATTTTGTTAAACATATACGAATAAACGATTACATGAGGAGCTTCTTTTCAGTTTTATTGCTGGCTCATAATTGTAGAAAGTCTAAGGCAATATTTTCGACTAAATGAACTCAGTAGATTTGGTTAAACATATACGAATAAACGATTACATGAGGAGCTTCTTTTCCGTTTTATTGCCGGCTCATAATTGTAGAAAGTCTAAGGCAATATTTTCGACTAAATGAACTCAGTAGATTTGGTTAAACATATACGGATAAACGATTACATGAGGAGCTTCTTTTCCGTTTTATTGCTGGCTCATAATTGTAGAAAGTCTAAGGCAATATTTTCGACTAAATGAACTCAGTAGATTTGGTTAAACATATACGAATAAACGATTATATGAGGAGCTTCTTTTCCGTTTTATTGCTGGCTCATAATTGTAGAAAGTCTAAGGCAATATTTTCGACTAAATGAACTCAGTAGATTTGGTTAAATATATACGAATAAACGATTACATGAGGAGCTTCTTTTCCGTTTTATTGCTGGCTCATAATTGTAGAAAGTCTAAGGCAATATTTTAGACTAAATGAACTCAGTAGATTTGGTTAAACATATAGGAATAAACGATTACATGAGGAGCTTCTTTTCCGTTTTATTGCTGGCTCATAATTGTAGAAAGTCTAAGGCAATATTTTCGACTAAATGAACTCAGTAGATTTGGTTAAACATATACGAATAAACGATTACATGAGGAGCTTCTTTTCCGTTTTATTGCTGGCTCATAATTGTAGAAAGTCTAAGGCAATATTTTCGACTAAATGAACTCAGTAGATTTATTCGTATATGTTTAATCAAATATCCTTCTGGTTAATTCGACCGCTTTCATGACCACTCTCGTAGGATGTTATGAAATCAAAGTCGCCCCTGTACTGATGAGAGCCGTAACCCGAAACCATTATATACAGGTCAGATTTTGTCTGAATTGGCTAGAACTGGTGTTATTGCTCATTCCCTATCACCACCAGTAAGGTTTTGTTACTATGGTGATAGATACAATGCATCGTGTGTTCTCATTAATATGTACAGTTATCAGCGTCATAATCAAACAACAATTCTTAATCAATTCTGTCGCCGTATGCTTCGTGAATGGAATAAATACCCAAATATGGCCATATCTCATAACCATCGGTGGTTCAGTGGTATAATTCCCGCCTGCCACGCGGTTGGCCAGGGTTCGATTCCCGGCAGATGCATTTTTAATTTTTTTTTTTTACAATTTTTAAAACTCATTTATATATTATACAAGAATGACATCCACAGCGCCAATTTATAATTGTAACGAATAGTATTTGAATAAAATAATTTAATCGGGTAAAACCCGTGCGTTGCCCGGGTCATTCGGCTAGTGAATAATATATTTGAATACAAATTATGTTTTTTTTAAATCATTAGAATTCAATACGATATTTTATTTACAAAATAGGTGAATATATTGTTCTTTTGTTGATTTTTCTTCGCTCTTTAATATTCCTATGTACATATAAAAGACATATTTACACTCATGGACAAAACTAAAAGGAAGTGTAATATTTTAAGCATAAACTGATCTATATTTGCGTATATAGTGGCAGTTTTTGCCATATATGTCAATTCGAACGTTCTCTTTTGAAAAATAATAGAAAATATATAATAAAACATATATATACATGGTAAAAGATACAACTTCCTTATGTTTTGTCTATGAGTGTATAATATGTGATATATACGAGTATGGAAGGACAAAAGGTTTTAAGTTACATTTTCAAATTAGAAGCCTCACATTCATAGAATGACTAAGCAGAAATTTGAAGAACTTGATGGAGCTAACATTGCGCTCTCTGATTATGAAATGTTTTTAATTAATATGAAAAAGTTTTTTTAAATTTCTTATTTTTTTAATGGTGTGACTCAAATCTTTCCCCCCAACCTTGTAAAAAAATGTACACCTTTTTTCTTCATTTGAGGAAATTTATGAAAGTAATGAAATTTTATTTAGTAGGAAAATATTTAATATACATTCTATAAAAAACAATTCGACGCACCAAAAAGGAGTTGACAGATAGGGAGAAATATTGGTGTATTTAAAGAACATGTAGAAATGTTCATTTATACATGTTACATAGACATTTCAGAAAATTTATTTTTTTATTATTTCAGAGTTTAATCGTTACAAATTGAGAAAGTCAATTTGTCGTTGAACCCCCACTGACCTGGATGCAGGCTGTCATCCCGCGTGTCATGGACTGATAAAGATTCCAGTATGGTGTGCTGCTGGATTTCTTGGATCTCTTAATTAGTCAACATTCCGGGATAGATTTAATCTCCTTACCATCACGTCCCAGACGTGCTCTACAAGTGAAAGATCAGCCGAACTTGCTAGGCCACGGAAGAATTCGGCAAGATTGAAAACAATTCATAGTAACACGTGCCATGCATGGCCGGACATTATCTTGTTGAAAAGTAAGCCGGAGGTGATGTGAGTGGAACAGCAACAAAACTGGGCATAGAATATCATCACGTACCGTTGTGCTGCCAGGGTACCAGAAATGACTACCAATGGAGTTCTGTTATCAAATGAAATGGCACCCCAGATCATAACGCCTTATTGGGGATCTGTGTGGTGTTCAGAAGTAAGGCAAGGATTCACACACTTCCCAGGACGTTTACAACGGTCGTCAGAACACAGTAAGAAAAAAGACTCGTCACTAGACACTATACGTCCCCAGTCAGAGCAGTTCCAAGTTGATCTCTCAGTAGTATGTTGATGGTCATTTTGGACACTTGTTAGCCTATTACACGTTGGATGGTAGTTAGCGTCGAATCTAGTGCTGCGATAGCCGTTCTGACAATCGCTCTGTCCTCCCGTTCTGTTGTGTTCCTTGGTCGACCTTTGCCGTCTGGACATTGCATTCTTATGCTGTTGACCTACTCTTGCCATCATTGTCAAATAACCGCATCATTTCGACACAGATGTAGCACGATTAGTCGATTTCACCAAAGAGCTTATTTTAATCCAATGGCACGACCTCTTTCAAACTCTGAGCACGAATATTTCGGCGAGGCATGGATAGAGTAGAAATAGAGGCTTACTGAAAAATATATCAAACGACAATTTTCAAAATCAACTCGTACCGAGCCGAATATTGAATCTAGAATACACGTCGTGCTGGAGCTCTTGCTTTGTATTAACCAGCCATCAAATTTCAATTATTTTCATCCTTGGTCGAAACGGTTTTGTATATGTATTTTCATATAAATTAGACAACTCCTTTTTGTGCGTCGATATTTTTGTTATAGACTGCATTTTTGTATTGTATTTGCTTTGGGAATGCGTTTTTATATTCCAAATAAAGGAATCTTGTTATCTTTTGTAATTTTGCAAGAGAAAGATATTCTTGTGTGCAAAAAGATCCTTCTATCGTTTAGAAATCCACCAAAACAATACAGGTTCAGTTCATCTTCGTGCAGTACTATTTCACCAGCTAGAACATCTTTTGGTAGAAACGATCTACATATCCTAACTTCTACTGTATGACGCTACGAAGTCGAAGCCGTTTTTATGCTGATGGGGGCAATGTCCTCAAAAACCATAGAATTATTATCAAAAGAAGAACAAAATCGTAAGGGAAGGTGCAAATTTTATTATATATAGGTTGGGTTGTCCAAATATCACGGAACAAGTTAAATAAACGTTCAGTTTCTTTTTGTTCCACTAGATGACGCTCTGCCATCTAGAAATGCTTATGTGGGCCAGGTCAGAATATACCTTCTTTTATTTTAATATATGTATGCGTGAACATAGGTAAATAAATGTATATAAAGCAATTTTATTATTTATATACTTTCTTTATTTCTGTTGAAGGGCAGAAATGTTCGAAAGAAACTCGTATGAATAAAAACGCTATACAAAAAAAAAAATGCATTCACCTTATACGACTTTGTTCTTCTTTCGAAAATTCACTTGCTCTAGGTGATTATTCAACTTATAACAAATATTGCTAGTTTAGGTGAATCGGTCTTAAGATTGGTGTGCTTCCTCAATCACTTTCAAGATTATCTATCCGAGAAAAGTAGTAGACAACACCCCGCGCTGTGGGTTATCCTCAAATTGTGAATTCCTTTACTTATCCCAAGAACACATTGTAGCACTTATGCAAAAATCAAGAGGTCACTATAAACTCCTTCAACAAGAGCATTCCTTTTATAAACATTTAGGGGTCTCGAGGGCTGCTCCTATATTGAAATCTCTTTTAAAATAGCAGAGCAATGAAATCAAGGAGCTGGTTGTACCAAGATGGCAATGTGGGCCGCAGTGTAACTGTGCGAGTCACCCACAGCAGGACACTGCAGCCATTGCTGAGAAGAGTAGTAGCATATTCCAAAAATCAAACAAAGTAATTTATTAACCACAGCATAACATATTATCATTACTCTTCACAATTCATCCTTTCATACCTCATCCCTAAGGTTAGAAATGATTGTTATTTCTCCTTGAAATAAATTTTGATTTTTCGTTTAAAGAAACACATGCGGGATAATTTTCAAATGGCGTTTTACAATCATAAGCCGCATTATATTATATTGTATTATAAACATATATATTGCCACGTGGAAAATCAGGAACGACAAACTTAGGAATGATTCAGCAATTTATTTAAGACAAGAAAAAATTATGAATGATAAAAAAAAAGATAAACAATGAGAGAAGTTTACAGAGTAGCAAAATATAAACATAAAAAAGAAACTCTGTTAATAAAATAATAAATACCCCTAGTATCTTTGCGCCTTTTTTCGTCGATACTCTGTTAATAAATAAAAAATACTTTTCTACAATAATATCTCTATGTCTATTGAATTCACACACACTACTTTTATATTACTATTAAATATCAAATAATGAATGAGTCTTTAATAAAAATTTATTACTCTATGATTAATTTCTTCAATGTAAATTACATCTTTTCCCATTATAGAGGATAAGAAGAGTTAAAATTGGTTCTGATAAAATGTCTGAATATTGAGAGAGAGAGAGAAATTGAAACTACTTTATTATATCGTTCATATAAGATAGTATATAAGGTTAAATATAAAATAAATGAATAAATATAAGTAAGATTGAATAAAGATAAATATATGAATAAGTAAAATTAATGAGATAAATAAATAAATATATATATGTATATAGTGTGTGTGTGTGTGTTTATGTGTCACTTCATTGGTGGCGCCCAACGCGGGTTTTTCGCCAAAATTAGAGAGAAAGAGAGTAGAATTTCATTTATAGTAAAAATGTTAAAGAATAACAGTGTATCTTTTGCAAAATGGAAGGTATTGAGTACCTTGTCAAAAATATGTCATATTTGTCAAATCTATATTTTTCCTTGGGTGTTTCCCCGTATATTTTTTACAGAGCTTTTTTTTATCCCTAACCCCGATATCACTTTCCTCATGTTACGCAACTTATCAATTAAAGATTACACGCGGTGGGCCGTTATTTCGATACGGAAGTTTTTTTTTTTTTCTTTTCAGTGATAAACTAAGTTCTAGTTAGAGAAGAAGAGGAGGAAATATTATGTGAGATATTCAACTATAAAGGAAAGCTTCATTATATACTATTGGAGAAATTAAACTCTTAAAATCACGATCATTAAAACAATAAGAGGAGCTTCTTGTGTAAATTTTCTTTAATACCGCTATTATTCAAAAAAAAAAAAAATAACCAGCGGTTGTTAATAAGGAATGGATTCTAGATCTTTCTATTGTTTTAAAAATGGGTAAGGAACAATGGGTAAAAATTCTTTTAGTTAAGGTCCTGACTGCGGTATTAAAGAAAATTTACACAAGAAGCTCCTCTTATTGTTTATTATTGTTTTAATTATATACTATCTAGAAAATTGCAGAAATTCTATTAAAATCACGTTTTTTTTCTACAATACGTTTCTTCTATAATTTATGTCAATGTCAATTCTTTTATCATTCTATATTTATCCATATCATTCACCTTATCTTAGCCAGGAGATCCTGAAGTGAAATTCATAATATGGTTGTCTATATATTGGTTATCCTTTGATGTCCAGTTGGCCTCTCGAGGGCTGGATATTGTCCTGATCAGCCGAACTTTGGAGAAATTGCAGCAGACAGCCAAAGAAATCGGTAAGCTTCTTTTGCTTATATTCACAACTTGATTGGGTTGGCCAAATATCAGGGAACAGGTTAAATCAATGTTTAGTTGATTTATTTTCCACCAGATGGCGCTCTTCCTTCTGTAAAGCACATGTGCTCCTGGTCAGGATATGCTTTCTTTATTTTTAATATCAACACCTGACCCACTTTTTTTTCTATTGTTTTTCAACTTGAGAGATTAAAATTCAATTTGCAAGTTTGAAAGGCTGCATTCCTGATATCTTGAGTTTAAATTAAATCGGCTCGCAGAAATAAGTGTTAAGATGTATTTTTTAATTTATTATTTTAAAAAGGTTTGTGCATTTATATATATAATTCCGACAGTTATCGCAAAAACATATTTGAAATTGTACCTAGATCAAGCGAACTAAGAAAATAAAAATGATCTCGTGCAACTAAATTTTGTTGATTGCGTGCGCCATCTGTCGAAATAAATATAAACTAATCTTTGATTTCAAAAATGTACATAATATTGACTAAATACCCTTGATTGATTAATATAGAAATTCAACCAAACGTACGTAGTTTAGGCTGTTGGCCCTCGTCCGCTTGGTGTAGATCGCACTTTAAAAACTTAAAATAGCTCTTCCTAGAATATTCCTCTGAAATCAAAGAATGGGTATTTAAGGCAATCTCTCGAGGGTAGTAGAGTTCAAATTATTTAAAATAAAATAATATTTCAATAAATAGACATGGCATCTGCCCGGTAAGCGGAACACTGTGGGTTCGATTCCCATCCATGGACACTTTTATTTTTCCGTTTACTATTACTCTTCACAATTCATCCTTTCATACCTCATCTCTAAGGTTATAAATAATCCTTGAAATAAATTTGGATTTTTCGTTGAAAAGAAACACATGCGGTATAATTTTAAAAATGTCGTTTTACAATCACAAGCCGCATTATATTATATTGTATTATTAATATTTCCATGTGTAAAATTAGGAAAGACAAATTTGAGGATGACACAACAACATCCACCCAAATTTGGACAGGTTACACTTACATCGCCCGCTCCATCTGGGGACTTTTCCATCTGAAGAAGGTAAACTGGTAGGTCTGGTAAGGAGAGCAAGTCAAGAGCTGAGTCCCGGATATGTACAGGTTATAGATACTGTAGTGAGAAGATAGTTAAAGAATAGTTATTGTTGGGCTATAAGTTGAAGCTGGACTTGATGATATAATAATGGAAGGAAGTAGTCAATTATCCCACTACATCTGCCGACTGAAATGGATAGATTAGAAGCACGCGGAGTCGACGCGAACAACAGGCAAGTGTTAAGCTCCTTTATTCAGACTAATGGAGGAGGGAGGATGGACTGCCCCCTGGGCAGCACGGTGATTGGCTAGCCGTGACGTAGTGGTGAGTAAGTCCTCCCCGGCAGAAGTAGGCTTATTCAACGTCTTCAGTTATGAGCTTCAGGATGACACAGCAATTTATTTAAGGCAATAACAAACTGAAATTTATAAAATACAATATAAGCAAAAAGGGAAATTTACAGAGTAACAAAACATAAATACCAAAATTGATACTCTGCTAATAAATACTTTGCTACAATATTATATATAATAGATTGTTACTTTATGTATTATTTACGAACGGAAAAATACGTCCAGGGTAGCCAAGTGGACATGGCATCTGCCCGGTAAGCGGAACATTGTGGGTTCGATTCCCATCCCTGGACACTTTTATTTTTCCGTTCATCATTACTCTTCATAATTCACCCTTTCATACCTCATCCAAAAAAAGGTTAGAAATAGTCAATATTTCACCTTGAAATAAATTTTGATTTTTCGTTGAAAAGAAACTCATGCGGTGTAACTTCGGGTGTCGTTTTACAATCACAGGCCGCAGTGCATTATATTGTATTATATATAATGTTTTTTTTCTTTCACAATAAGTTTCTTTTGTTTAACTTTAAAACATATTATTCAACCAGAACATTAAGAAAGAGTTTAAAATTATGTTTAAGAGTTCACTTTGCTGAGTCAGGACTTCTAAATAGTATTTACATTGCAACAGGAAGCCTGTAGAAAATAGTTTGGAATAAAAATATCAGTAAATATCTTCTTTATCCTATAACCCTGATTTTATCATTTTCTAGAAATGATCATATATAAACTTGATACATTATAGCGCGCCATCTGTAACTGGAAATTCGAACTCATTAAGACGCATATGTTTTTTTTTAATAAACCAATTTTATACTATTCTATTACTGCAATGATGAAAATAATATTTTAGGAGGCCTGGCTATTATATATTATACATTTTCTTTGCTTATCCTTAGTACACGTGGTACAGGCTATGATAATCATGGTGGGTAGAAGTAGGCGACTGCTTTTACTATAAAATGAAAGGATTTAAGCACGAATGTTTATTTTATACACAATACAAACTTCTACTGTCCTTACTGCGATGAAAAAATATATTAGGAGGGCTTGGCTCATCAGTAGTGAACCCTATGCGGTTTCACCAATTTAATCCATCAGACCGCCTCTTAGAGCTCTTAGACGGTTCACCACTGATGAGCCAAGCCCCTCCAATATATATTTTCATCGCAGTAAGGACAGTAGAAGTTTGTATTGTGTATATTGATTTATGTTAAATTATATAGTATGTATAAAGTTTAAATATTTTATTGTTGAGAAGTTTTTTTAAACAGCAATTACTTGGCTAGCATGAAGCCTTACATGTTGGTGACTGTTTAGACATAAAAATACCATTGATTATTGAATATTGACTTATTGACCATTAAATATGACCAATGTGGCATCGAATGTGAGATTTCCATATATAAATTGCATTGATAGACCCCAAAATAAGTTTTCCCATATATAAAAATGGAGGAAATGGTTACTTTTTCGCAATCTCTATACTAATTTTTTTTAAGTCTTATGTTTTTATCGTTTTCCTTATTTCAATTTTTATTTTCTAAAACAAATTCAGCCTTTATAGTATTTTTTTAAAATATATTTTTGAATTGTTTCCCCATTTGTGAAAGTTTTCCATGTCTATTTCAATTTCAAACTAGATATATAAATTTGAAGATATTCGGTTTTTGTGCTTTGATGGGGATGTGGAGTGTAATAGAAAACGATAGATGATCTATAAAATATCAATATGATGGATTATCTTAATAGCCATGATGTAAATAAGGAAGCGTTCCCCACAGGGAAGTGTATAACAACAATAAAGGTAGAAAGGAAGTGATTGGCTGACAATCGCCGATGATATCATAGGTGACTGAAGCGCTCGCGGTGGCGGAGTCCGGCATAACTTTCACACACTCAGAAGAGAATAAATTACATATATTTCAATATAGGTAATATTGGTTTACTGCTGAACATTAATTTTAAATAAACATTGTTGTTTTATTGTAAGCATTCTTAAACGATAGTATTAATATATATTTCATAATTTGCCTAATGCCCAATAGATATAATTTATTTTCGCCATATTTAGTATGTTAAAATATAAATACAAATTTATCCATCTATAAATCTGTACAAAATAAACGTGGGAGCCAGCGCGCGCGAGCGAAGGCTACGGCACGCCGCCGTGTGCGCGCTCTCACGAGTGTAGAACAAATTCTTTTCGAAGCTTACATGCATAACGGTTGCGCCCTTCCATTCGACCACGACAGATACGACATATATATATATACAGTTCCCATACACATTTTATAGTCACACAATTTGTCACATCACACGGTAAATTCCAGAAATACGTACATAAAAGAGGTCTATCAGAAACACCAATTATTCCTGCGGAGAAACTGAACAATCTACTCTTCACCTTATCTACGACTGTCCGAACTTAGCAGAAGTGAGACATCGTTTGTTTCCCGATCTAAATCATTTAACTCTCTTACATCAGTTACTTTGTCTATATAAATTTTATGAACTCTGTCGATGATGTTCATGTAAATTTGTAAATATTTATTTTTAAGTTTTAATTTGTTTGTTTGTTTGTTTCCTCTGTAGTAGGCGCAAATATTTCAAAATCGCGCTTGGTTGATTAAAATGAAAAATATATTTTTTAAATGCGTTGACATATGGAGAAGTATCCTTTTTATTTAATGATTTTAGCAAAACATATTTTATATGTTAAAAGTGAACATGTTTATACATATTTTGAGATATAAAGTTCAATTTACTCTGGCTGTATCTATATGTATGATGTTTTCAAATATCTACAGTAACTCTATTTTAGAATTAATTGGTGGAAAGAGAGATGCATTTATATAAAAAATATATTTTACTTTAAAATACATCCTTCTTTCGGGTATTTATATTCCTCTCTTTGTACTATTAAACAAAAGATTTATATATATTTTTTAAATATATAATATAGAGTAACCATTCACAACATTATATGTTGATTACACACTTAGCTTTGAAATGAATTTTGATAATTTCAATGTAATCACAGAATGTAAGGAACAGAAATAAAAAAGACAGAAAATTGAAGTGCATATATATGTGCTATGAATTCTGAACTATGAATAGCGGAATTCAAATATGTTTTCAGACTCTCCTTTAAATATTAACTTTTTTAATTGTTAAATATCTAGGATACTAAATAAAAAGGCTTTTCCGAGGATGAGTTTTTTGCCTAAATATTTATTTTCTTCTCAAGCTTCGTATACTCCCGTGGAAGGGTTTGAAAAACCCCTGAAGCCTGAGAAGAATATTTATAAAAAAACAAAGAAACTCATCCTCGGAAAAGCCATTTTATTTAGTGTTCTATATATTGTAGAGGATTTTACTTTTCTGAATCGTTAAATATTTGTTTAATCGTCAAAGTAGTCTTTTGAGCATTTTGGTAATAATTCAGATAGACTTCCAGATAAGCAATCTGATCAAAGAGAAACAAAATAAGCTTGACTTTGATATGGGTAACCTCATGGTAATACTGTGGTGACAGAGGAGAAATACGGTGTGCGGACCAAGGTGATCGCCGCGGACCTCACCGAGGACCTTGAAGTCTTCAACAAGATCCGGCAGGAGCTGAAGGGACTGGACGTTGGAGTTCTTAGTGAGTTTCTTTGACAACCTCTGGAATTATTGTGTTTTAGAACATTAGGGCGCTGAGAGTGTTTCTTTGAAAACTGCTGGACTTATTATGCTTCAGAACATTATAGGGCTAAGTGAATTTCTCATTCACATAGACTCATTGTGTTTTAGAACATTAGGGTGCTGAGTGAGTTTCTTTGAAAACTGATGGACTTATTATGCTTTAGAACATTATAGTGCTAAGTAAATTTCTTTGAAAGGTTCTGGACTCATTGTCTTTTAGAATATTATGGTGCTGAGTGAGTTTCTTTGGCGACTGCTGGAATTTTTGTGTTTTCGAACATTAGAGTGCTGAGTGAGTTTCTTTGAAAACCGCTGGACCTATTTGGGACGTTGGAATATATATACTGAGTGAGATTTTTCGTCACATATGTTTCCAGGACGTTGGAGTGTTCAGTATGTGTCCTTGACACACATATTCTGGAGACTTATTGTATTTTAGGATATTGAGGTTGTGGGCAAGTTTACTTGAGACGCTCTAATTAATGTGTTTCCAGGACATTAGGCACCTTAACAAATCTCATTGACAGCATGTCGAACTTATTGCGTTCTTTGTACATTAATGTATTAAAGTATCTTTCTTTGACACATGCTGATTGGACTTATTTTGTTTTTAAGGCATTGAAATGCTGAGTGAGTTCTTGCAAATAGTTAGCAAAAGAAATCATATTTAGAAATAAGTGCATCTATTGAAGAGTTTTCTATTCAATCCTCTGTAGGAAAAAAGTACCTACATTCAAATAGATGATGGGAACTAGGAATGCCTGGATTATCAATATGCTCTAAGCCTAATTTCTGTAAACGAATATCTCGATTGAATATCCAGGTGACAGGAAGGATGTGTGTCCAGTCAATAACGTGGGGACAGCTTACAAGTATTATGAGTACTTTACGAAGATTCCTGATGGAGACACGGTAAGTACTCTTTACCCATTTGTTGTATTTCACTACTTCACATGCACCTCCAACTTTCATCCACGATTTTATAGGCTTCAGAAAAATGAGTGTATATATACCCTAATAAGGTGATACACCCTATTGTGAATTGAAAATACATTTTATGCTCAAAACAATAATGTATTCATGAAGTAATAAAGGAAATAAATTTTACTACATTAAGGTAAGTATATAATTCTCCTAGATATATGATAATAAATTTCGTCTTTGAATCGGAGAAAATATCAACTGAATATTGATTTATTTTTATTCTGATATTTTGTGAAAAAAATAATAAATGAATAAAATTCATTAGAGCTCAGAAATGGTTGATCATCCCTCTTACATTGATACTAATTAATCCTTGTCTTTTTGTGTCCTAGTTGATAGAAAATCTCTTCAAATTGAATATCCTATCAACATGTCTGGTAAGTAAACACACTATATATATTACTAATTGCTATTACTATTTTATATATTTACTTTTATTGAAACTGCATTTTACTAATACTCAAACTATTTAGATTGTAATTAAATGTAGATCTGGTAGCGCTACTGCTGGAGTGCTACTCTGGTAGCGATCCTGGTGAGAAAACACATCCTGATAATTTCGGCCAAGATTGAGGACCATAGTGGACTGGGAACAAGATGAAGAGGGCAGATATAAAGGGGACCGTGCTAAGAATAGCGATTCTTGAGGGGAGAGGGGATGCATAGGGTCAATTCGACCCCCTGGTAAAATAGGATGACTGGGCTTACTACCTGCAACCAACCTGTAACATTCTCTTCAGATAAACTACATCAATTTATTTATCCAGCATGCACCATTCACATTATATATACGCACTACGCCTTATTCAAACTATCTAAAAAGGTTTATGAAACTAGGTTAGAAATGTTACATGGTTGTGTATGATATATGGTTTAAATATGGATTAGCATGTAGATGATGAATCCTACAACTGGGACAAGATTGGTAGCTACGTTTGGTAGCTCCTCTCCAATATAGTCAATTTCGTCTTGAATACTGGACGCCTGATGTCATCGTCTTAAGACAGACTTCAATATTCTAGCCATTCAAAGGCTTTGCATCTGACAGTTATAAATATCAACCGACAGTTAAGTTGACCTTGTTTAAGGTTAGTTTCTTCCTACTTGGTGGTCGCTTCCATTTTATTCAAATAAAATACGTGATACAGAATTATATTCAGATTACACAATTATTACATGTAAGAAAAATCATATAACTTTATACACACATATATGGTGATGGTTAATAAAATCTTCACAATCTGCTAAAGAGGTGTTTAGTTGGTAGAGAGTGGATAGGCCAATTATAAATATAGATCAAATTCCACCCGGCTAAGTTTTCATATATATGAATTTGTATATTCTCACAGACAAGGACATTTCCTGACAAGAAGGTAGAATGTTAATATCGCCAAATCATGCAAATGTGTAGGATAAAGTCAAATATGTTATTATACCAGTTTGATGCCAATGTGTACAACTGGACCTTTAGAACCAGCGTAGTCGTTTTAGGGGTATAAATTATTATGAATATTATTTTAACGAATGTTAGAAAAAATTCCGAATCTCTTGATATCTTCCCTTGTGTCCAGATGACCAGGATCGTCCTGCCCCAGATGTGCCAGAAGAGAAAAGGCATAATCATCAACGTAGGATCGGCCAGCGCACTCTTCAAGGTCCCATTCCTCAGTGCCTATGGTTCTTCAAAGGTAAGAATTCATAGCAATTCTTTGGCGTCATGTTGACTGAGTTAAGCTTTGTAGGGGACTCTGTTTGTCGCGACTGATGTAAATGGCCAGTTTATCTCATCTGGAACCTTTACGTGTGGCGTTATGATCGGAGGTAAAGGTTTATAGTCTTAGAAACTTCGGCATGTAGCTTCTCATGGAAACAGTGGATGGTTAACCTCTTAAAAACATCCGTATGCGGAGTCTGAAGGAAAAGGTAGAGAGATTTATCTTTGGAGATGCGCGGCTGCTGAAGAAACAGAATGTTGTATTGGTTTATCTATGGTAAGTGTACTACTTCCGAAGGAAAGAGTATAGGGCTTTACCTTTAAAAGTGCGAGGCTACTGAAGAAAGAGAGTGTGTATAGAGGTTAATCTCTGAAAGTGTACTACTTCTGAAGGAAAGAGTATAAGGATTTTCCTTTGAATGTGCGCGGCTTTTCTGAGGAAATATAATGTAAAAGAGAAAACGAAAATATAGCGTGGTGAGTTTCTTTTTATTAAAAATACAAGCTTTCAAGCAAAATGCTTTTCATCAGGTAATCCAAGAAAAAATATGCGGAGAGGTAAATAACGATACAGGTAAGAACAATTGACTTAATTCAGTATAGCCATACGGAATACATTTAGCATTCTAAATTCAATTTGTAAACAAATCTAGTTAAAGACGGCGCTGAAGTTAAGAATACTCCTGTAGAAGGGCGTAAAAGCCCGAAAGCTAGAGATATTGTAATATAATGTAAGTAAAGGTTTATCTTTCAAAGTGTGCGGCTTCTGAAGAAAAGTGTAGATATAGAGAGAGGTTTATCTTAGAAACTCAAATGTGTCCATTTAAAGGGAAACAGTAGGAATATATCTTCTTAAAATTCTCGTTTGTAGCTTATGATATATAAGAGGGATGTATATCTCCCACAATGACATCTCTAAATATATAATCTTTTTTCATTAAAAAATATATAAAAATAGCAATTTTTGCTCAATTCCAGATGTTGTCCTATTTCTCTCATTTGAAATAAAATACCTAAAAATGTGATAAATTGAGAATAAACGGGAATGATTTGTACGTGTGTGTTTGTGTTTAGGTGTTTGGCCACTACCTCTCAATGGCTCTCACCCAGGAGTACAAACAGCAGGGAGTAACTATACAGGTAGGAACAATTGATTTAATTCAGTATAGCCATACGGAATACATATAGCATTCTGAATTCAATTTAAAAACAAATATAGTTAGAGACGGCGCTGAAGTTAAGAATACTCCTGTAGAAGGGCGTAAAAGCCCGAAAGCTAGAGATATTGATAACAAAATTATTATTATTTTTTTTAATTGAATGATTTTTTTTTTCCAAAAATATAGCGCTAGGCATTATAAATCTCTAAATTAGAAACTACAAGGAAGATCTAGTAGAAGCATTAACTTAGGAGTCATGTTGGCAGCTGGTGACCCCCTACTACGTCGTCTCCAACCTCTCCCGCATACGTCGAGTGACGCTCACCCACCCCAGTCCCGCGGCCTACGTCCGCTGGGCCATGTTGGCCTTCTCTACGGACCCCTGGCTGATCGCCTATCCCATCCACTGGATCGTGGTACGTACCTGTTCCCTACCCCATCCACTGGATCGTGGTACGTTCCTGTCCCCTACCCCGCTCACTAAACCGTGTTACGTACCTCTCCCATACCCCGTCCACTAGATCGTGGTACATACCTGTCCCCTACCCCGTTCACTGGACTGTGATACGTACCTGTCCCATACCCCATCCCTTAGACCGTGGTACATACCTGTCCCCTACCCCGTTCACTGGACCGTGGTACGTACCTGTCCCCTACCCCATCCACTGAACTGTGGTACGTACCTGTCCACTACCACATCTCCTTGACCGTGATACGTACCTGTCCACTTCCCCATCTCCTTGACCGTGGTACATACCTGTCCCCTAGCCCATTCACTGAACTGTGGTGCGTACCTGTCCCATACCCCATCCACTGGACTGTGGTACGTACCTGTCCCCTACCTTATCCCTCAGATCGTTGTACGTACCTGTTTCATACCCCATCCACTGGATCGTGGTACGTACTATCCCCTTCCTTATCCCTTAGATCGTGGTACGTACCTGTCCCCTACCTCATCCACTTAACCGTGGTACGTACCTGTCCCCTACCTTATCCCTTAGATCTTGGTACGTACCTGATCCCTACCTTATCCCTTAGATCGTGGTACGTACCTGTCCCCTACCTTATCCCTTAGATCGTGGTACGTACCTGTCCCCTACCTTATCCCTTAGATCATGGTACATACCTGTCTCATACCCAATTCACTGGCAGTGATACGTACCTGTCCACTACCACACCCCCTGGATCGTGTCCTTTACTTCTTGGCGCCTTGTAGTTTACGCGTACTCCATTAATTCTTTATTGATTTATTTTTTCCTGAAGACGTAGTAACGTGAATGAAAAAAAAAAATGGTGTAAACATGAGGCGCGAGGAAATTATGCGTTTAATTAGAGTTATAAAGATTTTATAGGTGTATCAGCCTTTAAAGTACGGTACTTTTTGATTGGTTGGAGCAACAAATTTTTCAAAGATTTTCTTTCCTTGAAAAGAATGGTCATATCTTCTATAGACATCGCAACGTTTCAAGAGTCCAAAAACCGATATAATGATTTAACATAAAATATTTTTTCTATAGTTACAGAATGTTAAAGTACTATTCATTTTTGATAGCGAAAAGGTTTGCTTTTATTTACTTCATCGATAACCCTAATCTAATCTCTATATAAATACATATTTAAAAGAACAGATATCAATATATATTAGTTAAATCGAATAAGAGTATGTGAGATTGGTAGGTATTAGAGTACTATAACGGGATTCAAAATACATCAAATTACTTTATTCTCATATCAGGAGTAATTTATATAACAGATGTTACGTTGACATTCAATGTGTCAGTAGATCTACTAATCACAGAGCAAGAGCCTTGTGATGCGAGAAAAATCATGATGTTTCTTTAAAGATATTGAACTTACACTCGTCGAGGACCATCTTCTCTTCATCTGCCTAACTTTCGAATAAATCCCAGACGGCCGTTACAGCTCTGTAGAGGAATCTCCAATTTAAACCCAGCTTCATTAGACATTCTCCTAAGCAATAAATCTGCTTGGCTTTGGCTACCCCATGAATTGGACCTATACTTACCTTGTAAATGAATCTAACAAAACCTAGGTAAATCGAGTAGTTGGTAGCATTTATACGCTCTAGAAACCAAAATAAATAATGCTGGTCATTTATTGGCCTTTTTATGTAAATTTTGTGATTGAAATTGATTTGAGATGTGATTTATTTGGAACCTTAAATAGAATGAAAATTGCTACCTATATCCTCTCGCGTGTTTATTTACCATCCTACAATGCAACCTCGTTACAATATATCTAAAAAAATTCATTTAAAACTCAATAATATAATTGACTCCCGTAAAAGCTTAAGTTTATGCTAGATATTGAATACTAGTAAAAATTCAACATTTGTCAAAGGTCTCTAGTAACCTTTGCTAAACCATCATAAATTAGTAAATTGTTTAGTCTCAAAGCTAACGTTAAAAATATTTTTCTCTCTTTTGTAATTGTAGCATTATGATGAAGAATTTTTTAAATAAAATAATTTTGAGCATTCGAGTCTGTCTCCCAAAGTGTCACTGCTTCTTATTCCCACCAAACAACAGTAGTGTTAAATATCCATTAGAGAAAGCAAGCAGCTCGCGATAACGACCCCATCGTGCAAAACGTGGAGGCGGCTGGCGTGGTGTGTGCCTACACGGGATCGAGACTATAACTGTGGCTTGCAGAAAAAGAAAATGATGGCTGCCAATGTTTACGTTTTTTTACCTATTTTTATTTTGTTCTTTGTCTTTGGTTCATATATATTTGTTTATATATATACATGGCGCTGACGAGCGCTAACAGCGCGAAACGCGTTCGTGGATGGCTTTTCTTGATTTATCAAGACATTGGGAAGGCCAAATATCAGGGAACAGGCTAAATCAATGTTTAGTCGATTTCTGTTCTACCAGATGGCGCTCTGCCTCCTGTAAAGCACATGTGCTCCTGGTCAAGTTTGCTTTCTTTATTTTTGATATATATATGTAAATAATTAAAATTATTTATCATATATTTCAAATTCAATGAAAATCAATGCTCAATTAACAAGTAGCGTCTGGTGTAGGTCAGCGGCCTCTTCGTCCTCAACATGTGCTGCCAGAGGTTCGGCTGGGACACTGAGTTCTGCTTCGCCTACCGCTTCAAGGACTTCCACAGGAGACGACATTGCTTCAAGATCCAGAAAGGCTGATCAGCATCTTTGCACCAATGTACTTATGCATTCTCATATCCCTGGTCATCACGTTTCTACCAGATTCTCCCTTTGTTATTTATTTTGTTAATATTTGTATCACATGTAGAATAAAAATAAACAATATTTATTTTAAGAATAAGACATCTGATCGTGAAACTAAGAGTTGCTTATGGCTTGAGGCATGTGCCGATATAAATTTCAAATAATCGATGAATTTTAATTATTCTAGAATTGGCCAAAAAATTACCTTTAATCGATAAATCAATAAAGGCTAACCCCCCCACGTACAGGCTGTTGGTACTTATTAGCGTGATGCAAGCTATACCTCAACGATCAGAAAAAAACTGTTCTTTGAGGCATCCTGAAAAATACATGTAATGGGTATTTAGTGCCGGAAGGGCGTGAATATGACAAACTATGTAAATAAATAGTACAAATGTGAAATTGTACTGGGATCATAGATGTGCCTTTTTCTTATAATTTATCTACCTGATCCTATTAATATTTCTTTTTGAAACACCCCGCAAAAAGATAGGTATTTATCGGTAAACAAATAAGAAATTTTGCGAGGTATTTTATATAAGTCTGTATGTAATATATTTGTTAACAGAATTGTGTTGTGTGTGTCTAAATCTATACTAATATATCTATAATACATATATTAAAAATAAAAAAGGCATATCCTGACCAGGAGCACATGTGCTTTTTAGAAGGCAGAGCGCCATCTGATGGAACAAAAATCAACTAAACATTGATTTAGACTTTTCCTGATATTAGGCCAACCCAATTTCTTCAGGAGCACATGTGCTCCTGGTCAGGGTATACTTTTTTATTTTTAATATCAACACCTGACCTTTTTATTGTTTTTTCTTTTCATATAAATATATATTAACCTTCACATGTCCCAAGTAGCACATGATATATGATATGATAGTCCTAATTGGTAGAGTTTTGATTACTTCTACTATAGTGGGCTTCACATATCTACACATGTGGAAATCAGTACGAATTTTCACATTGGTTTGGATATTCACAGTTAATAGTGACGTTGAACATTTATAAGAATTGGAGAGGCCTTTGATTCAATTATCTAAGGGAAAAATGCTCAATACGAGATTAGATGCCGTTGCCAGTGTTTGTGGCACTTAATAAATATCCAGTCGCATTACGCCACGATTCATAAATATTTATAATTTACTACATATTTATTTCTTTATCTTTATAATATTATATTGTTTCTGGCTAAGAATTGAAAAAGAAAGAAAGGTATCAATGATATTTCCAAAAGAAGAAAGAATTCGAAAGTTGATGTGCTTCAAATATTTATTATTCTACCAGAAGTGAATAGAGATGTTGCGGTCACTTGGTGGCTGATTTCTTGTCCATCACTACTACAGCCCGGATCCTACAAGCAAACAACAAGCACATCATACTTTCATTGTTAGAATCACATTGGTGAATATGGTGAACTTGTATCAATATATACACTCATGGACAAGACTTACACTACTACAGCACAGATCCTACAAGCAAACAACAAGCTCATCATACTTTCATTGCTGGAAACGCTTTGGTAACCATGTTGAACTTGTATCAAATATATACACTCATGGACAAGACTTACACTACTACAGCACAGATCCTACAAGCAAACAACAAGCTCATCATACTTTCATTGCTGGAAACGCTTTGGTAACCATGTTGAACTTGTATCAAATATATACACTCATGGACAAGACTTTCACTACTACAGCACGGATCCTACAAGCAAACAACAAGCTCATCATACTTTCATTGCTGGAAACGCTTTGGTAACCATGTTGAACTTGTATCAAATATATACACTCATGGACAAGACTTTCACTACTACAGCACGGATCCTACAAGCAAACAACAAGCTCATCATACTTTCATTGCTGGAAACGCTTTGGTAACCATGTTGAACTTGTATCAATATATACACTCATGGACAAGACTTTCACTACTACAGCACGGATCCTACAAGCAAACAACAAGCTCATCATACTTTCATTGCTGGAAACGCTTTGGTAACCATGTTGAACTTGTATCAATATATACACTCATGGACAAGACTTACACTACTACAGCACGGATCCTACAAGCAAACAACAAGCTCATCATACTTTCATTGCTGGAATCGCTTTGGTAACCATGTTGAACTTGTATCAATATATACACTCATGGACAAGACTTTCACTACTACAGCACGGATCCTACAAGCAAACAACAAGCTCATCATACTTTCATTGCTGGAATCGCTTTGGTAACCATGTTGAACTTGTATCAATATATACACTCATGGACAAGACTTTCACTACTACAGCACGGATCCTACAAGCAAACAACAAGCTCATCATACCTTCATTGCTGGAATCGCTTTGGTAACTAAGGTGAACTTGTATCAAATATATACACTCATGGACAAGACTTACACTACTACAGCACAGATCCTACAAGCAAACAACAAGCTCATCATACTTTCATTGCTGGAATCGCTTTGGTAACTATGGTGAACTTGTATCAATATATACACTCATGGACAAGACTTACACTACTACAGCACGGATCCTACAAGCAAACAACAAGCTCATCATACTTTCATTGCTGGAATCGCTTTGGTAACCATGTTGAACTTGTATCAATATATACACTCATGGACAAGACTTTCACTACTACAGCACGGATCCTACAAGCAAACAACAAGCTCATCATACTTTCATTGCTGGAATCGCTTTGGTAACCATGTTGAACTTGTATCAATATATACACTCATGGACAAGACTTTCACTACTACAGCACGGATCCTACAAGCAAACAACAAGCTCATCATACTTTCATTGCTGGAATCGCTTTGGTAACCATGTTGAACTTGTATCAATATATACACTCATGGACAAGACTTTCACTACTACAGCACGGATCCTACAAGCAAACAACAAGCTCATCATACTTTCATTGTTAGAATCGATTTGGTAACTATGGTGAACTTGTATCAATATATACACTCATGGACAAGACTTACACTACTACAGCCCGGATCCTACAAGCAAACAACAAGCTCATCATACTTTCATTGCTGGAATCGCTTTGGTAACTATGGTGAACTTGTATCAATATATACACTCATGGACAAGACTTACACTACTACAGCACGGATCGTACAAGCAAACAACAAGCTCATCATACTTTCATTGCTGGAATCGCTTTGGTAACTATGGTGAACTTGTATCAATATATACACTCATGGACAAGACTTACACTACTACAGCACAGATCCTACAAGCAAACAATAAGCTCATCATACCTTCATTGCTGGAATCGCTTTGGTAACTAAGGTGAACTTGTATCAATATATACACTCATGGACAAGACTTACACTACTACAGCACAGATCCTCCAAGCAAACAACAAGCTCATCATACTTTCATTGCTGGAATCGCTTTGGTAACTAAGGTGAACTTGTATCAAATATATACACTCATGGACAAGACTTACACTACTACAGCACAGATCCTACAAGCAAACAACAAGCTCATCATACCTTCATTGCTGGAATCGCTTTGGTAACTAAGGTGAACTTGTATCAAATATATACACTCATGGACAAGACTTACACTACTACAGCACAGATCCTACAAGCAAACAACAAGCTCATCATACTTTCATTGCTGGAATCGCTTTGGTAACTAAGGTGAACTTGTATCAAATATATACACTCATGGACAAGACTTACACTACTACAGCACAGATCCTCCAAGCAAACAACAAGCTTATCATACTTTCATTGCTGGAATCGCTTTGGTAACTAAGGTGAACTTGTATCAACATATACACTCATGGACAAGACTCACACTACTTACAAAATAAGGGAAGAGTCTTAGATTCCGCTGGTAGGTTGTTTTTTTAAAGGAGACAAAAGGAAATATTGTTCACATATGGTCATCTCATGTGTTTTCAATTAAGATCACTGTGTATCAAATATCTTTCAGTCTGACTCCCGATATACGTAATAAAAAGTTCAATTCTTTTAGGTTTTGTCAACATGAGTGTATATACATATGTTTTCCCTGCCGGCAATTAAATTCTTTAGAAAAACGATACTTCGAACTTAAAAGTTTTGTTGTCAGCAATAATATGAAAAAATCATTAATCCTTTTAACATAAATAAAAGATAAACACACGATGAAGCTTTTAAAATTTTTCTTTGATATCTAAATGAAATACATTTTAAAAGATCTGTCTCATTATTATTCTCAATTTTATCTTGGCGAGGGAAGAAAAATTCTGAGAGAAAATGATGAATTGTATATTTTAAAAACATTTTTTTTGTCGAAGTGCGTCTTTCTTAATAAATATTTGAAATGGCTAAAACTCTCAAGTAATATATATATGCGAGTTGCTTTTTATTTAATTATAACACAACAACTAACGCTATAACGAAAAATTATAAGCAACAAGAATTTTAGTACCTTCGTCTTTTATATTCCAATAAAAATACGTGTGGTGAACCACTTGATTTCCTTTCAACCCAATTGTAAATATAATCGATCAAATATTAAATAGTGTGTTGGCTAAATATAAAAAAATCATATAACATCGCAACTCTTTTTATTCATCTGATCAAAGGAAGCTTTTGGGCAAGTCTTTCTTCAGCTAACTAAGACGTATAAACATTTGTCCGAAAGCTTCCTTTGTTCAGGTTCTCAATTCATTTCTAATCATGGGAATTTAAGAAGCTTTTTAAAAAGAATTAAAGCAGTGGATGACTCGTTTTTGTGGACATGAGGAACAAACATCAATACATCTTTTACTGGATTGTCCTTTTTTTCAAGACTATAGAATCGACAATAATTTAATAGTAACAAATTCAAGTATTTTTATTTCCAGTAAAGAAATGTATATTAAATTAAATACTTTTTGTAGATATATTCTAAATTATATAGCAACAAATGTATTTTAAGAAACTGATCATTTATATTATGCTTATTGTACATATTGCCAGACACTTATATATTTTTTTTACACAGTTCTTTTTTCTCGTTTTTCTTTCTCTCTCTTTCTCATTGCTAATATTATGACTATTCTATCCACGGCCTAAATTTATTTTATATATGTGTATAGACAAATGTAAAGGCATATGTATGACAGCGCAAGTGTCCCTAGGGGGACATAGCGCTTTAAATTGAAATAAAAAAGATCAGGTGAATAAAAAGAGTGAGGCGTTATATGATTTTTTTTGTAAGTTGTCAAAATCTACAATATTCTGTAATAGTGTATTGGCTGTAAGCCAGTCTCAATTCGCACCCACGCCTGTATTAACCATCAAGGAAGTTGTCCATCCTCAACTACGTGGGGTTATCATATCGGGATTTTCCATTCCTAGAAGATCGGGTCTTATAGAAAGGCATAGTTTAAATTTTACTATATATTATTATTATATGATTGTCAAAATATAGAATTACACTTACGATTTCCCGCTCTTGAGGAGCTGAATGCCCTCGTTGATCTCATCTAAAGACAAGGTATGGGACACGAAGTCTTTCAGAGGCAGTTTCCCATCCAAGTACCATTCCACGTACTTGGGAACATCGTCCCTGATGGCATTACCTGAACACAATCCCATGTTATATAACAGTTGGGTCGGTATATCTTCAACAATTGTAATTGTTAAAATGAGAATAAAGCATCCAGGAATAAGTTTTGATATTTTATTCATTACACAGGTCTACAAAAGAACTTTTATTTTTTGCCGAAGAAAACCTGATGTTGATTCTAATGTAACCTTTCATGCTGAATTCAAAAATGAAATCAGAAGTTTTCCATCAACCATAGTTCTTGCAGGATAACCATTTTTTCTATAAATTGGTATATACAGTAATAATGCAGAAAATATTACGTAAGCATTTTTAAAGTAAACACCATTACATTAGCTAGCGATTTATTTTTGACAAGAAGAGTTAAAATGTGGAGCCAAAAACTTTATTTTATTTGTTATTAATTAAATTTTGCTCTTTAAGAATCATGAATATTATTTTAAATAACAAATTATTGAATATGTTTATTTTATAATGCAATCAACTCAAAAATAACGATAAGCTCTGGAATGCTATTTGCTGGATAACAGTTTTAATATATATATTTGAATTGAACCTAACGATTTGTTTAAAAGATTTGCATCAGAAGTGACAGGTAAATTTGAAGTGATCAGTTTATTCTTCTCTATCGATTTGCTTTTATAAATCGTGTGCACTATTCTGTGTCAATATGCCGTGGTGTTGCATTAATATTCCTCATATTTTCTGTTACATTTGTGGGGAATTAACTTTCAAAGTTCAAAGGCGAAACTTTACACCGCTCATCAAAAAGTGCTATCAACTTTATTTTGGCTGTAAAGTCAGTGACCAAGATAAGACTCGGGCTCCTCATCATTGTTGTGAAGTTTGTGCTCGACGTCTTACAGGGTGGATTAAAGGTGAACGTCATATGCCTTTTGTGGTTCCAATGATATGGAGGGAACCTAAAGACCATTCTTCAGACTGTTATTTTTGTTTGACAAAGACTACAGGTATTACATCCAAATCAAGACATACAGTTGAATATCCAGATTTGCCTTCTGCTATGAGACCGGTTCCTCATAGTGATATTTTACCTGTGCCACAGCCTCCTGAAAATGTAATATTTAGTGACGATGATTCAGATAGACGAGAGCAACAGTCGGATGACACAAATTTTGATGTAGGTGCTTTATCTGAACCTCATTTGTTAGCCCAAGGAGATTTGAACTACCTCGTACGTGATTTAGATTTATCCAAAAAACAGAGTGAACTTTTAGACTCTAGGTTGAAAGGCTGTAATCTGCTGCATAAAGACACAAAAGTATGCTTTTTTCGCTAGCGTCAAGATGAATTTCAAGACTTCTTTTCACAAGAGAATGATTTAGTATATTGCAATGCTGTTGTTAGTCTAATGGAAGCGCTTGGTCATGGATATGATACAAAAGTATCGTTGATTCGTTGATTCTTCAAAAATTAGTTTTAAAGCTGTTCTCATTCACAACGGAAATAAGTTCCAATCAGTGCCAATAGCACATGCGTCCAACATGAAAGAGACTTACGAAAACATGAAACTGCTTTTGAAAACGATAGAATATGAAAGATACGGTTGGAAAATATGCAGCGATTTGAAAGTCATTGCTCTCTTGCGTAGATTACAGTTTGGATATACAAAATTTTGTTGTTTTCTGTGTGAGTGGGATAGCAGAGTTAGGGAAAGGCTTTACATTAAAAAAGCTGGGCAAACCGTGAATTCTCTACTCCAGGACATAAAAATATTGTAAATACTCCCCTGATCGATTCAGAAAATATTTACTTACCACCATTACATATTAAACTGGGATTAATGAAGAACTTTGTCAAGGCAATGGATCGAAATGCCAGTGGATTTGCCTACCTAAAACAAAAATGTTCTAGCATAAGTGATGCGAAAATTATAGAAGGCATTTTCGTTGGACCTCAGATTCGAGAATTGCTGCAGGATGGAAATTTTCAATATAGTTTGAATAAAGTTGAAGCAGCAGCATGGAATTCCTTTAGAAACGTTTGCAAGAACTTCTAAGGAAGTGTCATGGTTGAAAATTGCCGAGACATAGTTAATGATCTGTTGCTTTCCTACAAGGCACTGGGATGTAACATGTTTCTCAAGATCCATTTCCTGCATTCACATCAGAATTTCTTTCTAGACAATCTTGGTGCACTTAGCGATGAGCATGGTGAGAGGTTTCATCAATATACAAGGTGCGTTCATTAATTTCCAGGACTGCTCTGTATCTTTGAAAAAATAAAACAAATAAAAAAACTAATTCAATATTTTTCAAAATATGCCCCTCCTGCCTCAATACACCCGTTCCATCTTTTTTTCCAATTGTCGAAGCAGGAGATAAAATCACTTTTTGAGAGGTTCCTCAAAGTTGCCTTCGATTCAGCTTGTATCATATCAACGTTGTCAAATTTCCGTCCTTTCAAGTTCATTTTCAATTTAGGATAGAGGAAAAAGTCATTGGGGGCTAAGTCGGGGGAATAGGGTGGATGAGGGATCTGTATGGTTGAATGCTTGGCCAAGAACTGCAAAACAACATGGGCTGTGTGCGGCCGCGCATTACCGACGTGAAGTATCCAGTCATTGTTTTGCCATCTTTCAGGTCTTTTAAGGCGCACTGCCTCCCTTAAGCACCTCATTATCCCCAAATAAACAGATAGTCCAGTCTCTGAAGATAAGTCTTTAATAGAAATTCTTTGTTAGATTAATTAACTCCTTTATTTTGAGCTTGTTTTCCTCGCAACGAAATGATCTTGGACGCCCAGTATGCTGATCATCGTTTACCTTTTCCCGACCTTTTTGGAAGCGTGAAAATCATTCAAAAGTTCTTGAACGGGATAAAGCTGCATCGCCAAAAGCTTCTTTAATCAATTCATACGTCTCAGTAGCACTTTTTTGCAATTTAAAACAAAACTTAATGCAGATTCTCTGCTCTTCGAAAATGGCCATTTTAAAATTAGAAATGCGAACCTTACAAGGAAGTTGTTTTGTTCTATTTTCAGATCGGCGCGTGCGCCACGAGACTCGTGCTTTCAGTCAGGTGTGGTCGAATGTCCAATATTCAACTCTGTAAAAAAATATTTTCTCTAGCTCTTTTATTTATTTCATTTTTTAACCAGTCCTGGAAATTAATGAACGCACCTTGTATATCAAGAATGGAGAAGCGGTACCAAGGTAAATGGAGTCCCGGTATGCTTGCTGACTACTGATGGACACTCAAGAAGGATGTACCACAAGCAAAATATAGAATAAAATCCACTGTCACTACTTTTCAATAAAGTAAATATATTTCGTTCATATAGGCCTATATATTAAAAACATTTCCAAATATCAAGTAGGTGTATCTAAAATATCTTGCGTGATAGAAAAAAACTAATGGTATATTTGGAATCAGCACAAAGAGGTAAATTTAGATAAGATGCTGTTTCATTTGGGACAATGAAAAATAGTTTTTGATAAACCAGTGTAATGTAATAAGGTTTATGCAAAAATGCTTGCGTAATATTTTTTTTGCATTTTTGCTGTATTTATCCCAATACCAAAAAAAGGCTGTGACGCAAAAACCATGGGTGATAGAAAATTTCTGATCAGATTTTTGAGTTCAGCATGAAAAGGTACACTTGAAACACCATCAGGTTATCTTGGGCAAAAATGTTGTTGACCAGTGTTATCTTTAGGAAGGGGGAGAAATGTCACAACACACCAGTCCCCCCTGGACCCATCGAATATCCCACCAAATTCTGGTCTGTTTCCAAAGACACTAAAGTGCAACGGCACCCTTATTCCAATGAAGAGCTAAACCAATATTTCCAGCAAAGCTGTCATGTCCACGGACCCGACAACAACATCCATTATCTCATATATATATATATTTCACTGAGATATAATTTTGAAGTTCAAATATCATGTTATCATTGTTGTCCATATTTGTAACACCGCTGTAATTCATGTCCTTTTGAACGTCGGTAAAAGGAGAGATGATCTTTAGAAGAATTCATCGAAAAGAAACACTTTGAACCACGTCATCTTCGTGAAAAAATATAAGTTAACTATATTGAAAGAAAATTATTAGAATATATTTTTACCTACCGTTATGTTGAATAGATGAAACTCTCTCGGAAAAGATATATAACATCACATAACAATATGAAATGTTAAGATTGACAAACCTACCAAACAGCAATCTGGAGTAACATTTGTTAGCTTATTTTGCTCTTTGGACTCAGGGACAAGTCACTATAAGACGAGATGTCTTGATGAAAATTTTGGATTGTTGTTGGTACCTATGGAGAGTACCATGTAAGGAAGGATCTTACCTCCCATGAAGACACCACGGATGGTACGGCCTTGTACCAGAGGTAGCAGGTCTACTTCCATCGTGGCACCTGGAGATGACAGACCGATGGCTACCGTGGTCCCCCAGAATGGACTCGTGCTTTTGACGGCATCGGACTGCACGCATGAACACGTGTTGTTCTTTCTACATTACCCCTTTCTTCAGGTTTATGTAAAACTAGAAGGCAAAAATAGTGATGATACAGTTTCGATTGTCGGAGTTGAATTAAGAAATTTTGAAAATAGTATTTAAAATGTTATTGCGCTCCATGTCCAATTGATTCTAAATCCTTATGTGCCGTAATTTTAACTTAAAGATCTTTGTATCCAACATTCGGATTGTTCCAAACATACACTGTCAAGAAATTTATATCTTAAATTTGTGTAATCTTTGCACAAGGGAATAATAAGAATCAACAACAAAAAATAAGAATCAACAACAAAAACAAATTTCTATCACTTTTACATTTTGTTGGAATTATATATTGAATTGATTGAGATATGATAACCACCAAAGTCATCCCTACCATCGCTCCCGGATTTCCAACAGAGACGAAGGCATAGTCAAGACCTCCTTTGACCATCTCCATGATGGTATCGGGCACGCTGCGTTCCAGAGTCGTGGTGTCGATGCACTCAGTGCATCCCAACTTTTTGGCTGG
Organism: Cordylochernes scorpioides; assembly: GCA_030710605.1. Classification (NCBI taxonomy): domain Eukaryota; kingdom Metazoa; phylum Arthropoda; class Arachnida; order Pseudoscorpiones; family Chernetidae; genus Cordylochernes; species Cordylochernes scorpioides. The sequence goes on along the minus strand of CP092881.1, from coordinate 32,631,140 downwards.
GGAAGATCTACGTGTTAGAGATGGTAGTTGAGATATGGTGTTACTCACCTAGAGGGAACTTGGCGGGGTTGATGTCCACGCCGATGATGCGAGCAGCTCCGCGGTCCTTGCAGCCCAGCACAACGGCCAGTCCTACCCCACCTAGCCCCCACACCGCCACCGTGGAGCCTGGCTTCACCTCCGCCGTCCGCACCGCGCTGCCGTAGCCGGTGGGGATAGCGCAGCCCAACAGGCAGGCCTCTGCCGGATTGGGCACCGGCTTCACCTATACCAGCCCGGAAACTTTCTAATACCAACAACTATAGTAAAACTTTTTATATCTCCCATAAAACACAAATAGCTCTGGTCCCTACTGGAGGCGCATTGATTATTGTGATAAATCAGTTTGTCTCTTTGGTTTTACAGAGGTCTTCAATCAGATTGTGCCTCTGAAACCAGGTGAAGAGTTTAGCCCTTAGAAAGCTTGTCGATTTTATGATAAAGAAGAAGCACATTACAATAACCTTTTTACTTTTACAACGTTTTTCAAATATATTTTGATTACAAAATAGTATTTAATGGTGATGAAAATATATCAAACGTGAGAGGTGTCCTCATTGTGTGTGTGCATATGGATACCTTCCTTTCACTATATTATATTATTCGATGTTTTTAATTAATAATATCACATACATGTACTTTCACAGTATCCCACACAATACTATAGAGATAACCTGAAAAACCTGAGATTTATCATCTTCTTATACTCCTATAGAAGGAAGGTTTGTTAATACCCGAAAGCTTGAGAAGAAGATAAAATAAAACACGAAATTCATCCTCGGAAGCCATTTTGTTTATTTTTCATATTTCTATCGGTGTTCTCTCATTGAAGTATGTGCTAGATTTACGAAGGATTCTCTCTCATGAGATAAATACTTTATAAACAAATTAAAGAAATATGATAGAATCAGGCGATATAATTAATACAAAATACACTTCTTAAACATGCATTTGAACATTGCAAATTGACTACTGTCATCAGTCGGAAATGAACCTCGTTCATACATATCGGGGCCACTGACTAAATCCTACTTGCTGGTTGAAAAATCTCTGAATAAGCCTACAGCTATCAATGTTTGCTTCCTTTATCCAGTGGTTTATTGAATATAGTTAATTACATTTCAATTTCTTCAGTTTGATAATCAGAGATGCTTCTAGAGAGATATATATGATTTTAATAGAGGAAAATTCACTATCATTTTTGTTATAATATATGCAAAACAATAGTTTGGTGTTGTGTCTTTTATCCAGTGGTTTATAAAATGAATGTTCTCAGTAGCTTACAATCTTCAAATCCATCATCAGAAATGCTTCTAGAGAGTAAAAGTGATTTTAATAGAAGGAAATTCACTATGTTTTCTGTCATAATTGGCACATATATTAGGTTGGTGTTGTGGTTCTGTCAACGACCTGAGTCGGCTAGCTTGCAAACACTGTCGATAGATGGCGTATATTTTGATGAAAGTGATAGCTTTCCTTTTTAGAGGAATGTTGTAAGGATGTGGTTTCGATTCATCGTGTCCAGGGCAAGGTACCTTGGCAACGCAGATCTCCGGGGCGACGATGTACTCGGAGAAGGTGCCGATGGAAGAGAGGACACAGACCGGCTGTCCCTTCCATGTCACCCTGGATGTATCGTCCATCATCCTGCCGGTGGCTGTCAGCCTGCGACCATGGGGTGGAATGTTGAAGAAACTTCGATAAAGTACATCTCTAGTCGATTGATTTATATGTCAAATACATGTGTGGGTAATCGAACATCAAATTCCAGTGTCGGATATCAAACCAAGAATAAACATTCAAAGTATTGATTACATAAGGCAGAATAATCAATGATATAGATTTAAAATGTTGTCAGGGAACTTAAATTTTCAAATCTTCTTGAAGGATTTGACAGTAATTAGACTATTAATTCCCCAATTTTCTTTATCTCTTTCAATGATTCTGGTAGTATGTGAAGAAAGTGTTTTTCATTTTAAATACACTCATGGGCAAAACTCGAGGAAGTGGAACGTATTTGTTGTTGTCAGTCGTTTGTTATTTTGAGACTGAGGCAATTCTGTTGACACTTTGTTATATAGTGCGTCTTCAATAAAGATCACTGTGTATCAAATATCTTTCAGAATTATCATCTGAATCCCGATATACATTCTAAAAGGTACAACAACTTCCTCAAGTTTTATCCATGAATGTATGATTATCATGCAAGAGAAATATAAAGATGCAAAGTGTATTGAGAACTCACGCGAACTTCTCACAAATGTTGGTGCGGGGATCTTGGCACCAGGTGCAGCTACGGCATTGAGGGTGGAAACCTGGGATGACAGTGTCACCTGCACGACAGCCTGGAGTCTTATGGAGTTATGTCACATAGAATATATAGTTGATACACTTCACCCTACATCTACAATGGTTTTCAGATTTCAAGAGAAAAGTAATTTTAAAATAAAGTAATGGTTGCTAGAGGGTTTTATTATTCTAACACAAAATGCATCATTCTCGATAGGGATATTTGCGTTAATTACAACATAGATTTTCTCTCACATGTGAAAAATGTGACTTTATGATCATTATTTCGTCCAATTCTCTTTGGTCTATTTGGTCTATTCACTGAGAATTTTTCTTTTGAAATTAACACTGGTTTCCACTTGTGTTCGCATCCTTATGCCGATACCCTGATAGTAGATTCATCCATTTTAGAAGCCGCTTCTAACTTTAAGGAAGGGGGACAGAGTCTGACTGTCATGTGGTGCCCCCTGGATAGCCAACCAGCAACAGCAGCTCCCCATCATGGACTAAGCATTCATATAAATGCTACCATGTCCAGGGTAGCCGACGACACCTAAGTTCCAGGGATAACAACAGGTTGAGAAATATGCTAGTCACCCCAAAAAATATCAAGATTGTAAATTTAGTCCATGAATTCGATTTCCGTGATCTTGTATAATTATATAATGGCATAATACAGAAGTGAGAGGTGGTGTTTATCTCTTTTGGACAGAGTTGGATACTTATTCTATACAATGATAGCCCCTTCTGGCCTAACCACTCTAGGGCCCCTCACCCAAGGAATGGAAACTTAGAGTAGGGCTTTTCTCATACCCATCCAGTACTTTGTAAGTCATTATTATTCCTTCTTAAGAACTTATATAAGAAACATCGAAAGAATACCATTATTGAAAGTTGGATTATGAACAATTCGAGACGAATTCTCCATTTAGAAGTAATACGAAAATTATATCCACCAACATTTTATAAATCTGCGGAAAAAAAACTTTAATTAGATGACATCGCGCCTATAACACCTTGTGTGAAAATAACTTGCGCACAATCATCATTTTTTAAATAACTTCGCAAATATATATCCTTTGAAATAAATATTTTTTTAAATGTTCAAAAATAACATTTAAACATAAAGTTAAACTTACACACTGCTTTAAAGCATAATTATAATTGTTCTAAGTGAATATATAATGGAAGGCCTTTTGAAAGCAAATCCAATATAACAATACATTTTCTAGCAATGAATTTGTCACATTGAACTGTTTGCGGCGTATTCCTAGTAATAAATATAGTTTATATAAAATAAGTAATATTTTGCATAAACACTTCTGCAAGTTTGGGAGAAGAATGTTTGATCTGATAAATCCCTTTTTAAAACCAAATAAACTTTCGAAAAGTATCAATTTGTATCGTTAAAAATAAATGAGAGAAGAAAATATAATACACTAATATGTTTTTCTTATTATTGAAAAGGCAAGCCTTCATGCAGTCACGCTTCATCAGGCAAATATATCCGCAGAACATATTGTACGTCTTTGAGGATCTATTGGCTTCCTGAAGAGCGACCTCTTTAATAATGGAAAGAAACTATTTGAAATTTTAATCTATTTTATTACGTGTGTGTTATAATTATTATTTAACTATGAATTAGAGGAAACTATAATAAGTTGAACATACAAGTAGATATATATAGAGAGAAATATCGACCAAAGAATGTGATGCACCCACCAGGCTTCACAGTGGTCACCCCAGGCCCCACGCTCTCCACCACACCGATGGCCTCGTGCCCCAGCACCAAGGGGCACGACAGACCGGAGGCCTCTTCCTTCCAGAAGAAGACATCGGAGTGGCAGATGCCAGTCGCCAGGATCTTGATACACAGAGAGAAAAACATTCAGCTAGGGATATGGAGATAGGATATTATTTAGAAGTGCATTCACGCTTATTCTACCATTGACCTGTGAGTAATTCTTGCAAACTTCTAACCTCATTAATACGTGTCTTTGATCGACTAAACTAAAGTGTTTTGCATTTATTGCTAGGAACTCGAATTAAATAAGTTGTTTTGCACGAATGAAAAAGTGCTTCAATAGCTTCTTTTTTTTTACGATTCCTATGTACAATCGATAAATGAGGATAAGTAGCTAAATGGGAAGCGGGCACTTTATTAGCTCAAATATTGGAAAGCTTCCACAAGCTGTTATAAACACCTACTATCACATCGTTATGCATTGAACCACGTATTCAAGTTAACGGCATACACAGTACGCCTAATAACCCACGAAATTCCCCCCTACTACAACCTATAATATTATATATATACGTGTATACTAAAAACAAAAAAGGCAAATCCTGACCAGGCTCATATGAGCATTTCTAGATGGCAGAGCTCCATCTAGTGGAAATAAAATATACTAAACGTTTATTTAACTTGTTCCGTGATATTTGGTCAATCCATTTTATACCTTTTATTGTGTTTCATGTTAATATATATATATATATATATATATATATATATATATATATATATTTTAAATATTGAGCAATCCATAATAATATCTATAAATAAATATAAGGCGTATATTGGATATAAATTTATTAATTAGCCAATATTTCTAGGGGCAACACGCCTCTCTTTATCAAGGCTTTTCTTTGATTTAAACTAAATCACGTGGGCATGTGATCCACTCACGCTATACAAGACCAAAGTAAGAAACCATCTAATGAAAATTTCACTGTATATAAAATATATTTACAATAGTTATATTTAATAATAATCAAAAGAGTATATAATTAAATAACCATTTGATTAAATAAATGAAGAGACTGATAAATATTAGAAAATAAAATGAGTGAGGATTATGATTCAATATGTTGTGTTGATATATATAAATAAAAATATATTACAAGTATAAATATATACAAAAATAAAAAATAAAAAAATAAATAAATAAATAATTTAGGAAGATATAAATTCTCTGTAAATTTCTGGTAGGTCAATTTTCCTATTTATGCTTTCTGAATCTTTTATAGAGGCCCAGCTTTCTAAAAATAACCTGCAGTGCTTTTCTTTTATATTCTGGTATAAAATGGATGTTTTGTCAAATTCGGGTATATGATTATTGTTCAATGCATGGTCTACTAGGATAGATAATGGTTTATGGATGCGTAGAGCTGCTTTGTGTTGGTTAATGCGTTCTTTCAATGCTTTGCTGGTTTCTCCAATGTAAGTGGCTGGACAGGTTTTGCACGGAATTTTGTAAATAATATTGTTTTTGTTTTCCTTTTTACTATTATTCTTGGTGTCTGAGTGGCGTAGAATTTGTTTTAAATTTGGTGCAGATTGATATGTGGCAATTATATTATATTTCTTTAATACTCTGGCGATTCTTTCTGATCCGTTACTGTATGGTAGAGAGCAATACCTTTTATCGGATTGATCATTGCTATTGTTTGAAGATGGAAATCTGGGAGTGTAAAAATGCTTCTTGATGAATTTCTTCGGATAATTATTGTCTATCAACTCTTTAAAAATTATATTACTTTCTTCTTTTCTTTCAATATTTCTATTTGAGCAATGTGTAGTTAATCTTTTGGAAAGTGTTTTTACTACGGCGATTTTATTATGAATAGGACCAAAAGAGCTAAAATTTAAATAGTTTCCTGTGTGCGTAGGTTTTCTGTATATGGTGGTTTCTATATGAAGTTCTTTTCTTATTAGTTGAATGTCTAAAAATGCTAAAGAATTATTGTTTTCTATTTCGTGTGTGAACTTTAAATAAGGTTTTAGATTATTCAGAAAATATAGGAAAGTATCAATTTCTGTTTCAGTTATGCAAAATACATCGTCTATATATCTCATCCATAATAAAACTTTTAAATTATTTGCTTCAGTAATAATTTTGTCTATTTCATTCATTAAAATGTTTGCCAATGCTGCTGAAATAGGGTTGCCCATAGGCAAGCCTCTTATTTGCCTAAAAAATCTGTTTTTGAAGTTAAAATTTTAACTTCAAAAACAGATTTTTTAGGCAAATAAGAGGCTTGCCTATGGGCAACCCTATTTCAGCAGCATTGGCAAACATTTTAATGAATGAAATAGACAAAATTATTACTGAAGCAAATAATTTAAAAGTTTTATTATGGATGAGATATATAGACGATGTATTTTGCATAACTGAAACAGAAATTGATACTTTCCTATATTTTCTGAATAATCTAAAACCTTATTTAAAGTTCACACACGAAATAGAAAACAATAATTCTTTAGCATTTTTAGACATTCAACTAATAAGAAAAGAACTTCATATAGAAACCACCATATACAGAAAACCTACGCACACAGGAAACTATTTAAATTTTAGCTCTTTTGGTCCTATTCATAATAAAATCGCCGTAGTAAAAACACTTTCCAAAAGATTAACTACACATTGCTCAAATAGAAATATTGAAAGAAAAGAAGAAAGTAATATAATTTTTAAAGAGTTGATAGACAATAATTATCCGAAGAAATTCATCAAGAAGCATTTTTACACTCCCAGATTTCCATCTTCAAACAATAGCAATGATCAATCCGATAAAAGGTATTGCTCTCTACCATACAGTTACGGATCAGAAAGAATCGCCAGAGTATTAAAGAAATATAATATAATTGCCACATATCAATCTGCACCAAATTTAAAACAAATTCTACGCCACTCAGACACCAAGAATAATAGTAAAAAGGAAAACAAAAACAATATTATTTACAAAATTCCGTGCAAAACCTGTCCAGCCACTTACATTGGAGAAACCAGCAAAGCATTGAAAGAACGCATTAACCAACACAAAGCAGCTCTACGCATCCATAAACCATTATCTATCCTAGTAGACCATGCATTGAACAATAATCATATACCCGAATTTGACAAAGCATCCATTTTATACCAGAATATAAAAGAAAAGCACTGCAGGTTATTTTTAGAAAGCTGGGCCTCTATAAAAGATTCAGAAAGCATAAATAGGAAAATTGACCTACCAGAAATTTACAGAGAATTTATATCTTCCTAAATTATTTATTTATTTATTTTTTTATTTTTTATTTTTGTATATATTTATACTTGTAATATATTTTTATTTATATATATCAACACAACATATTGAATCATAATCCTCACTCATTTTATTTTCTAATATTTATCAGTCTCTTCATTTATTTAATCAAATGGTTATTTAATTATATACTCTTTTGATTATTATTAAATATAACTATTGTAAATATATTTTATATACAGTGAAATTTTCATTAGATGGTTTCTTACTTTGGTCTTGTATAGCGTGAGTGGATCACATGCCCACGTGATTTAGTTTAAATCAAAGAAAAGCCTTGATAAAGAGAGGCGTGTTGCCCCTAGAAATATTGGCTAATTAATAAATTTATATCCAATATACGCCTTATATTTATTTATAGATATTATTATCGATTGCTCAATATTTAAAATGATTTCAACCAGATTTGGTTCAGAAGCTCTTCGCTTAACAAGATCATTAGAAAGAACTCGCCTCGCAATTAATAGTTGGAAATTGAATTTATATTTTAATCACAGATGTCTCGAAGCGAAAATAATTCCGCCATCACTACTTCTTAAAGATCCAGTCAGAACAAATATTTCTAAAAAGATCTTAATAGAAACTGGGAAAAAACTTTTGAATGCAAGAATCAAGAATTGTCACTATTATTTAAAATTATATCAAATTAAAATTACAAATTTAATTCCTAAGTTAAGAGAAATATTAATGGATGATCTATTTGTTAAATTGAATAACTATATAGACAACAAATGTCAAAATAAATCAATCGTTATTCGCAATATTCAATCGCAAAAACTGAATAAATGGATACAAAAAACTCTTCCCCAAACACATCAAAATAATGTTGTAAATATCTCTAATCTGTCTCTTTCTCCTGAAACCGTCACACTTTTATCAAAAGGTTTAAATTTTGTTCCTTCCCAGAATATTGATACTCCAAGAACTATAGCCGCGATCGAAAATTCTATAAAACATTTGCAGGATGATAATAAGGCTAGAATTAGAACAGAAATAGCACCAATAATTAAAAAACTAAGAAGACAAAACAAAACAAATTTAAACCACCAAGAAAGAAAAGCAATAAATTCATTGAAGAATAACCAAGAAATAGTAATAACACCTTCAGATAAAGGAAGAAACACAATAATCATGAACACAACTGAATATAATTACAAAACAGAACAATTATTACAAGATAAAGAAGTTTATGAAGAATTAACTAAAGACCCATTAACTAACATCACCAAAGAATTCAATAGAAAACTAAACAAAATTATACGCACATATAAACTCAATAAGAAAGCTTTCGAAAATTTGAAAGCAGAAGAAAATAATCTTCCCAACTTCTACGGCTTACCAAAGGTTCATAAGCCTAACACACCATTACGTCCCATAGTTAGCTATGCTGGCTCTCCTCTCTATCCTCTCACGAAATACTTGTCGTCAATAATATCTCCATTCCAGAAGCAACTTCCTCATACAGTCCCCAATCCCATAGTAGCTGTTGAAACTATCAAAAATCTACAAATTCCAAGTAATAATCGAATGGTTTCATTTGATGTAGAATCCCTATACACATCAATCCCACACGACGAAGCTCTCCTAGCCCTCAAGTCTTTTCTAGAACTCCATCCTGAAATAGTCCTTCCTATTCCCAAAGAAGCCCTGGAGTGGATTCATCACCTCGACATTCCACTCTAGAGAAACTTGCCAACATTGTTGTATTGTGCTGTAAAAAACAATATCATACGCAATAAAAAAAAATATATAGATTTATTGAAGCTTTGTCTAGAATATAGCTATTTTAACTTCAAAAACAGATTTTTTAGGCAAATAAGAGGCTTGCCTATGGGCAACCCTATTTCAGCAGCATTGGCAAACATTTTAATGAATGAAATAGACAAAATTATTACTGAAGCAAATAATTTAAAAGTTTTATTATGGATGAGATATATAGACGATGTATTTTGCATAACTGAAACAGAAATTGATACTTTCCTATATTTTCTGAATAATCTAAAACCTTATTTAAAGTTCACACACGAAATAGAAAACAATAATTCTTTAGCATTTTTAGACATTCAACTAATAAGAAAAGAACTTCATATAGAAACCACTATATACAGAAAACCTACGCACACAGGAAACTATTTAAATTTTAGCTCTTTTGGTCCTATTCATAATAAAATCGCCGTAGTAAAAACACTTTCCAAAAGATTAACTACACATTGCTCAAATAGAAATATTGAAAGAAAAGAAGAAAGTAATATAATTTTTAAAGAGTTGATAGACAATAATTATCCGAAGAAATTCACCAAGAAGCATTTTTACACTCCCAGATTTCCATCTTCAAACAATAGCAATGATCAATCCGATAAAAGGTATTGCTCTCTACCATACAGTTACGGATCAGAAAGAATCGCCAGAGTATTAAAGAAATATAATATAATTGCCACATATCAATCTGCACCAAATTTAAAACAAATTCTACGCCACTCAGACACCAAGAATAATAGTAAAAAGGAAAACAAAAACAATATTATTTACAAAATTCCGTGCAAAACCTGTCCAGCCACTTACATTGGAGAAACCAGCAAAGCATTGAAAGTACGCATTAACCAACACAAAGCAGCTCTACGCATCCATAAACCATTATCTATCCTAGTAGACCATGCATTGAACAATAATCATATACCCGAATTTGACAAAGCATCCATTTTATACCAGAATATAAAAGAAAAGCACTGCAGGTTATTTTTAGAAAGCTGGGCCTCTATAAAAGATTCAGAAAGCATAAATAGGAAAATTGACCTACCAGAAATTTACAGAGAATTTATATCTTCCTAAATTATTTATTTATTTATTTTTTTATTTTTTATTTTTGTATATATTTATACTTGTAATATATTTTTATTTATATATATCAACACAACATATTGAATCATAATCCTCACTCATTTTATTTTCTAATATTTATCAGTCTCTTCATTTATTTAATCAAATGGTTATTTAATTATATACTCTTTTGATTATTATTAAATATAACTATTGTAAATATATTTTATATACAGTGAAATTTTCATTAGATGGTTTCTTACTTTGGTCTTGTATAGCGTGAGTGGATCACATGCCCACGTGATTTAGTTTAAATCAAAGAAAAGCCTTGATAAAGAGAGGCGTGTTGCCCCTAGAAATATTGGCTAATTAATAAATTTATATCCAATATACGCCTTATATTTATTTATATATATATATATATATATATATATATATATATATATATATATATATATATATATATATATATATATATATATATATATATATATATATATATATATATATATAATATTGTGTAATGTTGTAGTCGATATATTTCGTGGATTGTTAGGAGCACAGAATTGTGATGGAAATGAGGCCGGGTCCAAGCTTTTACAGAAAGTTAAGGAAAAAAGGGATTGGTCAAGACCATAATGAGATGGCAGAGGTCAACTCATGGGCTGCGGCTACTTGGAGCGATAGCTGCGGCCAGGTAGAGGTCTGACAGAAGGACGGTCCAAACTGACTGTTACTGTATAGACTTCTTGAATTTTATTGAATCTTGGATGTGGAAATTTGGAAGAGTTTTTTCTTAGAAAAGTTAACCTACTTTAGCAGGGACTGCATTTCAGCGTTATTGTGTAATGTTTTCTATTTCGCAGTTCAA